>VDFB02072274.1:111528538-111732108 GCA_007258455.2 Sequoia sempervirens
CTGTTGCTACGAGTAAAATTGTCGTCAACAGTTATAAACATTGAATAACTACCTAGGTAGTGAGGTAAGATGGATATGATTAGCTAGTAAAAAATCTTATGATAATTGGTAATAGAGAATCATGTTAATGGATCAGAGTGGAAGTGCAAATAAATAAGATGTAATCATGAAGGTATGTGTAAATTTGAATGTACCATAGAAAAATGGATCATTGACATTTTCATGGTCTTTTAGGTCTTTCTCTTGTGATGTTTGACTTGTATTGCTTTGATTTAATGTTGCAATGTAACTTATGCATTCACATTAGGTCCTAAACATTCAAAATATGATGTCTTGTGAAGTGTTGTAACACATTTCTACACTTTTCTAGACTCTTTTCATTATAATTCACCTAAAAATCACCTTTTCATCACTTTTCAAATCCTGTTTTAAAGTGTTGTAAAGTCTTGTAATAAGATTTCACACTTTTCTAGGCTTGATTTCACTATTTACACCTTTCTTATGCTTTATTTGACCCCTTTATGCACTCATAAGACTTAATTAAGTGTATTTTTGAATGTAAACCTAACAAATAACATTAAATGTGACTTAATTCTCGACACCCACTTACAAGCCCAAGGTGGGACCCATTCACCATGGGTGGCGAATGTGTCCCTCTTGGCTCCAAATTCAAAATAATTCAAAATTCCTTTCAGGTTTTTATTTAAAAATGCCTTATGTCGGCCTATGATGAGGTATTATTGGGTTATTAGGGAAGAAGTGTGTATAAATAAGTGTTCTTCTTCTCATTTCAACCCCCATTCACCTAATTCATTCAAGCATTCAATCATCTATTTAAGTATTGAAGCATCATAGAATTGTTGAATCAAGCATCTTGGAGCAGCCATTGGCATATCTTCATATTTGTTCAACAAGGTTGTGGTGAGTTTAGGACATGTGCATGCTTATTCATCATTTCTTGTTCATTTCATTTCATTTCTTTATTAAGGGTTTGATTACCAAAGTGGGATTTGACTAAGGAAAATCCCTATACTCTAACCCTTAACCATTTTTCCCCTTTTGCATGTGTGTTTGCAAACTTTTGTAATGCATATTTGTCAAACAAATATGTGTTGAAAAGTGGTCAACAAAGTCAAAAAATTGTTTCAAGTCAACCAAACCCTATTTCAAGCTTGGAGACAACCTACAGTCTATTTTCTACATATTTGACTTTGTCAACTTGACAAGAAGACAAGTGCAGATCTGGAGCTACAAAATTGACCAAGTTTGATTTCATAGATTTTTGGAGGAGGACTGATTTTCCATTAGTGGTGAATGAGTCCCACCTTAAGGCTAAAAATGGTGATTTTTTCAGATTCCAGTTCCCGACTGTCGGAAAACAATTTTTAGGTGTTTTTGTCAGAAGCAGGACTAATTCGCCATCAGTGGTAAGTGAATCCCACTAGTGATTTACATTGATCTCTTCCAAATTCAAGAACATTCCAGATTCATCATCCAATTCCCAGGTGCACTCTGTTTGACCTTGTTCAATTATGTTTGCATTAGTTTCCATGTCTATTGCATTTTTTTCATATCACACTGTGTTTTCAAACATTGCACATTTCATTAGTTTTGCATTAGTAGTCAATCACTTTCATCATTTAGTTGAATCTACATTATTGCATTTAGTCTTAATTACATCATACAATCCTCTATTTGAATGAACCACTTCAATTTTTGGGTTCTAACTCTCTCCTTTTAGGTGAAAGATCCTAAGAGTATAGGAGAAGTCCATAGAACAACATTAAAATTGTTGGTTCACTAAATGACCCTATGTGGGTAGAATAACTAAATGAAGCTTATAAAAAGGGGCATGAAAAAAGTAGTGACCAATGAATATTTACCTTCGCTACATATAATAGTCAATAATGTTATCAATTTAAATGCATAATGTTAAGGGGGTCTTTCACTAGTTTTCTTTTGGGAGTGGAAAGGCCCAAACCAACAAGTGATGAAAAAGGGAAATTACCAGCTGGGCTAATTTTTTTTTTGAAGCTCTTTCTTCTCATTAAGATTTTTGTATTTGGAATAGGGAATAAGTCTCCTAGTTGAAAATATTGTTGGATGATTCCCTTTTATATCTTTTATTTAAATGTCTCTGGTATATATGTAGGTTATATATGGAGGGAAACACCTACGATGGAATCTAAAGCTCATAAGGCATTGTGGTCTATGTACCATATACTAAAGAGTGGGGTGTGGACCTAATACTAGTGCATATGCTAGTGCGATATATTAGGCAATATATTGATGTAATTTAGATCTTGTGTGCAATTTAATCATTTGGTTGTGGATGTTTTGTGAAGATAATGTTTACATAATTAAGTTATGATAGCTTACCAAATAGATTATTAATATAATATTGTTCTCTTATAACTTAATTGGTGGAATTGATCAAACACTTCCTAATTAAGAGTTTTTGTGTAAGTCATAGCTTGAATTCCACGTGTCTTATGTTTTTTATCATTTGATTAAAAGTTACATTCTAAAAACTTATATGAATTCAAAAAAATCAAAAAAAATCTAAAAGACCAAAAATACTTAGAATATTTAAATAAGTGATCTTATAATGAAAAAAAATACTAATTCACTTGTATCTCTTATTCTACCTAAATTAGATATATAATTAACTTTTAAGACCTAAACCTTAACTTGCTTTTTCCAAAAAGTGAAACTTAGTTGATTCCATGGACTAGACAATTGATTTATATTGGCAATCCAATCCTATGATGAATGGCTTAAGATCATTTACTATCCAAAATACTAATCATCTCCTTAGTTTCATTCACTCCTAAAATCCATCTATGAATTCTAACAAGGATAACTAGCAGTCACATGCACAGGCATGCAATGCTCAACTGATAGGGGTCCACCACAAATGGCTATTCAATGAGAAGTAAGAAACAAACTTTTTTTTGGAATGCAATGTGAAATATAAATAATCGGTAATGTTTTCAATTGTTTAATTAAGTTGAGAAAAGGAAAGCATGTTAATAAGTCAATATGAAATAACATGAGGTTAGTTCATAGTAGGAGGTGGAGCTTATGATTTTGGACTTTACCTAGGATAAAATAGGTAGAGTAGATCGTAATGAAGAGAGATGTTGGAAAATAAATTTATATATTATTATGGATAATTAGATGGATAGATCAAGCATATCGATACATATGTATTAAAGTTAAAGCCAACCTATGTGTGCATTGAAAGATATCAATTTGAATCACCTAATTTGAACATATTATAAATCACTTAATTTTGGTGTAGAGATTATTTTATATGTATTCATTTAATTTGAGCATTGGGTATGTGCAAGATCATCATGGAAAAAATAGACTCTTAAGTGGTAAAAAATCAGAGTTAGGCAACTTGTCATAAAAAATTGAATAAAAATCTATTTGGTGAAAATTTGAAATTTCAATGTAGTAGTACTTAAATTTTAGGGGAAAAAAAATAAGTAGGTGTCTGTCTAACCACCCTAACCACAATAAAATGATAATATTTTTTTATAAGATTTTAGATATATAAGTGGAGAACTCATGTTAGGATGTGATGCATAATTTTTTGTAATTTTTTTCCAAGTAAGCAATTAATTATGAATTTTTTATTACAACTTTTAAAAATATAAAAAATCATATGTCTGACCACCTTAACTAGGTCAAAACTCATGAAATTTTTTTTAATCCTATAGTATGTGAAGCATATAATGTGACACATAATTCAAAAAAAGTTATATTGTTTAGAAGCTATAGATGTTTTTCAATCAACCTATCAATCAAGACTTTAGTTGTAATTCGAATAGAAAATGAATAATAATTATTTATTAAATTCAAAGTAAAGCATTTATATTAGTGGAAATCTAAGAATCTCCTTTAAAACCTTTTTCATTTAATCAATTTTGGGTAAAAAAAGTTGTCCACATACCCTACACATACCCATCATATCACCACTTTTTGGCCCATCATGATCCTGCACATAGCACATTGTAAAGCATTTTAAACCTCATGTTATAGTCCACTTGTCCGTTCTTATCTCACATGCAATGCATGCGAGATTAAGAACCATTTGCATAAAACAAAAAATTGATCTTTGCATTTCCACATCAAAATTTATTAGTTGAAAATTGATTATGAAAATGTAAAATAAAACCATAGGTCATGTTGAACGAATCTTATTATTTGCAATGTATCCATTAATTTTAATTTTAAGTAATTAATCATCAATAACTTTTTTTTATTAATATGTAATATTTAATAATTTTAGTTACAATAGTTATTTAAAATTGATTTTAATTAATAATCTTAGGAATCACAAGTAAATGACAGATCATTGGGAATCCATAGTAAATTAATTCTCAATGAATACAATTTTTTAATAAATTTATTCTTAAAAAATTACAATTGAAAAATTAAATAAAATTTAAATTTTTAAATAATTATTTTTTTAATAATAATAATTTCTCTCCAAAATTTAAGGTATGATATAATTTTATCTCTATTTTAGTTTTATATTTATTAGACCTAGATGCACATCTATATTTGACCTTTTTGTCTAGGTTAATCAATCAATTGATTGATTATTATTTAATTATCTTAAGATACATATGCAGATGATTGAAAACCCACATTAAATAGAACTTTAAAATATGGAGAATAAAAGAGGTAAACTACGATAATGAACAATTTGCTTTGTAGAACTGAAAAAAAAGAATATCATAAAACACATTGATATAATGCAAGCAATCTATATAAAAATTGGCTTGTCAATTCAAAATTCAAGCTACATTATTTGGCACTAAATATTATAGAAAAAATAGAGAGCACATCAGTGTTAAAACCCTCCAACCTGCTATCAAATGCAGATGAAGGTGATGATTTTTTCAATACTCTACTATCAAACCAATACCACAGTGGCTCATTCAACAATCCAGCCAAAAAAAATATACTTTCCCACACTACAACATTGAATATTGCATTTACTTCCTCTCGCGCCATCGTACAACAAAGGTAGGATGCATTAACCCTCATGTGAGCAAACACTTACCATTTTTCTTCTGTGTATCAAGGAAACCAACTCCACCACTATCAACCCACATAATTAGCAAACTCCACATCATCATAAACAACCCTGGGAAACTTTTTGCTAGCTGTCGATGATTATTAATTTTTGGCGCTGAGAAATTCTATTCATGACTTTGCTGATGAAAATCTCAGGGGGAAATTTGAAACAAATATCCTATCGGCTAGCAAGGAACCCATGCCTTAATCAATTCCACCGAGATTTTCAAAATTTAGTTACACGATTATCCATAATAGGTATGACCTTATGCTCCACACTCACCTCAAAGAGAAAATTTTAGTTGTACAGTGTCCTCGTACCTCATTATGAGTCAGAGTTTTCCAAAATGCAAGTAGTATTGCTTATTCACGAATTCATGAGCCAGTTTTGTATGTGGAGTCTGAAATAGTAGACTTGTTACGACCATTGACCAAGAGCAACATGTGTTCAACCCAGAGTCCTAAGTGGTAAATGTAAGGCCTAAACTCATTTTCCATAAGACCTCTCTAATGTGTGTCTAGATATACAATCTAGAAATAGAATGCTTTTGAAAAGTCTCTTAGTGTTTTCATTGACTTTGAATGTTTTGGAATTAAATTATATAATTTTTATTATTAATATTTTAGATTATATTATATGATTCATTGCAATTTTTGTAAACTGATTTTTAATCTTTAAAATAAAGAGAAAAACCTATTAAATAGAAAACTGTAAGAGTTACAAAATCAAATGTTATCATAAAATTTGAAAAAATATTATTTTTCAATCAAGACATTTCCTTTGCATTAAAACTATTTCATTTTAGAAGTTCAAAAGATTGAAAACTTCATCAATTATCAAGGTTGAATGTGTGAGAAAGAACAATATATGTGACTTGTGTACAAGCTCCATCATATTTATCAATAATCCCATCACTTTGACACATCCTCTTATTTTGTAGCCCAAATTCATTTCTTGACATTTAGATATCACATTTTAAAAGGAATCTATCAAAATCCCCATATCTAAAAACCAAACTGAAAATAAAAGAAGATAAGTATTGCTAAATAAATTTTAAAAATCAAATTTAAATTTCCTTAAAAAAAACTAATCAATCAATATATATACCAAAAAGATAAAAAATTGAATAAATTTAATATTTTTGGGTAGATTTTATTGTGACAAGGTTGCTGCCTAATAAACTTATATAGACCAAGCCTCAAATAAATTAGGATAGTCCTATGTGGTAGGTGGCTAGGGAAGACGATGGTAAATTTTTAGGTTTGGGCTTAAATGAAGGGTCACAAATTCTGGGGGTTCAGAGTCAAGTCCATTCAATCTATCATAGGCTCATAAATTTTAAGTCAATCAATCATCAAATTGAATTGAAAATTAATGTAGGTCTATAACTTATTGGATTTGATGGCTCTCCAGAGGAAAAGTAGGTTTTAGAATCACATCCATGTACACTAAAAAGAATCAAGCATGCAATCTAATTAAATTTGGTTAATATAGGCTAAAAATATGAGGGATGGTCTAGGAGTGCCAAATGATGAAATCTAGGAAGCATCATAAAAACATTGTGCACTTAAAAGATAGACGAGTCCAACTAAGAATGTCTTTTGTGGATCCAAAGATTGAAAGCTAACTTCTTCGAAAAGAAAAGTGGATCTGAAATAAAATCAAATATGGTGTAAAATGTTTTGAATATGGGGTTTAAATCTAACATCACTGGCTTACTCCAAGTCTAATAGGAGGTTATATGATGCAGACCTAAACTTGCAAATTAGTCTTTGTAGTGTAGGGAAAAGTATCCCTTTTTCACACTTAATTTGGGAAAGAATAAATAATAATAAATTGAGCCTAATGACACCTTAAAATAGTGTTGTAATATGTATTTTACATATTCACATTCAGTTTATGGATCTTTTAATTAAAATGGACCTAATTGTGCCTTATTTTTAGTGTTGTAAGTTGTACCTTTACACTTTCACACTAATCTAGGGTTTTATTAATTAATTGAGGTTCATTTATCTTAATTGGCCTCTTTAGTTCAAATCCAAGCCTAATTAATTACAATTTCCAATGGATAAAACCTGACATTCATAAATTCTTTAACATAATGTTTAACATTGAGCAATGTGTGTCTTAGGCAAGTGGCCTAGGACCCATTCACCATAGGGAAAATGGGTCCTCACTTGCACCTAGGACCTAAATTCAAATGATGTTTTTGGCAGTTTCTCAATGATTTCAAATGTCAGATCGTGATATTTGAATTTTGGGAATTAATGTCAAGATATGTATAAATACAAGGTCACTGCACTATGTTTCACCTAACAATAAGATCCTAGAGTTTTCATGCAAAAATTCCTAGAGCAAGTTTATGAGATCAAGAGCATTCAAGAGCATTTTCAAGAAATTCAAGGATAGAATTATTCAAGATTATCGCAACAATCAAGATTCCATTTTCATGTCAAAGGTTTATTGCATCATGCATGTTGTTTGAGCTAATATGGTGATGTAGTGTTCAAGATCTATCCAAGCATATCAAAGGCATTGCTTCAAGACAAGTTTCATGATCAAGATATCCATCCATTGAAGCCAATTCATGTTAGTTGTAGATTTACAATCCAAGGTTCAAATGAGGTTTTATTTTAGGTGAAATATCCTTTGAAAAAAAATATTGAAGAAAGTTGCAAAATTGTCAAAGTTGCAAGAAAAGTTGTCGTATCATGGAAACTCCTCTATAGAATTTATTTCTAGCTCCTCGATAGTGAAAATAGGGAATCTGGGAGTGGAGACATAACAAAAGAGAACCCATAAATAGATTTATTAGAACCCTAGCTAGGACCCATTCACCATAAGGCGAATGAGTCCTTGATGAGCTTCAAAAGATGACTTTTGGTGAGAGGCACACATTTCTTTTCCCTTTCTAGATCTACCTTTTGATTACTATTTCTCTCAGATTTGATTATTATTCTTCATTTTCATTTCATAGCTTTCATTTTGGTGTGTGTTTGATGGTTTTGATCTTTCTCCCTAAAGTGCTATTTAGCTTTTACCCCCGTCCTTGCATACATATGAAATTTGTTGATTCATAACTTGATTTGATTGAACCTTTTAGTTTTTATTCACTTTATGGTTTTGATCTTATTTCCTTGAATGAAATTGGAGAAATATTTCCTTTATTATTATTTCATTATGGTGAACCTTCTTTTGAAAACCTCCAAAACCCAACCTCCCTTTATTTTCCCTCTTTTTCATTTTGGTGAACCTAAATTTGATCATTCTATTTTTTGATTTTGGAGTCCTCTTTCATCCTAGATTTAGATCTTGCATTCATTTGCATCCCTTTGGATTCAATTTAGTCTCATTTAGGGTGTTTAGTTGCATTTAAATTTTCATTTCATTTAAGGTTTTTCAGGATTGCACCTTTGCATTCTTTAAATCTAAAAAATACAAAAAAAACTCAGTCATCTTGAATAGAATTACATCATATTCATTTTCATTTAAAAATTGAAACAAAATTTCATATCAAATTAGGTGTTCTAGGTTGCCATTTTCTCACATTTTGCATTTGCATTCCATCCTCATTTTACACAAAATTAAAATTGTACCTTGTTGTATTAGATCAGAATCTAGAAACCATTGAAATTAACTTAGAAATCTACACAAACTTGTTTCAAAACCCTCACCTATGACCCATTCACCCTAGGGAAAAACAGTCCCTGATTAGGGTCATATTCTAATTTTTTGGGCATTAAAACATTGATTTCTACACTCTTGTTTGTTGTTTTTAGATTTTTATTTCTATTTGTAGACTTTTTCATTTCTTTAATTTGATCATATTTAGCTTAATTTTATAAAGTTAGTACATTGTGTGATTTCAAAATTGCATTTAAAGGACATTATTTTCAAGTTATTGCATAGTGTAATCAGAAAATCACCTTGTTTTATATCTAAAAGTTTGAGAGTGCACAAGATTTTAGCAATGTGTGGAAGTCCTTGTTCTCCTTGGTTGATGTTTCAAGTTGTGCTTTTGGCAATGATCCTAATGCAATTGAATTTCACCATGCTCAATCAACTTCTAATGAATTTCCTCACGAAGTTGACATCATGGGAGAAGATGATGCTAGCATGCATGAGTTCATAAATGATTTCCTTAACAATTTTGAGAATAATGAGCATGAAATTCAAAAACATTTTGAGCAACTTCCTATTGAGGAAACCAAAGGATTAGGATATCAAGATCCTGGTCCTGGCATAAGTGTTCTCCTTCCTAAGGAACAACCAATGCCTCATAAGAATGATACAAGAATATTAGGCCATCGTCCTTAATGTCTATCTTAACAAATTGGTGAATCAAACATGAGACAAAAACCTTACAAACTAAAAAAAAAATCATTCCTACATACTAGAAATTGAATGAAAGATGAAACACCTCCTTAAAAAAGGTTGGATTAAATTGCCACTTGGTAGTAGAAGCAACATACCTAAGAAAAACATGAATTATTGTGCATATCATAGAACTCTTGGCCATATTATTGATGAGTGTCATGCATTAAAATTGATATAGAGTGATTTTTATTCTAATGATAATGATTCCTATGACAAAAATAGCTAGATAACAATTACACACATTTTTCTCCTTGTCATTTAATAGTTGTAGGATCATAGCTCTAGGTCACTATTACATGTTTTACATTCATTGCAAATCATTCTCTTTATCACAAGGAGCTCATTCTCATCACCCATCTCGACTCATCCTTGTTCTGCACTTAGTGGGGGCAAGGGGTTAGATAGCCTTGTCCCAGCTTTGGTACTTGATGTTGTCTCTTTGGCTATTTTTCCACCTTCTACATATACTAAAAAAGATTGGGATGTGGACAACCTGCTAATAGGTTGACGTGCATGTTCCTTACTAGTATTTTTCTTTATTTTATTTTTCATTTTTCATTATGTGATTGCATGTGTATAATGTGATCCCCCCTACTGTTATGTTTGATGTATCTCTCTTTTTGTGCATTCCTCTATATGTATCTACACTCTTCTCTATGTCGTAAATATTTTATCTTTTTTGCTTCTCTTGTCTTTTCCTTTTCAAAATGATTCAAGGTGTCAAGACATTTAGGTCTCTTCCATGTTGACTTGAAAGCTTTATCTTTATTTTCGATCTCTATGTGTCATTCTTCCTATTCTACAAGTATTTGGGGAATCATAACACTTGTACAAGCTCTTTAACAACAATGTAGCAAAGATATACTGACCATAGATCCATAGATCCCTTATGTATTTCTGGGGAAAGCCCTCCTTCCTTTCTCATGATGTAGCCTCATTTTGGAAACATATGTTTTGGCATAGGGCCTTTTGAGTAAGCTCTCATGTTTTACGATTGAACATTGGCTACTTTAAAACAATTTCTCATACCAATGGTGTTAGCAACCACTTTAAAGTGGGGGCATAGATTGATAATCTCTTTTGACATTTCTCATGTTTCATCTTGTGATTTTCTTTCTTCCTGTGATGCGTCCTTTTCTTGGTGGTGTCATTTGGTTTGATGTCCTCTAAGAGTGCAATATTTCTTAACGTATGAATTTCCTCTTAGTGGTGATATGACACACTGTATTCCCTAAGTTGCAAATATTTTACTCTTGAATTGTCCTCTCTTGGAGACATTAGGAAGGATGTTCCCTAAGAAGAATACCTTACATGAACTAAGCAAAATCCCTTTGAACAATTTTTTTTTACTAGCATTATAAATTGTTCATAAGTGTTTAGCATAACATAGCTTGTTAAACATTATGAAGCTCAAAACTCTAAATTCAAGGCCACCAAGCATAACACACCTTGCTTGTTTGTGGAGCCTTGCCTTGTTCATAGGTGTTTAGAATAACACAACTTGTTAAGCCCTATGAAGCTCAAACTCTTAATTATATGCCACCTAGAGCATAACACACCTTGCTTTCCTATGGAGCCTTGCCTTGTGGTACGTTATTGAAGTTTTCAAGAGGATAGATTTGATATGGTATGGGAGCCTAATATGATTCTCTCATTTGCCACCCTTTTGGGATACTCACCTAGTGGATAGCCTAAGCTTCCACTAACTTGGAGTGAGATAAAAAACAAAGGCTTTGATGTGTTCCATGCCGATCGGACTGTCTGCGCTTGATCTTCTTGGTCTTTGATGTCGTATGGTTGTGTATCTTTATCATTGCTACATACATAAGTGTCTTGAATGTCTACTTTACTATGAGTTTGACATGGGGTCATCCTCTCACTAAAGTTGGGGCTAAATGTAGTGTAGGAAAAAGTATCCCTTTTTCACACTTAATTTGAGAATGAATAAATAATAATAAAATGAGTTTAACGATGCCTTAATTTAGTGTTGTAATATGTATTGTACATATTCACATTAAGTTTAGGGAACTTTTAATTAAAATTGAGTTAATTGTGCTTTATTTTTTGTGTTGTAAGGTGTACCTTTACACTTTCACATTAATCTAGGGCTTTATTAATTAATTGAGGTTAATTTTCCTTAATTGGTCCCTTAAATTCAAATCCAAGCATAATTAATTGCAATTTTTGAGGGATAAAACTTGACATTCATAAATTCCTCAACAAAATGTTTAGCATTGGGCAATGTGTGTCCTAGTCAAGTGGCATATGACCCATTTGCAATAGGTTGAATGGGTCCTCACTTGCACCTAGGACCTAAATTTTCAAATTAATTTTTTGGTGGTTTTCCAATGATTTCAAAAGTATATTTAGATGTTGTCTTGTGATATTTGAAATACAGGAATTAATGTCAAGATATGTATAAATACAAGGTCATTTCACTATGTTTCACCTAGCAATAAGATCCTAGAGTTTTCATGCAAGCATTCCTAGAGAAAGTTATGAGATCAATAGCATTCAAGAGCATTTTCAAGAAATTCAATGGTAGAATTCTTGAAGATTATTGCAGCAATCAAGATTCCATTGTCATGTCAAAGATTTATTGCATATGTTGTTTGAGCTAATATGGTGATGTAGTATTGAAGATCTATCCAAGCATATAAAAGGCATTATTTTAGGACAAGTTTCATGATAAAGATCTACATCCATTGAAGCCAATACATGCTAGTTTTATATTTACAATCCAAGGTTCAAAAATTGTTTGATTTTAGGTGAAATATCCTTTGAAGAGAAAAATCGAATAAAGTTGCAAAGTTGTCAAAGTTGCAAGAAAAATTGTCATATCAAGAAACTCCTCTATAGAATTTATTTTTGGCTCTCCAATAGTGAAAATAAGGAATATGGGAGTGCATACACAGTAGAAGAGAACCCAAAAATAGATTTCAAAGAAACTTATCCAAGACCCATTCGCCATAGGGTGAATGAGTCAGCTTCAAAAAGAGACTTTTGGTGAAAGGTACACATTGTTTCCCCTTTCTAGATCTACCTTTTGATTACTGTTTCTGTCAGATTTAATCACTATTCTTCATTTGTATTTCATAGCTTACATTTTGGTGTGTGTTTTATGTTTTTGATCTTTCTCCCCAAAGTGCTATTTAGCTTTCATCCTCGTCCTTGCATAGATAGGAAATTTTTTGATTCGTATCTTGATATGACTCACCTCAAGTGTGGTTTGTAGTCACGTCATGGTTTGGATCTCATTTCCTTGAATGAAACTAGAGAAATAGGTCCTTTATCATCAATTCGTTGTGGTGAACCCCCTTTTAAAAAAATCCAAAACCCAACCTCCCTCTATTTCTCTTTGTTTCAGTCTTTAAAGAAAAAATATTCTCTTTTGTGTTAAATCATGAATGCAAATATCATAGGGAACAAAAAAGGAATGAATACAACCATTCTGTAATCATACAAAATACATAAAAAATTATTTTATATGATCTTAATAATCGGAGACTACTACAATAGACACAATATTCTTAATAATTGGAAACTACCAAAATAGATACAATACATAGAATTCAACCCTTATTATGTATGTTTTATTCTTCTTCTCTACTCTATCTTTGAAAACTGACTCCTTAATTACCTACTTTTATTCATCAATCTAAAGATAGAAAGATGTAACAATTGTTAAGTAAAAGTTTGATAGCAAAAAAATTTCCCAACAATTAACTAAAATTAATAAAAACAAGGTCCTATTTAAAAATTAAATCAGATGCAATTGACAGGACATGGGAAGGGGAAACTTGAGGTAGATGTTCCTCATCATCGCCCCCTCTAAAAAAAAAAACCTTCCTAGTTTTGATCCAAAAGGTTTTTTCCTTGTGTTTAAGCAAGTCAACTTCTATGATCTAAGAGTTGTAAGAATCAGTCAAGCCTTCCCACTTAACAAAATACAACTTATATGACTAATATTGTGAAATATCCAACACTCATTCAACTTTTTCTCTTTTCTTCTTTGGAAAGTTCCTAGTCTAATGATTACTTTCCTTCTCATTCTACTTCCACCTAATCTTAATTTTTTCTAGTTCAATATGAATATAAGTTAGCAACACTAACCCAAGTCTTTGGGTAAATCAATTAGGTAGGTATTCTCTATTGAAGAAAAATGAGAGGGTGGGTGAATTAGTTGTAGCATATTAAAACATCAAAACCCTCAACAGTAATCAAATCCACATGTATTCATCAAACCCTTATTCTATTAATGAGATTAAACATGAAATGTAGATAACATAAACTGAAATATTAACACCATACAAAAGATAACACCAGATATATGTGGAAAAACCAATGAGGGAAAAACCACAATGAGGGTTATCTCACAATATAAGTAATTTAAAAACCGATACAAGGGATCACTACTAGAATAGGACACACTATCCAAAAATGATCACAACTACACCTTATTGGGCCACAAAAAGAGATACAAGAAGATAGAAGAGAAATGTTACATAGATAATGTATTCTTAATACAACAAGGAATCCACCACAATGCTCCATCAATCTCACAGTCTTGCATGAAAGATTTCAGACACCTTTAGCTCACTGCCTTTAGGAATCCAAACATTTGAAATTCCTACTACTCTGCTCAAAGCCGCATCACACACATCACTCACATCAATCTCACATCTATCTTGCTTCTCTCTTACATCTCACAACATCACCACTTCTTATTTATCTCAATCTCAACCTCAAAACTTCTCCAATATTGGCAACTATCTTTTAAACTTACAAATTTAAAATAGGTTGACACTTGAGCATTCCTATGGTGGATAGGAATGAAGGAAACCTACATAAATCCTTAATTAGAACCCAAATATATGCTAGCACACCTCAACAGGCTTTCACAAGCCTCACATGTGGTGTTAACACAAGGTCGACCAACACCCATGCTAAACACCATAATCATTAAGTACAAACTTCCTTAAATCAATCCTTAACTTATGGAAATCAAAACTCAATTGAACATGATCTAGAATAAACCTCAAACTACTTTAGATTCATCAAACACTTCATATAAACTTACATCATACAAATACTTCAACTAAAAATAACTGGTAAACCTTATTTGCACACTGACATATGAAACTTGCTTTGTACTGCACCAAATCAAGTAAAACCTTGAATACAAAAAGATATAAACAATCTAAGCAACTTCCAAAATCTGTACAACTTGATTCCAAACTACGAAGAAATGTAGAGAAAATGCATTTCTCCTAGGCCAAAGAAAACAACATTAAAATAATGGTGCACACACTAGTCAAAATATCTCACTCTATACAACAATCCAAAAACCCAAATTCTAAATATAACAACCTCTATAAACCTTGATAAATGTATCAGATCCACACAGGCATAGCATCAACATAAAAGAAATGTGGAGCATAATACTGGATCACATTCTAAATACTTGCACAACACTGTTTACCTTGTTTATCAAATTTTCTCAAAAGCACTTAGAAACAAAGTACCAGAGACATATCAAATCATTATTTGAATCCAACACATATTTAGACACAACAACAAAAAGATAGCTCCATGTACTCACAACACTTCCTCAATATCTCAACTACACATGCACAACCTACAACAAGCCATTTTTGTCTTTTTCATAATCTTCTCAATATACTCAACATCTTCATCATGCAACAACTTCCTTAACACAATTGAAATCAATGACAACACGAGTCAGTAGAATTCTTATTGACATCAATGACAACACCTTCATACTTGCAACAATCTCCCCCTTTGTCATTGATGGAAACACATGATGTGAAAAACCATCAAAGACAACACAACTCTAAACACATTTTCTTATGATTTCCTTCCCTTTCCTCCCCTTGAGTAGATAAATTTTTTCATATGCTACTTTCCCCCCTTGGACATGAATGGCATAGGACAAAAAGTTCTACATTGTTCTCCCCTTTTGACACTGAACCAATATACCTGCTTTGAATACTCCCCTTAGGAGTACACCCAACCAGATCTATAATAATGACAACATTCCTTATTTCAACGATGACACTACATGATACTACCTACTCCCCCTGAGAGGTGGCAATTAACATCAGTCCAAAAAAGAGATAGATCCATGGATCCACTGGACTGATGCATCTCCATATGCATCTTGTTCAAAAAAGGAGGGGAAAAAACCCCCAACTTCTACCGAAGATACTCAAAAGTATCCTTAGGAAGAGCCTTAGTACATATGTCGACAATCGGATCCTTTGTAGGAACATACTTAAGTTTTAACTCATTCTCTATAACCTTCTCTCTCAAAAAGTGATACGTTATTGATATATGCTTTGTCTTTGAATGAATAACTTGATTCTTTGAAATGTTGATTGCACTTGTGTTATCAAAAAATATATAAATATGATCAACATACACTACCCTAATATCCTTCAATGTCTATCTCATCCACCATACCTATGTGTAGCATGATGTTGCTACAATATACTCAGCCTCTACAATAGATAAAGAAACTAAATATTTCTTCTTTCTCAACCATGACACCAATATGCATCCAAAAATGAATGCACCACCACTTTTAATTTTTTTGTCATCAACACATCCATCCCAATCTAAGTCTATATAAGCATTTAATGTGAAATCAATATCCTTAGAATAACACAAGCCATAATCTGGAGTGTCTCTTAAATATTGAATATCCTCTTCACAACTACAACATGTGTTTCTTTAGGATCTTCTTGAAATCTACCCACAAGAAACACTACATGCATGATATCCGGTCTAGTAGCAATTAGATAAAGCAATCCACCAATCATAGATCTATATTTTCTCTGATCATATTTAGGTGAATCGTCATTTTTGTTCAATTTACAACTAATCACCATAGGAGTGCATACTAGTTTGGAGTCATCCATTCCAAACTTCTTCAACATCTCTTTGCCATACTTTGACTATGAAATGAAAATCCTTTTATCTATTTGATTGATTTGTAACCCAAGGAAGAAATTCATCTCCCATATCATTGACATTTCAAAATCTTTATGCATCTCTTCAACAAATTTCTTACACATAGCTTCATTGCCTCCAAAGATAATATCATCCACATACACAACCACTATCAAAATCCAGTCTTCCTCTATTTTGAAATAAAGATTACTATCGACAATGCCCTTACTGAATCCTTGTTGTATCAAATATCTGTCTGATCTTGTATACCAAGATCTGGGAGCTTGCTTCAATCCATATAATTCCTTCTTCAATCTATACACCATATCCAGTTGATTTAACAACTAAAATCCTTTAGGTTGTTCAATGTAAACCTCTTCTTCCAATTCTCCATTTAGAAAATAAAACTTCACATCCATATGATAAACTTTAAAATATTTACGTATAGTTGCAAATATCGAAAACATTATAATAGCTTCCATCCTAGCCAAAGGAGAAAATGTCTCCTCAAATTCTATTCCTTCCACTTGTGAGTAAACTTTACACACAAGTCTTTCTTTATTTCTTACCACTTCTCTATTCTCATTCAACTTGTTTCTAAATACCCACTTAGTTCCAATTATGTTCTTATTTTCCAACCTACAAACCAATTGCCAAGTCTGATTCTTCTCAATTTGCATAAGTTCTTCTTCCATAGCCTTCAGCCAATGTTTATCTCTGCATGTCTCATTCACTATCTTAGGTTAAACTTTAGAAAGTAAATAGAGATTTAGCTCAACTTTAGCAACTTTGCTTCTTGTTAATACTCCTTTCCTTTTTTCTCCAACGATCTATTCTTTAGAATGATTATTTTATTCATACTTAGGGGTTTTAGGGGTCTTCTCCAGAGCTCCTTCCTCTTCATTCTAAACTTCTTTCTCATCATCTTTTTCTTCTTCTTCTTTGCAATCAGGTTCATCTAACACATATCCATCTACTACAATTGAATTGTGCAAATTTTCATCAACCTTAACATTTGCACTTTCAACTATCTTTGTTAGCCTTTTGTTGTAACATATGTAAGCTTTGCTTTTAGTAGAGTATCCAAGGAAGATACCTTCATCATACCTTGCATCAAAATTTCCTAAGTTGTTTTCTTCTCTTTTGATATAACATTTTCTTCCAAATACTCTAAATTACTTCACATTAGGAATCCTTCCATACTATAATTCATAGGGAGTCTTTGTGCTATTAGTTTTAGCTTGAAATTTGTTAAGTATGTAAACAGTAGTATGAATTGCTTCTCTCTAGTAGACTTTCAGTAGATTTTCTTCTTTCATCATAGTCCTACTAGCTTCTTGAATAGTCTAGTTTTTCCTCTCAACCACTCCATTCTACTGATGAGTTCTAGGGGTAGACAAGTGGCTCTTTATTCCATGAACTTCATAAAACATGTTAAACAAATTCGAGGTGAATTCAACACCTCTGTTAGACATTAAACATTTTATTTTCAGATCGATTTCATTCTCATTCATATCTTTAAATTCCTTGAATTTATCTAGTGCACCATATTTCTCTCTAAGCAAAGTAACCCATGTCATTCTAGAGTAATCATTAATCAAAATCATAAAATACCTATCACCTTGTAGAATTCTCACTCTTGTAGGACCACAAAACTTTATATGTACTAATTCCAGTAGTCTAATAGCAGATTGTTCCTTTCCTTTGAAACTACTCCTTGTTTGTTTTCCAAACTAATAGCTCTCACAAACAATATTGATAGGTTTTATGATTCTTGGTAGATATCTTACTGCATGAACACAATTGATTCTTTCCAAATTATAAAAATTCATATGACACATCCTTTGGTGCCATAGCCAACTATTACTAATTCGAGACATAAAGCAATGACCATCAACACCCTTATGCTGATAAATGTTTCCCTCTGTTCTCTTACTATCAACAACCACAATTTTGGAACCTTTTCTAATCTCACATAATTCATCCTTAAATGCAAGATTATATCCTTTGCTACACATTTTTCCAGCACTTAAAAGATTAGGCCTTAATCCCTTAACATAGTAAAACTTATAAGTATTATGCTTGCTACCAAATCTGATTGAACCTATTCCACAAATCTTAGCTCCAGAATCATCTCTCAATTTAACTAATCCTCCATCATACTTTTCAAGCTTAAAAAACTCACTTTTGTCTCTAGTCATGTGATTAGAGCAACCACTATCAACAACCCAATAACTCTTATTTTCTTTAACAAGAAAAGAAGAAACCAAAGTTTCTTCAACCTTATCCTTCTGCCTCAGAATACTTTCCTTCACACAACTTTTAGAGTTAGTAGAACTAGATTCTTCTTTTATAGCCAAGAACAAGCATTCATGATCATCAAAATCTCCATAATCAGATTCATCTTCAAAAATACTAGCATCTTTTCTAACATAGTAAGTTCTTTTAATCATCTTCTCTTATTCTCCTTATTCTTATTGTTTAAAACTCTTTTTGGACATTTAGAAGCATAATGACCTATTTCACCACAACTAAATCATTTCAAAGGTAGTTTACCTTTGTACTTATTGGTGACCTTTTTCATCTTTCTCAAAAAGTTAGATTCAACATCATCAAGACCATCTTCATCTGAATCTTCAATATTTTTTGATTTTCCAGCTTTAAAAGAAGTATCCACTTTTGTACCATTTTTCAAACCAAGCTTTCTCATCTCAAATGAAGTTAGTGTACCAATCAACTGATCTCTAAAATAAGTATTAAAATTTCCAACTTCCTCAGTAGTAGATACCATTTCACTATAAGCATCCAAAAAATTTCTAAGAACTTTCTTTACCACCCTAGGCTCTTAAAATTGTGCACCAAGATCTCTCATAGCACTTACCTATTCATCAACCCTCTACATGTAGGTTGTAATTGTTTCATCTTCAGACATTCACATAGTCTAAAATTATGCATTCAGATTCTCTAGCTTTTCTTCTCAAACCTTTTCATCTCCTTCATAAATACTTTCAAGCTTATCCCAAACTTCTTTAGCAATTTCAAGATTCATAAATTTAACCAATTTATAATTTGAAAGACTATTTTTAAAAGAAAAATTTCCATAGCATTTACCTCATGTGCCTTGATCTCATCATTTATGCTCAAACCATTTGTAGGTGGAGTATATGCAACCTTATAAGCCTTTTAAATATAATATCCCTGACATGTCAGATATCCTTCAAACTTTGTCTTCCAAAATGCATAATCTATTCCATCCAATCTATGGTAATCAATTTGTGTCGCCATCCCAGATCTACCTTAAGCGATTAAGCTCTTCTCCAAGGAACCTTTCTTTGGTACCAATTGTTGAAGACAACTAAAACGGGGGGGAATCAATTATAGCGAATTAAAACATCAAAACCCTAAAAAATAATCAGATCCACATGCATTCATCAAACCCTTATTTTTTTAATGAGATTAAACATAAAATGCAAATAATAGAAATTGAATTAACAACACCATACACAAGAGAACACCACATTTATGTGGAAAACCCTATGACAAAAAAACCACGGTGAGGATTAGCTCACAATATAAGTAATTACAAAATTAGTACAAGGCCTCACTGCCATAATAGTACACACTGTCCAAAAAGGATCACAACCAAGGCTCACTTCCATAGAAAGAGATACAAGAAGATATAAGAGAAATGTTACACAAAGAACACTTTCTTAATCCAACAAGGAATCCACCACAATGCTCCAACAATCTCGTAGTCTTACATGAAAGATTTTGGACACCTTCAGCTCACTGCCTTTAGGAATCCAAACACTTGAAATTCGAATTGCTCTACTCAAATTCCCATCACTCACATCACTTGCATCGATATCTCATATATCTTGCTTCTCTCTTACATCTCACACCATCACCACTTCTTATTTATATAAACCTCAACCTCAAAACTTCTCCAATGTTAGCAACCGCATGTTACAATTACAAATTCAAAATAGGTCGACAACTAAACATTCCCGTGGTGTATAGGAATGTAGGAGACCTACATAAATCCTTAATTAGGACCCAAATAGATCCCAACACACCTCAAAAACATTTTCACAAGCCTCACATGTAGTGTTAACACAAGGTCGACCAACACCCATGCTAAACACCATAATCATTAAGTACATGCTTCCTTAAATCAGTCCCTAACTATTAGACAACAAAATTCACTTTTAAATGATCTAGAATAAACCTCAAACTACTTTAGATTCATCAAACACTTCATACAAAATTGCATCATACAAATACTTCAATTTAGAAAAACTTGTAAACCTTATTCACACATTGGCATATGGAACTCACTCTCTACTACACCAAATCAAGTAAAATTTTGAATACAAAATGATATAAAAAATATAAGAAACTGCCAAAATCCACACAACTTAAAGCCAAATTTTAGAGAAATGTGAAGCAAATAGATTTCTCTTGGGACTCAGAAAACATCAATGAAATACTAGTTCACACATTGGTGAAAATATCTCACTTTGTACAATGATCCAGAAACCCAAATTATGAATATAACAACCTCTAACAACCTTGAGCAACATATCAGATCCACACATTTATAGCATCAACATAGAAGAAACATGGAGGACAATACAAGAGCACATTTTGAACACTTGCACAACACTATATACTTTATTTACCAAATTTTCTCAAAAGCACTTAGAAACCAAGTACCAAACACATCATCTCAGCTCATTACTTTACACCAACTCATCATCAGACACAACAACAAAAAGATAGCTCCATGTACTCACTAAACTTCCTCGCTATCTCAACTACACATATAGAACCTGCAACAACTTGTTTTTCTCTTTTTCACAATTTGCTCAATATCCTTGACATCTTCATCATGCAACAACTTACTTAACACATAGTTGACATCAATTACAACACCGGTCAATAAACTTCATGTTGACATAAATAACAACACCATACTTGCAACAATTATCATCATTCTTCATAATTTTTCATGACTCAATTCTCTTGGGCTTGAACTTGTTATAGGCACCATGAGGATACCTTTTATTGTATAGATGTATCATGACCATGTCTCCTTGAAACATTCTTATTCTTTGATATAAATCAACACTCTTCTTATACTACTCATTCATATATTTACAATTTAAACCTACCTTGTTGATGTACCTCTTGAATATTTTCTAGAAAATCATAGCTTCTTGGCTTATAAGCATGTTTATTGGAAAATCAACTAAGTCTACAATTCCTAAAGAATTTGTACCATAAATAATTTGAATTGAAAACTTTCTTGTAGATCTATTTATGATAAAATAATAGGTAAACTTAATTTGGGGTAGCACCAAATCCAATTGTCTAGGACTATCACAAACTAAACACCTCAATATATTGCCTAGACTCCTATTCACCACCTCATTGACCATCAATTTGGGGGTAGTATGTTGAATTGAATTGTAATATGTTGTTCAGGTTTTTCCACAATACTATCCATGAGTTACTTAAGAATTTGGTATCATTGTCTCTAGTTATAGTTTTTGGGATTCCATGTAATCTCATACCATCCCTAAAGAAAAATGTTCCACTTGACTTACATCATTGTCTTCTTAAAAGGTATTAAATGGGCCATTTTAGAAAAAGCAATCCACCGCCACAAATATTGAATAATGACCTCTTTGGGTTTGAGGCAGCCCCAAAACAACATTAATTCAAATATTAGTCCATGGTTACCTTGGCATAGGTAAGGGTATATATAGACCCATATTTTGATGACCACCATTTCTTATTTGACACACTCTACAAAGAGCAACAAACTTATCCACTTCTATCCTCATATTAGGCCAAAATAATTTCCTAGTCACTAATCCATAAGTCTTATCTCTTCCAAAGTGTCTAACCCACTTGCTCGTGCATCACTCTCACAATATTTTCACTCCTTAATCCAAAGGAAATGCAAAGCTTATAACTTTTAAGTAAAAGGCCATCAAATAATAAGAAGACTTCAAACACATACATGTATGGTCTTGACTACTTAGAATTGTATAGATTCTACCAATATATGGATCATTTGCATATTCACCCTTTGATTCCTCAAAGCCAACTAACCCATGACCGACTTCAACCAATAAATTATGCCTTCTACTTAAGGCATTGGCCACTACATTGGTTTCACCACTCCTATGTTTCACAAAAATGTGTAAGCTTATAAGAATGAAGCCCATTTGACATGTTTGTGAGATAGTTTACCTTGTGAGTTTATATATTTCAAGGCTTGAGTTTCAGTCATCAAAATGAACTCTCTATGTAGAAGATAATGCCTCCAATATATCAATTCTTGTACCATAAGTAGTCTACTAATTATTATCTTAACTTAATCTCACATTGAAAAAATCCATGAACTTTAAATCTTGACTTAACACTCCCCCAATAGCTACTCTTGAAGCATCACATCCAATTGTAGATTTTTTTTCAAGTCAAGAAAAAAAATGAATAGGTTTTCCAATTACCTTACTTTTGAGTTGTTGAAAGCTCACATCAACTACCTTTGTCCAAGTAAACAACTTTCCTTTTGTGCAATTAGTTAATGGTGCACATATGCCACTAAAATTCATAATGAATCTTTTATAAATGTTCACCAACCCATGGAATCTCTTCACCTCAATAATACTTTGAGTAGTAGGCGACTCAAGAAGAGCCTTAATTCTTGGATACAAGTCAAATTCATCTATTGAAATAATACTACCTAAAAATTTACAAACTTATCTTTGCAAAGTTCACCCTTTTCAGGGTTGATAAAAAGTCTCTCTATTATGAGTATGTCAAACACCATTTTCAAATTTTTTACATGTTCCTCCATATTTTTATTAAAAATAATGATATCATCAAAATAGACTATGACACATTTTCCAATCTGCAATCTAAATAGAATTTTCATTTATTGCATGAAGGTAGCTAGAGCATTGGAAGATATTAAGGGTGTCGCCACCCACTCAAATAAGAAATTTGTGGTTTTTAGGGTACTCTTCCACTCGTCACATTTACAAATATAAAACTATGGTATCTACTTCTAAGGGAAATCTTTTAGAAGACCTTGGCACCTAACAAGAAATCTAATAAATCATCCATTTTAAGTACCAAATATCAATACTTAACAATAATTTTGTTAATGGCTCTAGAATTTGTACATAATGGGTATGTGCAAGATCATCATGGAAAAAATAGCTCCTTAAGTGGCAAAAAAATTAGAAAAATCAGAGTTTGGAATCTTGAAATAAAATTTTGAATAAGTTATCTATATTATTTCAAAAATATGTAAGAATAGAATCTATAGAAAATCGAATTTAGTTTCTAAACTACTAGGTTTATTTTTAAAAAATAAAAATATATCTAATGAAAATTTGAAATTTCAATGCAATAGTACTTAAATTTCAAAGAAAAAATAAGAAGTAGGTGTCTGTCTGACCATCCTAACGACAATATAATGATTATATTTTTTTATAAGATTTTAGATATAAGTAGAGGACTCATGTCCTGATGTAATGCATATTTTTTTGTATTTTTTCTCCAAGTAAATAATTAATTATGATTTTTTTATTACAACTTTTAAAAAATATAAAAAATTCGTATGTCTGACCACCTTAACTTGGTCAAAACTTCATGAAATTCATTTTTTTCTTTTAATCATATAGTATTCAAAGCATAGAATGTGACACATGTTTTAGATTCAAGAAATGTGATACTATTTGAAAGTTATACATGTTTTTCAATCAACCTATCAATCAGGACTTTAGTCATAATTCAAATGGAAAATAAATAATAATTATTTATTAAATTCAAAGTAAAGAATAATTTATATTGGTGGAAAGCCAAGAATCTCCTTTAAAAACCCTTTTCGTTTCATCAATTTTGGGTAAAAAAAGGTCATCAACCACATACCCTACACATACCCATCATATTGACACGTTTTGGCCCATCATGATCTTGCATATACCCTAATCTCCATTTTTCGCCTTTCTTAGTGGTGAGTAGAGTAGGTGTGGTGCATGGAATCATGCTTTATTTTGCAAACTCCTTTCTAATAATTTAGTAATTGCCTCCTTATTTCCTCATTTTCTAGAGGGATAATCTTATAAGTAGCACAATTCCAAATTTTGGCGCTTGGAATTAGATCAATTTGATTAGTAATTCTTTTGGAAGGAGGAAAAGAAGCTAGCAAATCAAATGGAAACAATATTCTAATTTTTTTGGTAAGTTTATTTCTCCTTTTCTAGAGGGTACAAAAGATAACAAACCTCTCCCTTATATATTCTTTACAAAACTCTTTCTAACCCACTATAAATAAAGACAAAGCTACTATTTTAGTTATTCCTTCTCCTTTAAAAGGTTTTAAGATATGGATTTTAATTTCATGTTGTATGTCTTAATTGTTTTCTCTACCATGTTCTACCACATTTCTATCATATAGATGGGTAGGTGCAAGATCATGATGGGCCAAAAAGTGGCAATATGATGGATATTTGTAGGGTATGTGGCTGAGGACTTTTTTTTAACCCAAAATTGATGAAATGAAAAGGGTTTTTAAAGGAGATTCTCAACTTTCCACCAGTATAAATTATTCTTTACTTTGAATTTAATAAATAATTATTATTCATTTTCTATTTGAATTACGACTAAAGTCTTGATTGATAGGCTGATTGAAAAAGATCTATAGCTTTCAAACGATATCACATTTTTGAAATCCAAAACATGCATCACATTCTATGCTTTGCATACTATAGGATTAAAAAAAAAAAATTAATTTCATGAAGTTTTGACCAAGTTAAGGTGGTCGGACATACAGTTTTATATTTTTAAAAGTTTTAATAAAAAATTTATAATTAATTATTTATTAGAAAAAAAATTACAAAAAAATATGCATCACATTTGGACATGAGTCCTCTACTTATGTCTAAAATATTATAAAAATATAATCATTTTATTGTGGTTAGGGTGGTCCAGACACCTACTTCTTATTTTTCCTTGAAATTTAAGTACCTGCATTGAACTTTCAAATTTTCACCAAATAGATTTTCTTTTTAAAATAAACCTAGTAGTTTAGAAACTACATTCAATTTGATACAAATTCTATTCTTACATATTTTTGAAATAATATAGATAACTTTTTTAAATTTTTACGTCAAGTTGCCTAACTCTAATTTTTCTAAATTTTTTGCCACTTAAGGGCCTATTTTTTCCATGATGATCCTACACATACCTAGATAAGGATTACCTAATAACAAATATCCATTGACATTATGTCACACAACACCTTGTCTTCAATTGAATCAATTTTGAAGTCAATCAAACAATATTGATTTAGAGGCACACTATTATCCATTTTCAACCAAGAAATTTTGTAAGGATTTAGTTTGAAAATATAAAAATCTATAATTTTGGCACTATTTTTATACTTACCAAGTTATCGGTATACCTAAGTACTATTAACATTCATCTTGCGCATTGTATCTTTACACTTGCCCTATGTTCGAAACACATTGTTTCTTCTCCAATTATCTATGAGGAATTCTTTGTCTCTAGATATCAAGGTTCTATTCAACATCAAGTTCTCACCCATTTATTCTTCAACTTCTTCTATCAAGGGTTCTTTTCCTTCTTCCTAGTTCACAATCACTCTCTAGGGGTTTTGAAGGAAATATATAACCTCATAGGCCTCACTGAAAATAAAGCACCTCAAAGGATTTCAGCCTCTATAAGATTGTATTCCTCACTCTCTACCTGTAAATACACCCCTCCCTTGGAAGTTTGGCTTCAAATTAAAATCTTTCTATTCTTCATTTTTGATTTGGAGGAACTTCCTATTCCTCTATTTGAATTGCTACCACCTCTATATTTGGCCACCTTTCCCAACCTGTTCATTTTTCCTCTTCTTTTAAGTCTAATTGATGTGATTCATCCACAATATTCACTTTGAGCAAGGGTAACTCATTTTGGAGTTGACATCTAATCCCATTAAGGGTATGTGCATGATCATCATAGAAAAAACAAGCCCTTAAGTGGCAAAAAATTCAGAAAAATCAGTGTTACGCAACTTGATGTAAAAAAATGAATAAGTTATCTATATTATTTAAAAAATATATGTAAGAATAGAATTTGTAACAAATTGAATGTAGTTTCTAAACTACTAGGTTTATTTTTTATTTTTAAAATCTATTTCCAGGTGAAAATTTGAAATTTCAATGCAGTAGTACTTAAATTTCAGGGAAAAAATAAGAAGTAGGTGTCTGTCTGACCATGCTAACCACAATAAAATGATAATATTTTTTTATAAGATTTTAGATATAAGTAGAGGACTCATGTCCCAATGTGATGCATATTTTTTTGTAATTTTTTTCCAAGTAAATAATTAATTATGAATTTTTTATTACAAATTTTAAAAAATATAAAAACTCGTATGTCTGACCACCTTAACTTGGTCAAAAATTCATAAAATTCATTTTTTTTTTAATCCTATAGTATGCAAAGCATAAAATGTGACACATGTTTTGGATTCAAAGAATGTGATACCATTTGAAAGCTATAGATGTTTTTTAATCAGCCTATTAATCAGGATTTTAGTTGTAATTCAAATTGAAAATTAATAATAATTATTTATTAAATTTAATGTCAAGCATAATTTATATTGGTGGAATGTTGAGAATCTCTAAAAAAAAAAAATTGTTTCATCAAATTTGGGTTAAAAAAAAGTCGACAGCCACATGGGTCATCATATTAGTTACATATTGCCACTTTTTGGCCCATCATGATCCTACACATAGCCTTAATGTTTTTAGCCACTGCATGCTCATCATCTTCTTGTAAATTAGTCATAATTTGCAACTTAAAAAAATCTTCAATATAGACTGATATTTAAGACTATTTTTCATTCAAATTTTTGAACTCTCTAAAAATCTTTGCTAATAATATGAAGGAAGTAATTTAGCTTTCAAATTTTTAAAAATCTTTAGGCACAGTTTTATTTTGTCTTTCCCTTATCTTCTCCTAACATTATGGAGATTCTCCTACCATAGAGTAGCATTAGACTTAATTTTAGATACTATAATTTTTACCCTTTATGGATCAATCTCTTCAATTCCTTCCATGTCATAGTATTTTCTAACTCTTGAACCAAATTTGTGAACACATCTAGATTTAATTAATCATTTCAAGCAAGGATTTTAAATATAGCTCTAGTTCCTTATTTTGTTATAGGTTCAATAAGTTTTTCCATGGGATCTATGGCTCTACTACACCCATAATATTAGTGTGCATGCCAAGGTTATGAATAGTCAGCCGATGGGTATGTTAACTCTTAATTAAGTCATATTATCATTATTATATTGTTATTTAGTTATTTAGGTTGGTCTGAGGCTTATATAAGGCTATCTAAGTCGACCTAGGTGATATCCTAAGTATAAAATGGGTATATAGAGGAGGTAGTGAGTCTTATTTCAACATCATATTGTGAATTGTGTTCTCATTGAAGATATTTTAAATTTTTCCCCCTCAAAGTGGCTTGTTATTCTTGGTTATTATTAGGTATTTGTAACATATTTCCCCTCAGATTCTTCTAATAGTGTAATTTATTTCATTACAAGCAGTATCATCGCATGATATTAGCATCATAGAGGAAATGCATTTTATTAATATTAGATGTCATTTTGGGAAGATCATATCTCTCCAAATTTGGAGAATTTTTCTCTAATTGTTAAAGGGCTTTTGAAGAACATATTGCAATTTCTACCCAGTTTATTTGGAAAGTGCACATCTCCCAAATCCTATTGAATTGGTTCATTATTTTTAGTGGGTTTTGGGAGGCTTAATAAAGGATACTAAATTTCAAGTTTCAAAGTAGTTGAAGAAAAAATATGAGATTTATCACAAAATTAGGGTTTCTAGCAAATTATATCTCAAGGCTACAAATCTACTAATTTCTTAAAGTTTCTTCTAGGTAAGTGGTATTGTGGCCCTAGTAAGTTATAGTAAATTTTGATAGAATTTATTTCATTTGTGTGATTTATTTCAAAATTATTGCTTTCCCTCATGAAAGTGATGTAGAGGGTCTAGGACTTTGAAAGAAACACAAAGTTCTCAAGGTTTGCAAGACACAATCTCAACCACTCTTCCAAGCACTCTGATGGAGACAAACCTCAATAATGCACCAAATGACTTATTTTCCTTCCTTATGGACCCAAACCCTAGGAACACTCTTAAGAGACCCAAAAAAACTTGTTTTGAAGGATTTCAAAGCCCAACCCTTTGACTTCGACACAAAACCAATTTTTCACCTTAACTAGGCTACTAGCCAACTAGGCCTCTAGCGAAGGATTTTTGACTTTGCACTCAAACTTTCCAAAGGAACCTCAAAAATAATGATTGAAAAAGATGTGGTTTGTGATGATACATAACATTATAGATTCTTGATGGCACTTTTTTTGGAGCACACCAATCAAAAATCTGTTGTTTCCTCAAATTTAGGCCTAATTAGCCCTCTTTATCAAAGAAACCCATCTTTAAACTCAACCCCTAACCATGAAACTTTCAAAAGTCCCTTAAAATGACTCAAAACCAAGGAATCCAAGTTTTTATACCTCTATGACACCTCTAACATGCTCAAACATAAACCCCTCCTTAACTTGCCTCAAAAACTAGGGCTTCTTGAAAACTAACCTTCCAATCACTTCCAGAACTTTCTCATTGACTCTAAACCATTAGGACAACATATTTAGTCTATCCCAACTCAAAAACATGCCCCTAATTAAGGAAGATCTTCTGCTGCTATACCCTAGCCTCCAACTTCAAGCACTTTGCATTGTGAAATCTTGGTGTACACCTCAATATTCTTCTTCCCTGCACATTAGTTTGTTAAATATGTATGTTACATGTTAGGAATGATCCATTTCACAGGTCATAGCATCATTCTACCTTGAAATGGATCAATCATCCATGAAAACCACCAAAACTAGTGAAAATTTTGTGTTATTCTTGAGGACATTCAGCAATATGTTACAAAAACTGATTCATAACGTCTATCAGATCATTCAAGAGGTTAATTGAAAGTAAATACAGGTTCTTGAACCATAAAATTGATTATAAATTCAAAAGGAATCAATATATCATCAAAAAGACTCAAGAAAATGCAAGAAAACTGTGTTTTTTCATTATTTCCTGTAGCAGTCCGTACAGTCACTTCTCCAAATTCCCAACCTCTATAAAAATGACCATTTTTGGGTTATAGAACCATCCCCCAACTGATCCAACTGATTGGAATTGATTACAATGCATAATTACCTCTAAAACACCTAAAACTCCTTTTCCCGCCTAAAGTGAAATTCAAAAATTTGAAATTACAATCTTGAAATTTATTAAATTCTATTATCTAAAAACCATTGGATCTTCAATGTCCAACCTTATTTGACCTAATTAAATTATTAGATTACTAATAAAACCCCTAGAACATGATTTTCCCTTTATATTGCATTTTGGTCCTATGGTTCTTATCTGGACCCTTAGGACATTTGAATCCTTTAATGTTTTTAACCATTTTAAAAGTCATAATAGGCTTCAAAATGTCATAATTAATGTTCTGAGTTCCTTGATAGGTCTTCATGACCCCTGCATCCTCATGTCTCTTGAAGTGTTCCTTGAAGAGCTTGGGTGCTCATGCACCAGAAAGGGTCTCCAACAAGAGGTGAATTTTTTTTTGTCACACTAGGAAAATCTCCTCATAAGGAGGAGGTAATAATAGAGGATATTAATCCCAATGAGGAAATTAGCAAGGTCAAGGAATATATTTCATTAGTGAATATGGAGATGAGTTGCCTAAGAGGAGATATATTGGACATACAAAGCATGTTAAGTGCTTATAAGAATGTACCATGAAAGGAGGTCTAAAGCAACCATAGTGAATCATCCAAGTTAGCTACTTAAACCAAATGTTAATACTTATATGGGATCTAGGAATTTTATACCAAAGGTGGATATTTGCAAGTTTGATTGCAAGAATTGACTAACATGGATAAACCAAATGTAGAATTTTTTGATGTACATCAAGTCCCAAATGGAGAAATGGTCACAATGGCTTCTCCATATCTAGAACCACATCAATTCGTTTGGTATTGATAGATTTGTACTCATTGAAAAAATAAATGTATCACTATCTCATGGTTAATTTTTATAGAGGAGCTCCAATCATAGTATAGCAATAGTGTGACAGACAACTTCTTCAACCAGCTAGCTAAACTTCAACAAACAATATCAGTCAAGGATTATATTGAATAATTCTAAAATATATCCTTAAGAGTGGATACATTTATAAAGGAGAACTTGAATGATTTATTTTTGGGTGGTCTCAAAGAAAGGGGATAATATGATAAGAGAGAAAGGATATTCAACACATTCATATCCTCAACCTACTAGGTTGACCCCACAATAAATTGAGGAGAAGAAAACAAAAGGGTTGTGTTTCAATTGTAATAGAAAATACAGTTGACAACATAAAGGAAGTGAAAATAAATTATCCTATATATTGAAGGTTTGAGTGAGGAAGAAGAGGAGGAACCACTATTAGAGGGTGAAAAGAAGTTAGATGAGGAATCACATGATTCCCAACCAATCATTTCTTATCATGCACCATCAAGTTGTACTAGTCGACAAACTCTTGAGGTAGTGGGCTTCTTAAAGAAGTAGAAAGTAATAGTGTTGATTGACTCTAGTAGTACTCATAATTTCATCAATAAAATGTTGGCTACTCATTTAAATTTCTTTATATATTGAGCTCCATAGTTTCGGGTCTTGATTGCAAATGGTATTATTGTTAGTTATTTCGTAAAATTTCATAGAATTTACTTATCAATGGGAGATTATCACCTCGATACCCCCATGTATGTTATCTCCATGGGTGTACCAACTATTTTTTTGGGAGTATAATTTCTTACTACATTGGGAAAAACTGAAATGAACTTCTAAGAACTATTCATGAGATTTAAATCAAAATGAAAGTTATTAAAGCTAAGAGGATTGAAGGAAAATTCCCCAAAAATGGTAAGATCTCATCAAATTCAAAAGTTACTTAAGACAAGAGTTGATGGAATTGTTGCTCAATTGTGTTTATTAAAACCCTGTAAATATAATGCTCCCACACATCTAGATTTACAAGTAATATTAATCGTTACTTTGGTAGTTTTTAGAGATATGCATAAAGGAATTCCTCCTAAGAGGGATCATGTTCATGCCATACAAATAGTTCTATGGATCCAACCACCCAACATTAGGCCTTACAGGTGCCCACATATACAAAAAATTAAGATTGAAAATATTGTTGAGAAGATGTTAGAGGTAGGAATTATCAAGCATAGGCAAAATACTTACACCCCACCTGTGGTGATGGTCCATAAGAAGGATGAAAATTGGTGAATGTGTATGAACTATAAAGTGCTCAATATGTACACCATCAAAGATAAGTTTCCTATTATAGTCATTGATGATTTGCTAGATGAATTGAATGACGCTATGTATTTTTTAAAGTTAGATCTTAGATCAAGTTATCACCAAATTCAAATTAAGGAATAAGATATTTCTACGACATAATTTAGGACTCATGAGGGTCATTATGATTTTTTGATGATGCTATTTGGTCTTACCAATGCACCATCTATATTTCAAAGTTTGATGAGGTTTATATTAGTGTTCTTTAATGATATATTGACTTATAACAAAACATGGGAAGAACACAAGTACAAAAAGTAGATTAAGCATTACAAGTAATAAAATATCATCAACTCTGCGAAGCCATCCAAGTGTTCTTTTGGTCTCAATGAGGTGGAGTATTTGCGACACATAGTTTCACATAAAAGAGTAAAGGTGAATCCTAACACAATTAAGGTTATCATGGAATTACCTATGGGTAAAAGTACAAAGTTGCATCACACTTGCAGCCAAATTATTAGCACAAGTGAATTTAAATATTTATAACTAAAAATTATTTTTGGTCAAACATATGATGTAATGAGATTAATTCTAGAAAATTTAGTCATTTCCACAACTTTTCCAACAAAAATTGTTGGCTAAATCCATACATAGCTCCACATTGAGTCCAATTTACCAAAAAAAAAATTATTTGAAAAACTTGATTTTTCAATAACTCATACTCATGTAAATAACATTTTTTTAATTATAAAAAATACCCTTTTCTACATCCATAAGTGCAGTTTTCAAAAACATATATATTAATAGTTTAATTATTATTTATATTTTATATTTTTATTTTTACTAAAAGTAGTTTTTCAACATAAAATATTAGGTTGACTTCCATGCCAAGAAAAAAATAGTAAAACTTATCTTAAAAATAGAAAAAAATATGATGCACTTGTTAAAAGAATATTGTGTAGATGTTTATATGGTGTAATCTAAATGAAAACAAAACACAAAATGAAACATTATACTGAATAAAACAAAATGAATTAAAATCAAATGATGCAAACAGAGTTTCTTCAGAGCCGTTCCATTTTCTCTATCTACAGTGATTCTTTTGAAGCTGTTGCTCTCAGATTTTGTGTAAGCTCTGCTTCCTTCGAATGGAAACTTGTAGAACGAGTATGCAAAAAGGAAAATGCTTCACTATTCTATATGCTAATGGAATGAAATTGTTGATACGGATATGGACAGGGGCTATGGATTATGCACAGGGGCTGTGAATGGAAGATGTCATGATTCTATACTGCTATTGCTATGCTATGAAAATACTATGAATTCTATGAATACTATGAATGCTATGAATGCTTGCAATTTGACTATAATTTTCCTGCTTAAAACTTCTATATCATTTGGAGTTCCGGCAGTCATATTTATAGATTTTTGCAGGCACAATCCCGGCTGGCAAGAATCTACGGCTGTGAGATTGTCTGGTAGAATTGAAAGGTGAGAGATGGAGAGGTTGAGAAGAAGATGGAAGAGGTTGAGAGGTTGGAGAGAAGGATGGATTCCTGTCTTCAACCCACGGGAACAAGCCTGCACAGAAACAGAGAAAATTAAATTTTCTGTTTGGGCAGTTTGTTTCACGGGTGTTGAAGATAAATCCCAAAATTAATTAAATAAATAAATTTATTTAATTTCATGAGTTTGTTTGATTTTTGATTTTTTAAACTATAGAAGATTTAATTAAATATTTTAGAATATTTAATCATGATGTGACTTTAGAAGAATATGAAATATTAGAAGAATTAATTAAATATTTTGGAATATTTAATTATGAATGAATATTAGAATCGAATTAGAGGAATTAATTAAATATTTTGAATATTTAATTATAAATGATATTTAGAAGAAAAGAAGAATATTTTAATCTTTATTTGAATAAAATATTCAAACTAAGATTATATGATAATTAATATAAATAAATCGTAATGTTTATTTAATTAATTAAGAAATGAATACAAAAAGATGATTAAATAAACTTATTTATTTAATCAAAATGAAATAATGAACAATATAAATAAATTATTTAAATTTATTCATACATAGATGGAATTCGAAGATTTAATTAAATATTTAAAGTATTTAATTAATTACCAGACAATGTGATGTGACCATTTTTAGGTGTATACATTTTGCCCCTTTTTGAAGTGATGTGTTTTACGCATTGCTTCAAAGAATTTTGAATTTTGCCCTAGATGTTGACTGTCGTAATGTCGATAGATATATGCCCCCGCAAACGATGAATCAATAATATTTTGAATTTTTATGAATTTTTTTGATATTTGTGGAATTTTTTTGATTTTTTAGATTTTGAAGATGTCGATTCATCGTTTGAAACTAATGATTTGAAGAAAAAATGTCCCGAAAAGATGTGAAATTAAAAATTGATGAAGAAATTTTCCCCTGCTATGTTAAAATGCCCCAATTTTACCATTATATAGGTTAAAAATGTCATTTTCCATGTCATTTTCAATTTTAACCTAATAGATTTTGCAAATTTTTGAGCTCTGGTTTGATAATTATGGCACTTCCAGTTCACCAGCACCATTTCGAGTGTATCCGACGACATTAGCGGCCAACGCACTATGGACCTCCGGTATGTATCCCGTAAATCTCCTGCTTTTCAAAAAATTTCCGTGTAGTGCACGTTTTTCCATGTTTTGATGTAGAAAAGGGTGTTTTAGCGCTCTTAAGACTTTTCGTAGCGCATATGATATTTTTCGTAGCCCATTCAATTCCGTAGCGCATATGATAGTTTTCGTAGCACTTTTGATTGATTTCGTAGCGTAATTGATTTCGTAGCACTGATGATTGATTTCGCAGCACCCTTAATGCTTTTCATAGCGCATTTATTTCTATAGCGCATATGATAGTTTTCGTAGCGCTTTTGATGAGTTTTGTAGCACGATTAATTCTATAGCGCCGATGATGAATTTTATAGCGCATTTAACCAATTTTGTAGCGCCTTTAATCATATGTTGTTGTGACCTGATAAATTTGTTCCCAAAGTTGTTAGAAAAATAAAAGTTAATAGATTTGCTTTTAAAGTTGTTAAAAACAAATAGGACAAATAAGTTTTCTTCTAAAGTTGTTAGAAAGAAACGTGATGTTGCTTATTTGCTTTCCATGATGATGAAAAACAAATAGTTTGATTGATTTGTTTGCTTCTAAGGTTGTTAAAAACAAACATGATTTTGATATTATTCGTATTTCATGATGATGATGAAAAACAAATAATTTGATTGATTTGTTTTGGAGTGATATGTTATGATGATTTGATATTGATTTTGCTTTGATGATATGTCAACAGGAGAGATTAGGTGTTTTGCAGTTACGAGAGACATTTCTGAGCACATGGACATTGATTCCACATTTGTTACAGTCAGATAGAGTTGTGATTGATGCATGTGGATTGAGTGCATTACTGGACATGCCTGAGGTTTGCCTCAACAGGGCTCTATTGACAGCACTTGCAGAGCGGTGGCATAGTGACACCAACACATTTCATTTACCGACGGGTGAGATTACAGTGACCCTTGAGGACGTATATCACATCCTACAGATCCCAGTGATGGGAGAGATAGTTGTTTTTGATAGCCGAGAGGCTGGAGGCACTGATTCTTTGAGATAGATTTTCTGAGATGATCAGATTGCTGGATACTTCATCCCATGGGGCGAGATTACAGATACATATCCACCTTTACCAGATGTACTTGCAGGATTTATTGGAGGTGTGTTGTGCCCCGACCATAGGTCGAAGGGGTTTGCGATTGGATGGGGTCATGTTTTGGAGAGTATGGTGATGCAGGGGACACGGTATGCATGGGGTACATGAATGCTAGCCCACTTATATGATGAGTTACATCATATTGTATATGGTAGAGGCCATAGTTTTGCTGTTGGGTGCTCATTACTACAGATATGGACATGGGAGCACTTTGTTGTTTTACGTCTGTTGACTCAAGGACAACGACTAGCTGGTCGATCATACAGATAGAGATACGCTCACATTATTGCTTAGCCGAGACTGGGCAAACTAGTGCATTGGCAGCGACTATTGGATAGTCTGGATACAGTATGCTGGAGACCGTATTTAGATTGTGAGCCATGGCCAGAGGATGCAAGGGAGATGCCATATGTATGTACTTCCAGATTTTTGATTGGGCGGACTCCATGGATCATTGAGAGATTTCTTGCTAGACGAGTATGTCGATAGTTTGGTTGGATTCAGGGTATGCCTGTGGGTTCAGCCATTTATGCACGATAACAGCCAGAGCTTGCAGTGTGGGGTCCACAGATTTCATATGAGATAGCGGTGGCAGAGTTCACCAGTTCGGGAGCAGTGATGTGGGATTACTGAGTGGATGTCCTTGACACAGGGACAACACCAGAGTATTTTTAGTATGTCCTAGAGCATCCAACACCACACATGTTTGATCCTAATGAGGCTATTGCTCCTATTATTGGATAGAGACGACGACAGAGGGACTCAGTGTCAGAGGATGACGATTCAAAGGACAGTGATGATGATGGGAGTGGAGGAGATGATGACTCAGAGGGAGATGATGGTGGTGATGGTAGGGGTGGAGATAGAGGTGGTAGGAGAGGTGGCAGAGGTGGTAGAGGTGGACCACGGATGAGACACTCTGACCCATCTCCTTCAGTAGATCCGGTAGTATCAGGTCATCTCTCCTCTTTACAGAGTACAGTACAGAGTTTGCAGACCTAGCTAGCATAGGCACAGGCCTTGATTACACAGTTGTAGGGACAGTTGACTACAGTTACCACTGAGAGGGATGCAACGAGACAGCGAGGTGAGCAGGCTGTTACTTTGGCAGATAGCCTTCAGAGAGTAGCAGGTAGCACCCTACCTGGTGATATGATGAGAGAGGTTACCAGAGCCACCCGGGAGGCTGAGTTTTATAGGACTAGATAACATGATGTAGTTCCACCTGAGCGGAGGGAGAGTTATACTCAGTCACGATCTACTCATGGTCGGTCTCGTACTACCAGCAGTGGTGTGACACAGCCATTACCTCCAGGAGGACCACCAGGGACAGGCGGTCCAGGTCCATCAAGAGCAAGTGGTACAGGTACATCAGGGGCATGTGTTACAGGTCCCAGACCAGCGCCATCAGAGGATAGCACTGCCTAGTGCATTGTAGATGATGTTTTCATGATATTCTATTGAGACATATTGTATACACCTTGAGATGATCCCATTTTTGATAATGTTATATCATTTGTAGTTGACATCCTTGTACATTTTGACATTTATTTTTGAGATATATAAAATGCAGTGATGATTTATGATGATATAAATGTGTCTATATGATGTGTATAATATGATAGTTTCATGGTTATGATATATATATACATGATTTATGAGATGAAATCTATTTGATGAATGAATGCATGATGTATATGATGTATGCTTTGATTTTATGATTTTCTAATGCAAATATATATGAAAAATGTATGAAATAATGTTTTTGTAAATGTCAAAATATACTGAGTCATGTATTCGAAAAGATATAACCATTTGATTCTTTGCCAGTTTTTGAGAAATTTATGAATGCAAAATGCAGTTTTAACATGAATGCAATCTATACTAACCATGCAGGACATCCATACAATATTGCCATTTGCAGAGCTTAGTTTTTCTTTTTGTATCATCATAGAGCTTTGAAATGTTGAAAGTTAATACAAGCATCAAAGGGTATGTTAGCACCAGTGATGACCTGAGTATTGCTTTCATGATTTTTGATATAGCAAGTTAATACAAGCATCTGGGTATAATTAAACCGAGATGACCTGAGTATTGCTTGCATAAACAGACAAGAATTAATCCTTTTCCCATGCAAATTTTGAAATGTCATCCATGATACATAGTAGAGCATGTCTCGCGACCAATTGGCATAGTACTAATGATTTCCTCGCAAACAGTAGACAAAGAAAAATCATACTCCTTCCTTGCTTTTCTAGTTCAGTACATCATTGAATTACTCCAGAGATATGATAGAAAATCAAACAACCATTCAAATCTTGCTTAAAGTATTTCAAACATTTATTCAAATTAAGATCATCCAATTCGATTATCATTGATTTGATGTTCTCATTTTGATAGTTGTTTGGATCATGTTGTTTCGATTTCCATTGGCATTGAATAAACATGTTGTGGTTGATTTGATATGGCAATGTTTGTTGTGTTTTGTTAAACTATTTTTGGTGTCTATTTGCAATGTTCGAAAAGCTTGTTGCCCCTCTCTTGTTCAATCTATGTTTCTGCATTTTCCCCCATTGTAAACACAACCTAAAGAGTATGGATATGTACAAATTTCATCAAGCCATGATGAAACATAAGATTCCATTGTATGATATGGATATGAAGAATATACAGATGATAGATATGGATGGATGATGCCAAAAATGAAAACAAGACATAAACTAATAAATGGAGGAGCCCATTTTGATCACAAGTAGCACTTGTTCGCCAGGTTTTCACTACTTGTTTTTATTGCACTTTTTCAGAATTTTTCTGATTTTTTTAATTTTTTTAGGACTTTTTATGATTTTTCAATTTTTTCAGGACTTTTTATGATTTTTTTGATTTTTTCAGGACTTTTTAGACATAGAACTTCTTTAGATGAATGCTATTGATCGGTTCTTCAAACAGGTCCCCTTCTGATGTGGATAACTGATATGCACCAGAACCGTATGTTGCAATGACAACAAATGGACCAAGCCAATTAGGTTCAAATTTCCCTTTCTTTTCTCTGTCTTGCTGATTACGTGGATTTTCCCTTAAGACTAAGTCACCCACTTGAAATGTCCATGGTTTAACTCTGTGATTATAGCTACGAGACATAATCTGTTGATAACCCTTCAAATGATTAGTTGTATGTTGACATCTTTCATCTAACAATTCTAGCTCTTGGAGGTGAAAAACTCTGCAATCTTCATCACTTATCAAGCCCTTGAGTGAGACCCTAAGTGAAGGTATTTCAACTTCTAGTGGTAAGATTGCTTCTAATCCATAGACCAAAACATATGGGGTGGCTCCTATTGGTGTGCAAATGCTAGTTCTGTATGCCCACAAAGCTGGGTTGAGTTGAACATGCCAATCACGTCCAGCGTCATTTACTGTCTTCTTCAATATCTTCAAGATGGTTTTATTAGAAGCTTCTACTTGACCATTACCCTATGGATAGTAAGGTGTAGATAACCTGTGTTGGATGTGAAATCTTTCACAAAGTTCATCCACATCCCGATTCTTAAAAGGTCTTCCATTATCAGTAATAATAGAATTAGGAATTCCATATCTACAAATAATGTAATTTAGGATAAACGAAGATATTTGTTTTCCAGTCACTGTTGTTAGAGGAACAACTTCAATCCATTTTGTAAAATACTCTGTGGCTGTGATGATGAATTTATGACCATTGGATGATGAAGGATGTATTTTTCCAATGAGATCAAGTCCCCACTGAGAAAAAGGCCATGTCGGAGTGAAAGATTGCAGTTCTTGCACAGGTGCATGAATAAGATTCCCATGAATATGACATTTAGAACACTTCTTGAAAAAAGTAAAAGAATCTTTCTCCATGGTAGGCCAATAGTATCCCATTCTGACAAGTTTCTTGGCTAAGGTCAAACCACTCGAATGAGTTCCACAAATACCACCATGAACCTCTTGTAAGGCTTTATCGGATTCGTCACGTTCAAGACATCTAAGGAGTGTACCATCAAGACCACGTTGATAAAAGATATTGGCAATTAAGGTATAACGAGATGATTGGCGAATGAAATTCCAATTTTGGTTACGGGATAAATCAGAAGGTAAGATATTATCCTTCAAATAGGTATAAGTCTTGCCATATAAAGATGAATCAGAACCGGTTAAATGACATATGACTTGGGTTTCAGGATTATCATAGGCAGGAGAAAACAATTGTTCCACCAAAAATTCATATTTGGTTTGATCTTCTGATAATTGTAATAAGGAAGCAATGGTAGCCATTGCATCTGCAACTTTATTATCAATCCTTGATATTTGTGAAAACTTGATTAACACAAAATACTTCTTGTAATCATCCACCATATTCTTGTAAGGTAACAACTTATCATCTTTGGTTTGATAATCATCATTAATTTGATTAATGACAAGTTGTGAATCACCATAGACTTGGAGCTCTGCAATCCACCATTCCAAAGCTATTTTTAATCCTATGAGCAATGCCTCATATTCAGCAATGTTATTTGTGCAAGGAAACATCAACTGATATGATCGTGAGATGGTATGTCCTTCAGGTGTAACAAAGAGAATCCCTGCCCCGAGCCATATTGTGTATAAGATCCATCAAAGTATAATGTCCATGATTTCTGAATTGTTGCTGTGAAAACATCTGCATCAAGAAACTCAATATGCATTGGATTTTCTTCATGTAAAGGTGCTTCAGCCAACTGATCTGTAATGACCTGTCCTTTAATAGCTTTTTGATCCACATAGTGAATATCAAACTCATTTAAGATCATTACCCATTTTGCAAGTCTTCCTGTTAAAGTAGCTTTGCTTAATAGGTATTTTAATGGATCAATCTTTGTTATCAGCTTAACTGTATGAGTCAACATATAATGTCACCACTTTTGAGAAGCAAACACTACTACAAGACAAGCTTTTTCAATGAAACTGTAATTTAACTCATGACTTGTTAAGGTTCTACTGATATAATATATGGCCCTTTCCTTACCTGTAGAATCTTCTTGTGCTAGCAATGCTCCCAAAGATACTTCTGTTGCTGAAATATAGAGTATGAGTGGCTCTCCTGGAATAGGTGGAATTAAAACTGGTGCATGCGTAAGATATTGCTTGATCTGATTGAATGCTGCTTCACATTTGTCTTCCCATTTCAATGGGACATTTTTATGCAATAAATGTGTGAATGGCAAGCTTTTGTCTGCCAGTTGAGCTATAAACCTTCTGATGGACTGTAATCTTCCTTGCAATGATCGAAGTTGACTGATATTTCGTGGTGGTGGCATGTCCATTATAGCTTGCACTTTTTCTGGATCAACCTCTATACCCTTTTCTGAAACAATGTATCCTAGGAGTTTTCCAGATGTAACGCCGAAGACACATTTCTTTGGATTTAATCGAACATTGAACTGCTCCATTTTGGTAAAGATTTTTGACAATATTTCTAAATGTTCTTCCCGTGTGTGAGATTTGGCAAGTAAATCATCAACATAATCTTCCATGAATGTATGCATCATATCATGAAAAATTGTTGTCATTGCTCTTTGATAAGTGGCTCCAGCATTCTTTAACCCAAATGGCATTACATTCCAGCAATATGTACCCCAAGGGCATGTAAACGTTGTTTTATCTTGATCCTCTGGTGCAATTTTTATCTAGTTGTATCCTAAAAAATCCATCCATTAATGAATACATTGCATGGCCAGTAGTTAAATCAACAATCATATCTATGTTAGGTAAAGGAAAGTCATCTTTGGGACAAGCTTTATTTAGATCTTTGAAATCTGTACAAACTCTAATCCTTCCATCTGGCTTTGAAACAGGTACAATGTTGGAAATCCATTCTGCATAATCAATAGTTCGAATGAATTCAACATCCAAAAGCTTCTTTAATTCTTCTTTAACCAATAATGCAACATGTGGATGCATTTTTCTGAGCTTTTGCTTCACAGGTTTTGCTCTAGGTTGAATAGATAAATGATGCATTATCAGATTAGGATCTAACCCTGGCATATCAGCATATGACCAAGCAAAGTTAGTTTGATTTTCCTTCAAGAATTCCATGAATTTCAGGACTTCTTCAACTGTTAATGATGCTGCAAGTTGCAAAACTTTTGGTTGCTCTGCTATACTTATGTTGATTGATTCTGTTGGTTGAACCAAAATAGAAGATCTTTCGTGATAATACTTGGGAAGAGTGTCAAGTTTCTCATCCTTCAGTGCCTCAGAAAGGTTTTCACTGTCAGATTCGCTCTTTATTTTTTTCTTGTTTTGATCTATCACTGCCATTTTTTGGTTTTCACCAATAGATCCATATTTTATTTCATTTATTTTGCAGCTAAGAGACTTGACAACCTCCTTATCAAAATCACGAGTATGAGATTCTTGAATGAACCAATTGTTTTCTTCATTTGAGGAAGAAAGGAAATTTATGATGTCCTCATCATCACTGAATGTAGGAATATGGATAGGTGCGTCAATGTCCCAATCAATAAGTTCTGGATAAACTAAAGGCATAGGATCATTAGGTTGGGTAAAGTCTTGAATTGTCAAAGTCATGATATGGTTATCATCCTCGTGGTAGACAAAGTCTATGATGGTATTCTCCTATTGATTGTCAATCTCGTTAGAATCTGATTCTTCCTCACTTGAGTCATGATCACTTTGTAAAACATAATCAAGTGGAGGCCTTGAGCCTTCTCCTTGTATAAGAACAGGTGCATACTTATGTATGATATCAACTTGTTTATCTCTCAAAAATTCATCATTATAAATGGTGTCACATTCATATTCATTAGAATCAGTATCTAAACTATTATGTAATTGGAAAACTGATTCATGAAGTCTATATGACACTGATCCTCCTTCATGAGTTGATTGTATTTGCTGTGAAGTAGATTTTTCCTTATCTTTGCCATATCCGAGTCCTGTTTTATCATTTGAATGCTTTGAAATAGGTTGAATTGGTTCTACAATTCCTTCTCTTCTTTTTCCTATAGGACCATTTCCTTCATAGCCCATCTTCTGCATGATAGTATACCCCTTACCATATTGTTCTTTAGGAAACTTAATGTGCAATAGAGATTAATCTTCATCTTTGTATAGCCAATTTAGGATGTCCCTATCTTCAGCTTCTTCTTAAGTGGTGTTAGCTCTAATAAATTTTCCATCAAACTTTGTGACTGGCAAAAAATTTTGGGATGTAGAGGCTGTTGCAATCTTTTGATTTGATAAAGTTGGATGTCCATGTGACCTCGGAGAAGGAGGTAAGGTAGAGAGAGATAATGAATATTCACCTACCCCTTTATCTTTAAATTTCAGCTTAGTATCAAGATTCTTTGTCAATTCTTGTAATTGGACTTGTAGATTGGAAGAAGGAACAACAAGAGCTTCCCTATTGTGTGGCACAAAAACATCTTGAGTTACTCGAAGATTTGAACAAGTTTGGGTAGTATTGTAATCAGCTTGTATAGTTATTTCTTGTCCATCATATGGAAACTTGATGCATTGATGATATGTTGATGGTACTGCTTGCATATCATGAATCCACGGATGACCCAAAAGTATGTTATAAGAAAGATCTCGATCTAGAACCTGACAAAATGTGTTCTTCACAACAGGTCCCACTCTGATAGGTAGCAATATCAATCCTTTAGAAGCTCTTTCTTTATCATCATATGCCTTGATAGTTATTTTCCTTCGTGGATCAATTTCATTTTCTGAAATTCCCAAGGCATTTATTAACTTCGAGGTACAAATATTCAAACCGACTCCTCCATCTATTAAGACATGTCTAATTCGATGTTTATGGATCATGACTTCAAGATAAAGCGAGGAATTATGTGGATGTGTCATAGAGGCATCATCTTTATCAGAAAATGAAAGACAAGTGGGGGAAGACAAATGTCCCACCATGGCTTGAAATCTGTTTACATCTAGATCAGTATCAACAGTTGTGTTTACAAGAGCTTCTTCTAAGATATTCTTATGTATGGGAGATATTTTGAGAAGTTCAAGGATGGAGATTTGAGCTGATGTTTTTCTCAGTTGATCAACCAGATTATACTGTCTTGGAGGAGAAATAGTTGTTTTAGATGAACTTCCTTTTAGAACAATTTTCGCTTGACCTCTTGTTGTTACATTAACCTGTTGATATTCTTGTTTTCCCTTGATTTTGATAACATTAACCCGTTGATCATTTGCGTAGATGTGATGGATTATATTGTCTTCAACATTATGTATGCTTTTGGCTTTAGTATCTGATGTTTCCCCCTTTTGATAGTTTGGAAAAGGATCTTTGAATGCTTGATGATTGTCATTGGTATGATGTCCTTCAATTGTAATGGTGCCATTGTCAATTAAATCTTGTACTAGATTTTTCAAATCTTGCCAATTGTTTGTTCTATGACCTTTACATTGATGATAATTGCAATAATAAGAGTCATTCCATGATGGAGGTTTGACTTGTGGCTCATAATCTCTTCGTGGAGGTAAAGTGATAACCTTATTATCAAGAAGTTCCTTGAGAGCAGACTCAAGAGATTGACCCAGAGCGGTAAAATTTCGTCGATTTGAAAAGAATGAAGGTCTGGACGGATTTGATGTTTGGGTATTGCCAAGATTATTATTGAAATTACCACGATTTTGATTGGTATTTTGATTGGTCATGTTTTCTTGCTTGGATTTTTGTCCTTGTTGATTGTTGTTTCCTTGTTGAGTGGTATTTTCTTGTTGATTGTTTCGAGGAGCACTTGATAGATTGAAAACAGATGGTCTTGTTTGTAAATTATTTTCATCCACTATACCATCATTAACAACATTTTTGTTTATGTTCCAAAACCTTGTTTTATCGTTGTTGTTTTGATTTGATGTACTTGGATTATCAAGTTTTATCACTCTCCTTTTAACCAAGGCCCCTTTAATGGTGATTGCGTTTTCAATCAATTTTTGGACAATGAAGGTTAAGCCTATAGCTTAATTCTTGATCAAGGCTATTGATAAAGATATCCATCTTTTCCTTTTCAGGAATAGGATGGGAATATCGTGCAAATAACCTTCTCCACCATTGTAAAAATGTAGTGAAGGATTCTCCTACTTTTTGTTTCACTTTACAAAGATCAAGCATTGTTATCTGGTGTTGAATGTTGTAGGAGTATTGTGATATAAATTGATTTATCAACTCCTCAAAAGTTTTGATAAGTGGAGTGATTTTTGAAAGCCACTCCATGGATTGTACACCTAGACTTCGTGGAAATAATTGCATCAAGTAGGTATCGTCATAGGCAAATTCTAGACTCATGTTTCGAAAATCTCTCACATGGTCAATGGGATCAGTTTTTCCATTATACCTATCATACATAGGGATTTCGCAATGTTTTGGAAATGGGATCATTTTGAAGACTCCTATCAAATGGATAAGGAGATATGTCTTCCAAAACATATTTCTTTGTTGTACCCCCTTGCATTTCTTTTATCTGCCCTTGTAATTCTTTTATCTGTTGATTAAGAGCACTAAAGTCATTAGGAGGAGTTTCAGGACTTTGTTTAATCCCTTCTATGTCGAAATTGTGAGGTAACTTAGCTCCTTGATTAGCTAATGAAAGAAAGTATCGTTCTTTGTTTTGTTCTAAAATCTTTTCCATAAGGGTATGAAATTGAGGATCTTGTTCTGCTTCTTGAAGCTTTTCGTCTGTTAATTCATCAAGATTAAACGTTTCATCTTCTTTTTCATTACGGTCACCCATTTTACTTGTAGTGGTTTCTCCCTCGTCTTTTTCCATTTATTTTTGAGATCTCGTGAAGACAGGCATAGGTTTTGCTCCAAGTTCTACTCACTTTTGATCAAAAGAGTGAAATAGTGCAATTGATGTGATATATATGAAAATCAAGATAGAATGAAGATTCTATGACTTACCCAAAATTTCTAATCTTTAGCTTGTGTTGTTCCCTAAGTGGAAGGATGAAAATCCTGTTAGCGGGAATGTAAGCAAAAGATCAAGAAAAGGATGATTTTGCACTTTATAAAGTTTTGATCATGGCTTTGTAAAAGGATGGATTTTATGATGGATGCCTAATGTATTCTAAGTTCTCTATTGCAAAATTTGATTTGGATGAGTAGAATATTCGATTACAAGTTGGGGAATATAACAGAAGCGGATGCGTTGACTATGGTTATGCCTTTGAGAAAGGGCTCTTCTTTGAAAGTAATCTTGTGAATATAAAGGTTCTATAGCATAATCATCTGAAAGACCTCTAACACAATCATGATACCTATGAAGAAATGTTCTATATTTGAGTAAAACTTTTCGGCTTTGATACAAGAATTGTTGCTTTTTCAATAGTTTCTTATGGTTGAGGGGTTTCTTTGGCTTCTTAATCCTTTTGAAAACAGATTTCTTTTCAAATGTTGTGTATTTCCAATCTCGTAACATGAGATTAATCAATGTGATAATGAGTGTTTTGGATGATCTTATCTGAATTAGTGTATTGAAAACACATCAAACAATTTGTAAAATGGTTGTCTTAAGTCCTATGCTAAACATCAAGTGTGTAATCAAAATGTTGTTCAAAAATTGTTTCAACGGGTTTTACACATGATAAGCATTTCAAACAGACTCACTCTTAGTTCTCAAGTAGGTCATCATAGAAATCAACAGCCCACATCTTAAAACTGCGTCGACTCACATAGCCATGTCACCCCCGAAAGGGCGCCCGTGTTTTTGTCTTTTCCAGGTGCGTACTCAGAGTGACGGAAGTGGATACCAGATCCCCTGAGCAAACAATTCTTGGTAGTTATGTGGTCAGTATCTTGGGGGTAGATTCTTCCCTCCCCTGCACTGTGATTAATATAATGTTTGGAAACTGACTCGGTAAGATACTACACTAGGTTCTTAATAAGGGTTCCCGTTCGGTGCGGCAAATGATAGACTCCCTCAAGAGACCTCCCTACCTTTAGAACAAAGGCTTTGGGGATGGTTATCAATGCATACTACCGTTGAATGAGATTTTCATCAACCATCCACTTTTGATTATAGTGGGTTGGAAAACTTGGATTTAGTTGTTCCCACTTAGGTCGTTCCCGTAGGGTGAGTACTTTTTCTCACTACGGCAGGCCTTCTAAAAGGTGCTAATAAAATAGGAAATTGTATAAATGGAAATAGGTGAGTTTTGCATTTTGATCATCCAGTTAAGGGGAGAGCATAGGCCTATCACCAAAAACAAAGCAATCAAAGTTTATTTTAAGCCCAAAAATAAAGGTTTTCTAAGCTAAGTGAAGATGTTGCTTCACATAAACAAAAAAAAAATTTAGACCAAAATAAAGTATAAAATTTCTATCCTAGGATTGCTTCATTTTGCCTTAAATGCCTACCTTAGGATTGGTTCATTTTATCTTAAAAAAATTATTAACTGTCTGCGGTTGTGTCAGAATCAGTTAAATTGTTTTAACATTACAAATTACAACTTATAGAAATGCGCTATAACAGAAGTTACAGGCGCTGCAAAATACTTTAAAGGCACTGCAAAACTCATTAATAGCGCTGCGAAACTAATTAAGAGCACTGCAATACATATCATGAGCGCTGCAAAAGACTTTAAGGGCGCTGCAAAAGACTTCAAGGGCGCTGCAACAGTCTTTACGGGCGCTGCAAAAGACCTTATGGGCGCTGGAAAAGACTTCACGGGCGCTACAAAAGACCTTAAATGCGCTAAACTGGGTATTGAAATCTTGAAGACGTGTTTCCTGCGCTATTCCGCTTTTTTTGTCTGTAACCTGTCAAAAGAAACCTGCAAAAAGATATTAAAAAGGGGGCAAGAGCCCCACGGTGGGCGCCAAAAATGTGTTAATGTTTTATATGGTGTAATCTAAATGAAAACAAAACACAAAATGAAACATTATACTGAATAAAACAAAATGAATTAAAATCAAATGATGCAAACAAAGTTTCTTCAGAGCCGTTCCATTTTCTCTATCTACAGTGATTCTTTTGAAGCTGTTGCTCTCAGATTTTGTGTAAGCTCTGCTTCCTTCAAATGGCAACTTGTAGAACAAGTATGCAAAAAGGAAAATGCTTCACTATTCTATATGTTGATGGAATGAAATTGCTGATACGGATATGGACAGGGGCTATGGATTATGCACAGGGGCTATGAATGGAAGATGTCATGATTCTATACTACTATTGCTATGCTATGAAAATATTATGAATTCTATGAATACTATGAATGCTATGAATGCTTGCAATTTGACTATAATTTTCCTGCTTAAAACTTCTATATCATTTGGAGTTCCCGGCAGTCATATTTATAGATTTTTGTAGGCACAATCCCGGCTAGCAAGAATCTACGGCTGTGAGATTGTCTGGTAGAATTGAAAGGTGAGAGATGGAGAGGTTGAGAAGAAGATGGAAGAGGTTGAGAGGTTGGAGAGAATGATGGATACCTATCTTCAACCCACAGGAACAAGCCTGCACAGAAACAGAGAAAATTAAATTTTCTGTTTGGGCAGTTTGTTTCATGGGTGTTGAAGATAAATCCCAAAATTAATTAAATAAATTTATTTAATTTCATGAGTTTGATTTTTGATTTTTTAAACTATAGAAGATTTAATTAAATATTTTAGAATATTTAATCATGATGTGACTTTAGAAGAATATGAAATATTAGAAGAATTAATTAAATATTTTGGAATATTTAATTATGAATGAATATTAGAATCGAATTAGAGCAATTAATTAAATATTTTGGAATATTTAATTATAAATGATATTTAGAATAAAAGAAGAATATTTTAATCTTTATTTGAATAAAATATTCAAACTAAGATTATATGATAATTAATATAAATAAATCGTAATGTTTATTTAATTAATTAAGAAATGAATACAAAAAGATGATTAAATAAACTTATTTATTTAATCAAAATGAAATAATGAACAATATAAATAAATTATTTAAATTTATTCATACATAGATGGAATTCAAATATTTAATTAAATATTTAAAGCATTTAATTAATTACCAGACAATGTGATGTGACCATTTTTAGGTGTATACAAATATATATCAAGATGGTATTTTTTTCTAATTTACATAAATATTTAATATGAAAGTTGACATCAAATGGAAGCAAGTCTATTTTAATGCACACACATTTTAATATTTATTTCAAAATAGGTATTTATAAAAATTGGAAAAAAATCTATCAATGCAGTAAAGTTTCAAGTTATAAATACACACAAAAAAGTTGAAGAAAAAAATTACTATATAAAGATTGACATCTCATGTAACTTCATTTTTCAGCATTTTATCAACAACTAAATTATAGTGTTGATTTATAAAATACTATTTAAAAATAATTTCTAATTTTTTCAAAAAATACAAACATAAAATATACTAAAATACACATTTTATTAGTTTACATCATTTCAAAATTATATATATATATATATATATATATATATGTCACTTTTTAATGATTCACGTTTAAAATTTGGGTCAGTGTTGGTTGTTTCCCTTATTAAAGTGTAATACAACTTTGTAATTTTACCCCTATTCCCAAAACCATTAAGAAATTGAAGAATCCCTAATGACTTTATTCAAGAAGGATTATTTTCATTGGAATGAGTCCACTAATGCAACATTTGGGAGATTGAAGGAGGCTATGTGTACAACTACAGTTCTTTCCACTCCAGACTTCACCAAGGATGCTTTTGTGAAATGTGATGCTTCAAGAAATGGTATACGAGTAGTAGTCATGCAAGAGGGTCGACCAATTCCATTTGAGAGTCATAAATTAAAGGGTAAGAATTAACTCAAACCTATTTATGAGAAGGAAATGATAGCTATTCTTCATGTAGTAAAATAATGGAGGCCTTTTGTAATGGGTAGACACTTGAAGGGTAAGATAGATCATGATAGCCTAAAATATTGTTTGGAAAAAATATTATCTTCTAAAGAGTAACAAAAATGGGTCACTAAGATGTTGGGATATGAATTTGAGATTGTATATATAAGAAAGGGAAGGAAAATGTTGTGGCATATCCATTTTCTAAGAAGGATGAGAAATATGAAGCCTTATTGTGGGCCATTTCAATATTGCAAGTAGATTGGGTGGAAGAAACCAAAGAAAAGTGGCAGAATGTTGTTGGTGTACAAGTCATATCATTCAATAGTTGCAGAGTGATCCTAGTAGTTTAGATAAGTTTTGTTGGAAGGGTGATACTCTGCAGCATAAAGAGTGATTTTATCTTTGTAATAATTCCACTCTTAAACAAAAGATTACCATAGAACTTCACGAGTCTCCAATTTGTGGTCATTCAATATTTTTTAATACAATCATCAAGTCAAGAAATATTTTTTTGGTAAGGGCTAAAAGGTGATGTTAAAAAAATTGCATATTTTTTGTAGAGGACCAAGGTCAAAGTCCATTGCATTAGGTACAATGTCATCCTAGTTCTTAATACCTTGGTGCATCGTGTCTATTTGTTATAGAAAAAATATGGATTTCTATGACGAAAAGCATTATCTAAAAGAAAAAGCAAAATCATCACCTATCTCATCACATATCCACTAAATCCTTGGAATTCATCCTAATAATCATAGGTTTGTTGGTATCTTGATCGATCTCAATACAATGCTAATTTATTCATCTTATTCTTCCATCATATCTCATTCTTCTATCTCCATCTCTACTAACATTTCTATTCAAGTTTCAAATTTATGTGATATACATCAAAATATACATGAGGTTATCGATAGAAACTTAGTGTATATACATCCTAGAATCTATCTACATCAAACATATGAGCTTTCTTGAACTTATCTTTCATCCTATAATCGTTAGAACTTCTCTCATAATATTATCACAATATCAACCTGAAAATCAAATTTTCCACTCAATCTCTTGAAGGGGAAACATACGAGCATTTATCATTCATTATGGCAATAGTGGGGAATTAGGAAAAGTAAATAAAAAATAAAAAATGATCTAAGTAGTACCATCCTAACCAGTATCAGTTCTGTGGACATGGAAAAAGTATCCCTTTTTGCTTGCTTGATTTAGGATTAATTGATGATAAACTGGACTTAATGAGGCCTTGATCTAGTGTTGTGAGTTTTGTTACACATCCACATTAGGTCGTGGACCCTTGGAAATTGAATAAAATGCATGTCTTGTAAAGGTGTTGTAAAGAATTGTAAATGACTTTCACACTTTTCTTGACTTATTTAAGTATATTATTATTTTAATTAGCTTTTCCCTCTTCTTCTATAATTAAATAATTATTTTAATTATTTAATTATTCATTCACTTTTTCTCTCTATAATTAAATAACTATTATATTTATTTAATTATTTATCCTTTCTTTATCTCCCCAATTAAATAATTAATTTTAATTATTTAATTATATAATTTGTCCTCACCTTTCTTTTGAAATAAATAAAATTTATATTCTATTTATTTCTCCTATGTTGGCCACCTAAATTAAATAATTTTCTCTTGACAACAACCTCTTTTTTTGTGTCAATCTTATCTTCCACCTCAAGTATTTATCTATCCATGTCTTTCTTCTCTCAATTAACCTCTACCCTTGATTAAATTATTTTCTAATTTAATCTTGGCCCTTGATCATGATCCTTATTCTTAACTCTTGTCTATAAAAGGAGACCTTTAAACCCTAATTCATAATTCATTCATTTATAATTCATTCATCATCCATTATCTATCTCAAATCAAGTAAGCTAGGATTTAGCATTTTAAGTCTTCACAAGGAAGCATGTTTAAGGACATCATCAAGGTATTCAAGAGCAAGATTCTTCATCCATTATTACAACAATTAAAATCCTTGATTAGGGAAATTTTCTAATTGCATTTTTTCATATTTCATGTTTCATTATCTTATTTCATCATTTTGGTTTAATTTCCTAAATGGGGTTTGACTAAGGCAAACCACCAATCCCTAACAATCAACATTTTATCTCTCTTCCTTTGTGTGTTTGTAGATCTAGGTACTTGGATGGCTTGGACATGATTGAAGAAAAGGTTACAAACTTATTGAAGTCATATCCATATTTACAAGGTCATTTAACCTACACAAAAAGTCACCAACAATGCTAAAAATCAAGGTTCCGGATCTGGACACTTGGAGGTGCAGATTAAGTAGACCGAAAGCTATAGATTCCATTTTTGAGTTTTCAAAAAACCTGAAGTAGGAGGATAAACACACATACCCCCTTTTCATACAACTATTCTCAACAAAATAAAATGCATTGAAAATGCAACAAATCAGATTTTAAAATCTGCAACATGAACACTTGATTGTTCATTCATAATCTTCAAAAGAACATCACAATAACTTCTCCAAATTGACACTACAAATGGTGCAGCCTCATGGGCTAATAATAATAGTTTCAAAAATGATATAAAATTGATGTACAACAAAAAAATAATTTAAGGACAACAACAAGTTCATTCTTTCAAATCTTCTACCAAAAACTGTGAAACAAGATCATCAAACACTTGCAAACTTCAATACAAAATATGCAACAACTCAATCATGGATTCTTAAATCCATTTTCTGCTATGCCTTCACTTCCAGACCTGCAAAAAAATTCATACCAAACTGATTCTCCTTCCCTCAACTCTCACCAAACTTCCCCTACACAATCCCTCTTCTCTTCTCATATTCCCCTTCTTTTCACAAGCTGATTTTCTGCACTTTTTCTTATGCAACTCTCAAGAGAAACCTACAAGTTCTTTGTCCAAAATTGCTGCTATTGATTGCTACTATTTTAATTCCTTAAAGGCTCTATTTTTTCTAGATTAAAACCTTTTTGAAATTCCAAATCCGCTCTTTCATTTCCCTCCAATTGTCTTTTTGAAATTCCTTAGTTTGTGCTTAAAAATCATCATTAAATGCTTCCAAATATGGCACAAAATTTTGCTGCACAATATTCCATGACTTGCTGCTGTAAATTCCTCATAAAAATCAATAAAATCATCAACCAAGTCATCCTCATTCACAATAATTTGAATACTGAAGTCATTAATTGATTTTTCCCAAAAACACAAGCTTTTATGCATTAAAGCAAAAATCTGTTTTTCTTATCTTGGGTGTCCACTCTCTCCATCCCTATTTTTTAGGAATTTTGGAATCTCAAAAATAATATTTTAAATGGAATAGAAAGTCTCCAAAAACCTATTCCAAAATTTCCAATTTTGAATTTCAAACTCCAAAATTACCTCCTACACTTTCTCTCACTCCAAAAGTGCAATATTTAAATAAAGACCAATTATTTAATAAATTATTTTGGCCTAAAAATTGAAATTTATTTACCTATTGCATAATGAAACCAAACCTTAGGAAATTAAAAATTAAATACTTTCTTTTTTGTTGATGAGGATAGCCCTTTGACCTAGATGCTCAAAACCTGCCTCGACCACAAAGCAGTGCCAACCAAAGAGTCAGTTCAACCTTATCAACTAGCTTGGGAAAACTCCCACACAAATTTCTATACTCGAGCTACATCGCATCTCTCCCACACATAAGGCTATACTGGATAAAACTCTGCAAGAGTTGTCAGTCCCTAAGGATATTGATGTCAACTAGTTTGAGACCATGGTGGGATATCTCACTACGCCTCACCACGTCACCTTTTATGATCAAGAATACTCTTCACCCAAAACTAACCATAACAATGCATTACAAGAGTTTTAGTAGATGGCGGAGTAGGATTGAACATATAATCCCTGAAATTGGTTAAGGCTCTAGGATTTTCTGATGCATGTGTGGACCCTACAAAGAGTATAGTGATCAAAGCATATGATGATGAAGAACGCTCTTCACGAGGTGTTATTTCTCTTCCTATCAGAGTGGGACTAGTCATTGTGGATACAACCTGCCAAGTCCTAGATCTAGAATTACCTTAAAACATCTTTCTCGATCACCCATGAATTCATGCCTTAAAAGCCGTTCCATCCACATATCACCAATGCTTAAACTTCCCATTTGATGGCACAAAAATCACTATATATGGTGACCCCGACCCTTTTCAATATTGTACCAACCTAAGGGGTATTTCTAAAAACTGAGTGCCTATCAATCGAGAGGCTTATGGCCCCTCATCTTCCAAATACATTGGCCCATCCACACTCGCATCATCTTCCACATCCACTCTATCCATGTCTTCCGCCACACCACCATCTTCTGCAAACCCTAAGGCTGAAACCACTGTCAAGATCTAGAACCTTGGCTGTGGAGAATTCAAACTACATACAACATATAGCATCACAACAATACCCAAGTCTCTGAAGATCTATGGTCGGCCATGTTTTAGAATGGAACCCAAACAAATTTTCAAAGTTCCACCAAAAATAGTTTTCATCAAATGGAGAGACATGAGTAACGAGGACCTTGTTGATATTATAGGATGGCTCTATAAAGATATGGCCAAACTACCCCCATTATCAGTTAAGAAATATGGCAAGGGATATGACATAATGAAGGCTAAGGGCTACAATGGCATTAGTGGCCTAGGCAGAAATATAACTAGATGAAGAGAGCCCATAGAACCTTTCAAAATACCAAAGTATCTTGGATTAGGGTTTAGATCGCCCGACAATGACGATCGACATACCAATGGAATTTTGAGTGAGCGAGTGCATGCTTTGGAAAGTGTTGTGACCGCTAAGGAAACTTTCACCGAAACTGACTCCCAAGAGTTGGAATTTGGCTCTAAATGATCCTTAAGTGACTGTTGCCTCAATGATTTGTTTATTGAAATAGGGGAACTGACCTCTAGAAAAAGATTTTGGCAAAAATTTACAATTGATTAGGCACCGAACAGTCATAGTCCCATTACCATTCCCCATGACCTACAAGCCCCACCATCTGAATCCCATCAATCCAACCCATCTGACTTACCAAATGACACTGATAATCACGACTCTGAGTCATTCACCCCTTACTTTGACAATGAATATGAAACAAGTGAAAAGGAATATTGGATATATTCTGATGTAGAATTGGATGATGATAATTTCATCTACAATATCACTGAATCTGTCTGCATGTTTTTTGCATCCTCCCCTCAATTCACCAACACTAATGATGGCATTTCACTAGTTTATCTTCAACTAGTCGATTGGGACCAACAAGGCCCACCAGTCCTGGACACATTTCAGAATGATGAGGCAATTGTAGAGTTTATGGGATTATGTGAGGGCATACCCAGTGGTGATCACAAGTCAAGATTCGCTATTGACTTAGATTGTGTGGCATACTTTAGAAAAACTTCTCCGTCCTCTAGTCGCAAAATTAAAAATAAAAACAAAATAAAAAATGAAATGTCTTTAGGTGAAAACCAAAAGGCACCTTCTGATGACAAAAAAGTAAAAACAAAGGACGTATCTATAGGTGGAAACCTCTCTGAGGCGCCCAAAGATGGAGGAATGGACTTCTCGTAACACAAGAGAAATCAACTATGCTTATAGAAGACACCATAGAAGACAACATATCAACTAAAAAAGATCCCAAAATGGTCCTCTTTGATGCATCCCTAACTGAGGAAGAGAGACCAGAATTTCACAAATTCTTTACAGAACGTAAAGTCAACTTCGCATGTTCCCATGTGGACATGTTGGGATTGGACCCTAACTAGTTCTGCTCCATCTGCCACTATTGCCTAATGCCAAACCAGTTAAAAAAAAGTTACACAAAATGCATCCTCAGGTCGCTCTATTGGTCAAGGTTGAGTTGAAGAAACTTCTAGACAATGGATTCATATGGTCTATTGATTATGCTAAATGGATATCTAACCTGGTGCTAGTAAAAAATCTAAATGGGATGATCCACGTCTGTATAGATTTTAGAGACCTAAATAAGGCATGCCCAAAAGATGACTTTCCTTTACCGAATATTGATATCATAGTTGACCTCACAGCAGGATATGAGATGTTGTCACTCATGGACGGTTTCTTTGGCTATAATTAGATTTTTATTTCCCCCGAAGACCAGCATAAAAAAAATTCACTTGCCCTTGGGGTACATACTGCTGGAATGTCATGCCATTTGGCATTAAAACTGTAGGCGCCACATATCAAAGGGCTATGACCACAATCTTTCATGACATGATGCATAAAATAATGGAACATTATGTAGATGACCTGTTGGCTAAATTAGTAACAAGAAGAGATCATCTGAGGGTGTTAGACACAATTTTCAAGAGACTAGAAGAATACAAAGTCCGGCTAAATCCTAAGAAATGTGTCTTCGGTGTAACATCGGGTAAACTCTTGGGATACATAGTTTCTTGAAGAGGCATTGAGGTTGATCTAGCAAAAGTAAAAGCCATCATAGACATGCCTCCACCTAGAGGAATCAGTGAACTTAGAACCCTACAAGGCATGGTACAATCCATTTGGTACTTCATAACCCAATTGGCTGATAAATGCCAACCATTCCAATATCTCTTGTGCAAGGGTATCCCCTTTGCGTGGATAGATAAATTCCAAGAAGCCTTTCAGTAATTAAAAGATTACTTACTATCACCACCAGTCCTCATGCCTCCCATTCACGAAAAACCATTGATCCTATACATCTCTGCCACTAATTCAGCACTGGGGGCATTAGTAGCATAGAACGAACAAGAGGAAAAAGAAAGAGCTATATATTATATCAGTCAGAAATTGGTCGGGTATGAAATGAACTACACATCAATTGAATAGGCTTGTCTAGCTAAGGTCTTTGTAGCACAAAAGTTAAGACATTATATGTTAAGCCATCAGACACAACTAGTAGCAAAGATCGACCCCCTCAAATATTTGTTAAGTTGGGCAGCATTAACAGGAGGTCTAGAAAAATGGGTCATGATTCTGAGTGAATATGACATTCAATTTGTAGAAAGAAAGGAAATAAAATGACAAGTCATAGTAGACCAGCTAGTGGACACACCTTTACAAAGTGATCACCCATTAGTGGAAAATTTTCTAGATGAGTCGATATTCCATATGGAGCCTAAGTCACCTTGGTGACTCTACTTTGATGGATCACACACAAATCATGGCTCGGGGGTAGGAATATTGTTCATCACCCCTCAGGGAGACTCCATTCCTAAGTCTTTCTGCATAGCTTTCCCATGCACAAACAATGTGGCAGAATATGAGGCATTGGTTATAGGACTAAGAATGGCAATAAAGTGAAAAATTAGAGCATTACATGTCTATGGGGATTCTCAGTTAGTCATCAACTAGGTTAATGATGACTATGACACAAAAGATGAGAAGTTGATGCCCAACAAATGAATGGTTGACAGTTTTCAAACGTACTTCCACATGGTGACTTTTGAACAAGTTTTGAGAGCACAGAACAAAGCAACAGATGCCATGGCTACAATAGGCTCTCTCCTCGACATACCAAGCAACATGCCTCAGCTAGAATTCCTAATAGAACAATTGCTGGTCCCCACCTATGACATTCTGGAGTCAGAAATGGTCTATGAACTTGTTGGTCCTGACTCTCCCTAGTACCAAGATATTTATGACTACCTTAAGTCTCAAACCATTCCACCTAACCTATCTATCCAATAACTAGAGGAAGTCCTTTATCTAAAAAGCCACAAGATATGCCATCATCAGTGACATCCTTTATCATCGTAGCTTTGACGGCACCCTCCTTAGATGTCTCGACATCAACGAAGCACATATAACCTTATGTGAAGTAAATGATGGTATATGTAGGTCTCATTCGAGTGGTCCTACTCTAGCCAGGAAAGTAACGAGACTTGGGTACTATTGGCCGACCATTGAAAAGGATGCAATAGAATATGTCAAGACTTGTCGCCAATGTTAGATTTACAGTGATTTGATCCATGCTCTAGCATAGGAACTTCAACTAATCACCTCTCCTTGGCCCTTCGCTCAATGGGGACTTGACCTCGTGGGCAAGATTCATCCTACCTCGTCAAATGGCCATAAATTAATTATCACCACCACTGAGTATTTTATGAAGTGGATTGAAGCCATCTCGCTAGCATACATAACCAGCAAACAAATATCCAAGTTCATTCTTAACTACATCATTTTTCGGTATGGGCTTCCACAATCCATCATCACTGACAACGGATGTTCGTTCAAAAACCAAGACGTTCATGAGTTATGTGAGTGATTTCACATCCAACACCATTTTTCATCTCCGTATTACCTAGAAGGAAATGGTTAAGCTGAGGCATCAAATAAAACCATTGTTAAAATCATTAAAAAGACTGTCAAAGACGCTGGCCGTGACTGGCATATTCAACTCAACCCTGCTATGTGGGCTTACCGCACTAGTATTCATATGCCTATAGGAGCCACTCCTTTCACCCTGGTCTTTGGAGCTGAGGCCATCTTGCCCATTGAGGTTGAAATTCCTTCTTTACGAGTCTCCCTAAAGGGTTTAACTGATGATGAGGAGTATAGACAGTCGCACCTACATGAGCTGAAGATGCTAGAAGAAAGAAGGAAAGATTTCTTGAACCATCTACAAGCATATCAAAACTATCTTTGTCGTAATTACAATAATAAAGTCATGGTTAGGAAATTTGACATTGGCGACTTAGTCCTCATGCAAAATCCTAAGATCTAGGCTGACAGAGAAAAGTTGGGAAAATTTGAACCAAACTGGTTGGGTCCTTACCTCATCGTATCTTCTTTTGGTTATGGAGCCTATCAGCTAGAGAACAACTAACAGAGCCTATCAATAGATTACATCTTCGAAATTTCTATGCATAGCATCAGGAGATCGAGTTGAAAATTGTAAAATACAAAAAAATTGAAAAATGGTAAAAAAATTGTTGCCTTGATGAAAACCTAGCAAACAGGCGTCTTGGTAGCACCAAAAAAATAGAAAAATGACAAAAATAGTAAAGAAAAATAATTTTTCCAACAGTGAAAACCGGTAAGCAGGCGCTTTGGATAAGTACCATGGTGAAAACCTGGAAAACAGGTGCCATGCATAATCAATCATTGCTCCGCCATCTACTGTTACTTTCCCTGCCTTGGCCTAGGATGAAATACATTTTCTATCACCAGCATGACATCTGCCATGACATCATACCCTTCCTTTCATGGTTGATAAAAGGTTGACATCAAGTCCTAAATACTGTCCATCCGGCACCCCAGGCACATCCCTTTTACATCCTTTAAAATTGGCTAAGTCTTGGACCTAACTAGGGGGAAAAAATTTATCATGTAACTGTAGTGGATGTCATGCATGGTTTCAGAAATTGCTAAAATGTTTTGAAGAAAGACCTAAAAATCACAAAAAGTCCTTAAAAAAGACGAAAGCATGGCAAAAAGTCCTGAAAAAAGACGAAACATGACAAAAAGTCCTGAAAAAAGACAAAAATATCACAAAAAGTCTTGAAAAAAGACAAAAATATCATAAAAAGTCTTGAAAAAAGACAAAAACATGGCAAAATTTCCTAAAAAAGAAAAAAAAGAACCAAAAACATCGCAAAACATCCAGAAGAAAAATCTAGAAACTAAAAAACGTCCTAAAGAAAACCACAAGAAATGTTAAACTGCTTGAAAAAAAGTCATTCCTTGTCGAGTCTATCAAATCAGTAAATCCATGTCATTGTCTAAACTACGCTATCTCTACACATTTTCTACGTAGGAAAGACACACTTTTGAGTCCCCGATACATTAGGTCAGTCCTTTAGGTTTGTTAAAATAAAATCATGATGCAAAATTTGGTCATCAAGACAAAGTCATTGGTCATGTCGACATACGAGGTCTTTGAGTGTATGACGTAAGCAAGGCCATCTTTCGATGAGCGCCCGAGGCCGCACTAGGTCAGTTCATTAGGGTTCATGGCACTACACTGGCACACACATCCAAAGTCTACAGGTAAAAAAAAATCAGTAAAACAAAGTATGGAAATCACTTATTCAACACAACACTCATATCACCATGGCATATCATCATATGGTCAACACAAGTCAAACTCAGTCAAAACAAGTCAAATGATCATAACCTATCAAACTGTCAACTCTCGGTTGGCCTTCACATGTGACCTTCTGAAAGATAACCTCTGTCATTCATGCCTTATGATGTGTCCTTCCTAGGCATCGTCACTTTCATTCGACATTTTGAGGGATCCTCTTGACCTCTAAGGATCACTTCTCTTGGCATTAGTATTCTTCAGATGTGTCCTTCTGAACAAACTTTGTCATTTATGCCTTAGGATGTGTCCTTCCTAGGCATCGTCATAATTTTTGAGGGATCCCTTTTGACATTTAGGGATCAATCCTCTCGACATCAACATTATTCAGGATGTGTCCTTCCTGAATTTGGCAATTTTTGACATTTGTCATCTTGGCATCATCAAAAATTTGACACCCTAGCATCTCATCATCATCAAACTAGACATCTTGACATTAACACAATGGCTATCTAGACACACTTGGCAAACACTTGTCACTTGTCTTTTGGCTTTTTATCATGTTACTAGTTTTTCAGCGAGATCCCAAAAATAGGATTTAGAGAAGCAGCGACGTATCATGCCGTTTATCTCGACTTTTGATATGCATGATTACTAGTTTCTCAGTGAGGTTCTGATTCTAGGATTTAGAAAAACAACGACGCATCATGATAATGGAGTTATTTTTGTATTTTGGTAATCATGTTGCTAGTTTCTCAAGGATGTCGTGGAAACAGGATTTAGAGAAGCAACAATGTCTCATGAATTGTCCTGCTTGTCTTTTCTGCTTGTGGTTGATTATGAGAAAAAGACTGGGGCAATCACACTCTTTGTTTGATTCATGATCATCCTTGTCTGTGATTGCTTGTCTTATGTGATGGTACAACCTTGTACACCTTGATGTATGTCATATCATGGTGTTTGTTGGCCATTACAATAGTCTGCCCAATGATGATTAAGAGCAATAAATATTCAAGTCCTATGGTAAAATTTTAAAGGATTTGGTCTAGGAACTAACATGCATCTCCTTCGGTCTGGTCATTTTCTTTCATTGGTCTGGTCATCTTCTCTCGTCCATCTCACGATAATATCCTGTGACATACAAAAACATAAGTGCACACATGATCATATAAACATTGCATTAGGTCCATACATACATCATCCATAGCATTAAATCATATACATTTCATTGCATATTGCATTAACATAATCATAAACATGGAATCCATTTAAATAAATACATTATGCATCACAAAATTGAAATAACATATAAATAAGCATGGCATCATCATGGCATCATATCATAACTAAGCATCATAGAACATACATAATACCATCATCCATCATAAATCAACATCATACATAAAGCATCACATCACATATATCATAATGCATAAATAAAATAACATCGCATAACACACATGTAGGCCACATCAAAACTGCATCATCATATAGCATCATCTCAAAAATATACAATGTCACAAGATAGAGTCAACAAATATCCCAAAAATGGAGTTGCTTAATGATCTATACATAATGTGTCATAACAAAGAACCAAATGTAGCAAGCATGCCTCTAGGATAGGCTCTCATCATCCCCTCATGGCGAAGAGTGTGGTGGCTGAGGATCTGTGACTAGTGCTGAGATAATGGGTGGACCTATAGCAGCCTCTTTCCATGCAACCAATGGAACTGACACTAATGGCATCATCTCCACGATAATAGACACCTATGATGACATTGCAGCCTGACTCTGAGAGACCGAAGGATCTGCCACTAGTGGCTGCCTCTGTACTAATCTCTGCCCTACATTGGTGGACCCATGACTGTGGCTCGAATGATGACTCGAGGCATGTCTGTGTGAGTGGTGGGACATATGCCCTGATGTGTGCCCTAAGGAGGTGGATCCTCCTACATTGGTATGGCTCCTACTGCCGCTCCCACTCCTTGATTTGTGACCACTACCTGTCCTCATTAGTGAGCGTGATAGTGTAGGATCTTGTCACTCAGGCGCATTGCCTGCTCATATAAAGTCATGTACTACCCATATCTAGTACTCACCTTGGCAAGCTCATGAGAAATGTCCCTAGAAGGCCCTGAACATAGTGCTGCAAACTCTACACACCACTGAGTTGAATCCTGCTAGCGGATCACTGCCTGATCCCACTCTACTCGAGCCACCTCTAACTCTGCCCACAGTGCCTTGACCTCTGCCACACTCTCATCTAGCCTCCCTTGAAGATCTGCCACCCTCTGGTCTATTGTGGCATCCTGGGGCAATGTCGATGAAGACGGTATCCCCTCCTCTCTCTCCACCATCCTCCATCTAAGAAGTCTCTTAGCCTCATCCATGGAATCATCATCATCATCATCCTTTGCGGCATCCTCTCCATCGACTCTCTCGTCCCAAGGAACATCTACATCCACGTCCACCTCCACATGCTCCTCCTATCTCTCCTCCTCCTTGGCCACATCCTCCTCTTGTTTGGCCTCCTCCTCGGCTACATGCTCCTCCTATTTCTCCTCCTCCCCCTCCTATCTCGGCTACTCCTCTCTCGCCCCCTCCTCGACCACCTCTAGGATAGCATCTAGTGCTACTCTTGCCACACATGGGCGTATCCTCTTGCCCTATCTCTGACCATCTCTCCTCCATCTCCAACCATCTCCTCCATCATCCCCATCATCTCCACCCTGGCCTCTATCCCTGCCTCCATCTTGCCCTCCGTCCTGACCTCCATCCTTCCCCCTGCATCCATCCCTGCCTCCATCCCTCCCCTAGCTTCTACCTCTATCATCATCTCTGCCTCCTCACCTAGCCCTCGACACATGTGGAATAACTGACCGCCTGTCCATAGGCGCTGACCCATCTGGATGTATTAGTGGCACTGGTCTATGTTCCTGCCACCATAGGTCATAATCAGTTGTGGTCCTGGGATCTGCCTCTCCAATTCTCCATCCCCACGGCTGGGCTCTTAGCCCATCAATCTATTGCTTGGAAAAGGCTACTGGAATCGTTGGCCCCCAAGCTACCTCTCTGGAAGACTGAGCATACTCGGCTGTCCCAGCAGGTACACCCTGCTACTCTCTGAACTGTCACTGGATGTGCTGTAGAAGGTACATCTCTATGATCAGTTGGCTCTGCACTATCCTCCCAATCAGGTAGCAGTACTGTCGGCAAAGGTTGAGATGGTCCACCTCATCATCCCACTGCGAGCAGTCTCTATATGGCCTCTAGATGAATGACACCATTGTATCAATCTGATGCCGCCACCAACTTGTCTCACCCATATCTGTCTCTTGTAGAGCACCAGCATAGTAATACGCATAAGGAATCCCCTCAGCCTGCTGCGATCTCTAAATAGGCGGATGGAATATCGCTATGTGCTCCCAAGCTCAAATCATCAGTAGTGTGGTGCCACATGAGATACTCTCTACCCTCCTATAGACAACCTCGTGCAGCTGGTGGTAGAGTGTGTCGAATAAACAAGGTTCCCAGGAATATACTATCCTATCTCATCTCATCCCCACTAGGACATCTCCCCAACCAATAGGGAATCCATGTCCACGACGGTCAGAAATCAATAGCCCACCAATTAGCGTCACTAGGAACGCATCAAATCGAGCATAATGCTCTACCATAAACTTCCAACGGATCTCGTATCCTTGGATGCCGAGTCCTGCGCCCTCATCTTGATAGTAGGTTGTGAAGGTCTGCTGGCCATGGCAAGGGTCATGGATGATCCGCTCTCCCTGGATTGGCATGCGTAGAATGCGGTAAACATCCTCAAGGGTAAAAGTCACCTCTCCCGTTGGCAGGCGAAAGGAACATGTCTCAGAATGCCATCACTCACATAACGCAGTCAAAATTTCCCTATTAGCCCGAATAGCGGGCATATAGGCAGCATAAAACAGACCTAGCCACATCAATCGTCGCCACTCTCGCAGAGTCCGCTGATCAGCAAACCGAAAGGTTGTCAGTCTACTCTCTCGCATGTAAATAAGGGACAACTGTCTCTATACAAAGTCAAACAACATGTCAGTACCTTCTAGACAATTGTCAGTATCATTAAAAAGTATTTTAAATTTGAAAAGCATTAAAATATGCCCTGGTCAAAGTCAAAGTCAAATGCGTTGAGTTGACTACAATTGCATCGCGAAACAATAGATGCATCATTCTATACTTCAAATGCGTCGCAACATGTCGATTGCATCATTCTGTTGCTCAATTGCATCGCATTAGAACACTTTCATCACGATATATGACACATGCATCACTCCATTCGAATGTGTCACTCAGATAGGCAATTGCATCACAAAATGACAAATGCAGCATTCTAACTTTCGAATGCAACTCAAAAAAGCGAATGCGTCACAATTTTTGTCAAATGCATTGCAAACCATTGTCTCACCCTAAAACCCCTTGCACTTGCATTGTGATGCATCAAATGCGTCGAACGCGAAGTCAAATGCAGCTTACGCGCATGCATATAAGTCACGGTGCATTCGTTGTTCATCCTAAAATCCTACTTTTGACACGCAAAATGAGAAAATTACAAAGGGGGTTAGAGGTACATACCATTGGCTCTGAGCCCTTTGGCCGCCTGTAGGTCCGTATGATCTTGTCACAGTGCTTTGTCACTGGAATCACCATCCTTGCTGCAGTCCTTTTTGCTCTGAGCTCTCAAAATTCACAAACTAAATAGTGGAAATGAATTGACTTTTACCCCTTTGTCAACCTATTTATAAAGTCAAAATGACATTTGTCAACTAGGTTATTACTGGAGGCTCTTTTGACCAACTTTTTCCACCCCATTGGCTGCCTTAAACATATTAGAATCTGAAACCGTCTGCGCCATCATTTTTCTGGTCATCAAATTGACTTATCGGGACCCTTTCCAAATTTTTCTGCCACCGACCCAAAATTTGAAAATTTTCCCGAGGGGGCATTGATACTCTATACTTTCACTGGGGCATGGCTTTGACTTATTTTCTTTGTTACAATGCGACACACTACATTATGACAAAGAGGGGCAAAATGTAGACACTTAAAAATGACCTAGGCCTGGAAGTTCTGTTTTTACCACTTTCGTCCTAGCATAATTATGACATTTAATTATGTCCTTGGTCCACATTCAACTATTGATTAAATAATTCATAATTATTTAATTAGTTCATGTCCTTTTATTCTTCATGATTATTAGATAAATAAATTTTATTTATTTATTCAATACGTCATTAATTGTCTAAGTCTTCCCCAATTAAATAAATTTCCTAATTTATTTAAATTACAGTTCTTCATTTATTTCTTCCTAATTATTAAATAAATGAATTTCATTTATTTATTTAATGTCACTAATTCTCATAATTAAATGAATTTATTAATTTATTTAATTATTAGTCATATCTTCTAAATTAAATAATTATCTTTAATTATTTAATTGTCAAAAATTAACACTTCTCTCATTTTAAATAAGTTAATTATTTAAAATGATTTCACTTTCTTCACTGTTAGTCCATTTTGGTAAATAATTTGAAAATTGATTATTTATTATCTTATAAAATCCATATTTTGAATTAATTTAATTCAAAATGGTAATATTCTTCCAAAAATCAAGTAATCGGGTAGATTCTTGACTTTCCAAATCTGATCTTCAGTTCAGCCCTTATCTTCTTGATTTTTTGAATCTCACAAATCATGTAGCCTTTATCTTCTTGATTTTCAAAAATCTTTATTTTCTAATTAAATGTCTCATCTATTGTCCACCGCCGATTCGATTCTCTCAGATGACATCTTGACCACTCGTTTAAGGATTTTTCCCTAACCCTGATTAGGGATTATCAGATTTAATCTTGTCCTCTGATTTTAGGTCTTTGTCAAAAGTCGATCTCGTCCGTCCAATCAAAATTGCATTTTCTATAAAATGCTATTTTGCTCACATTTTTAGATTATGCACATAGATTACATTATTCTGGCATATTAAGACTTAGAGTTTTTTTTGAGTCATTTTGTCATAGGCATAGGCATAGTTTTATATTTAAATCCTTCAAAACTTGCATAGGACAATTTCATAGTCGAAATGCTCACACACTCAATCTGAGGGCATCAATCATATGTTGTAAGCTAGGAGTTGCTATGGATGTAATCATGGAAGATTCGAGGAATAGGTATAATCATTATTTCTTATAATTTCCTTTGTGCTTCATAGTTCTTTGGGTTTATAGTCTTTGTTGATTTTCTAACATCTAATCTAACCTATATTTAACCCTTAGTTACACCGACCATTGGGATTCCCTCCATGGATGATATTCCTCGGTTCCTGGAACATAGGGAAGTGGTTCCACTTTGGCCTTTTCTTACTGATCTCCATGTCCAAGACTTTGAAACTCACTGAAAACTCACCTACATAAGGTATTTAGCCCTGATGGAAGAGGCGTCCCACATCGACTAAATGTCTACTATCGTCTGCAACTTTGCTCACTCTCTTTTTTGACTCTTTTTTTATTTTTTTGAATGAGGATTTTCGATATCTGATGTATATATGCGATATACACATACACACATATATATGTCTTTTAGTACTTTTTCAAAGTGTGTTGTACTATGTATGGATCTATTATTTCTCTTTCCCAGTTCAATTTTACAAATGTTTAAATTCACTCTCATGCATAAGATAAATTTAAGTAGAATTTTTTAATGCAGAGGCCAGACAAAAGAAAATAACTAAAATGAAGAAAGAAAACAAAGATAACACAAAACCCTACAAAAAGAAAACTAACCCTAACTACCCTAGTTCTAACATAGCAAAAGATTAATTATAATAAAGTAATTTACTTCTATTTCTATGGCTATTTCTTCTATAGTTTTGGTATGAATTACAATAGGTTCATCTTTAAATTCACTTATCAAAATTTTTAGTATTCTACTATAATAATGAATTATCTTAAATTTTTTGCATTTAAACATCATAAATTCAAAAGTGTACTTACCCATAATTTGGCTCAAATGTATGAAATTGATCTCATTAGAGATTGATTCCACACATTTCATTTGATGTGACCATACTGAACCTTCATCCAACCCTAGTCCATTTCCATTAATGACTGCGTTTATTTCTCTACTTCCTCTTCCTCTGAAAATATTCATATCATCAACCATGTTTTCACTTTTCATTTTGTTAGACCAAGATGTATCACTATTTATATTGCTATCAAAGAGAGAAAAAGTGAAAACTTGATATTTTGTATCTTGCATAAACTTAGGAAAATGTCTTTTTATAGTTTTTGAATTTCCAACTTGAAGCACAATACACACGTTTCCTACTCGATTTTCCTGCTTCTTCTGATTATCTGTGTTTTCCATGTATACAGGAAATGATTATTCATCAATGTTGTTTCCTCGTTTGTGATGAAATATCTCTAAATCTCGACATTCTCGCCTATTTTCTTGCAAAGCATTAGAATTTTGTTTATAATAATCGTAGTTTTCCAACTGTTTTAGTATATCAGTTGATTTTTTAATATTTCCAACCTCACTAGGGCAAAACTTTTTTCTCGTTAAAACAATCCCTTTATTTTAGCAGTTAAAACTTCCTTTGTTAACGAAATCACTTTACTTATGGTCAAACTTACCCTAGTTAAAAAAATTTCACACTCAAGTTCACCGTGATCGGTTGTATCATGAATTCTACACTCGGCGACTCTTCCAAAAGTAAACAATCTCAAAGGATGTAATTTTTGATTAAAGATTTTCCAAAGTTTTTTCAACTTTCATAATGAAAACCCACTTGTATTCAATTTCTCATTCACAATCTCCTTACCAAACTCAGAACCAGTGTTTTGAAACATAATTCTCTAATTCCTAGGAATGATACCTAAAATATTAAATGGAGGTCCTCCTTCTAGCACTAGTTCCTATTGATGATGATTTTACTCGCAACAAACAGGGCAAATAAATTCTTCACAGACAAGACCGCAAAGAGCCTATCCTTCTTGAAAGATATGGAACAAAGACAACCTAAAGGGGAATTTTGCATTACAGGGCAAAGATTGGATTTTGTTCAATCCCAAGTCTTTGATAACCAGGTCATGGTTGAACTAGGGTTTCTCTTGGGTACTGATGTGATATTAATGTTAATCTCAAAGTGACTATGGTTGTTCTTTGAATATTTTAGGTGTAAATTCCAAATTGAAATAATAAGTTCAAACATCATGAAACCAAAATATTTTCCATAACATTTCATGAACATCAGAGATTCTTTGCTACCACTTAAGTAGATTTAGCATTAAGCATTCAACAACTTTATGGAAAATAAAATATTTTCAATAAAACTTCTTCCATTCATTTAAATTTTGGAACATTTTCAAATATTTAAACTTCTATTCTATACAAAGTATAAAAAATACTAAAAATAATTTTTTTTTCTCTATTATTCTCCATGGATGTCCCAAAGAACTAAATAAAATAGAGAAAACCACTTTATACTTCACCAGATTGCTTCACAACTACATATAAAATGGTGCAAGCTTCTAAAGAGAGGGTTTTGTTTCTAGACACTGAGTAGGTTTTGTATGCACCATTAAATGGCACAACATACAGTCTTGTTTGACTGAACTAACAAAACTAGCTACAAAAGATATTGAGATAGGTAACTATCTAGCAAGCTCTGATATTAATTAATATCTACGTCCATACAAAGTTTTACTCTGGAATGGTTTAGAAAATAGGAAAAGAGAACAAAACTCAAAATTTTATGCTCCTTCGATATACACAAATTCTAAACTTAAAATAAAAAAAGGATCCTCTAGCCTTTTATTGAACACAAGGCTCAAATAGGATAAGACAAATACATGAGAGGAAATCTAAGGGACCAATCTCATCAAGGCACATGGAATATAGTGACCAATAGGAGAATTGTAATTGAAGTCAATGGAAGTTAACTCCAATCATTCATTGAAGCTCTTCGAGTGTTAATCCTAAATCTTCGCTAGGATGATACTTCAAATCATGATAATGTGTAGGGACTTCCCATATATCTATAATGAAAAGGTAGAATTGTTTTCCCCACACATCGCTTGGCTCCGGTTGTATCACTCTTGGGAATGGGCTCTCCCAAGGATAGACATTTTCTTCCACCGAATGTGAAATACCAAGATCCCTAGCATTACGGTGGACTCAAAGCCTTCTTCATTATAATCTCCCAAAGTAATCAAACTGAACTAAAAATTATTCCATCCATGATTCAAGTTTTGCTTACTGTCCATACTTGAACTTTGCATCACAATCTCCATCTCCTACAATCACAAATTCCATACATTAAATCCCTTTAAAAAACAAAAACATTTATAGCATCTTATGTAAATAAAACCATTATTCAGATGTTAGTACAAAAATCTCATAATCAACACGCCTTTCAAAAATCATATCATTAAACCTCATACACATATATACTGGATTACTAGGATCATCAGATAAATTTAAAATTTTAACATTTTACTTCACATTGCAATCCTATACCTGATACCTAATATTTAGCTTTACCCACTTACTTTCCTAGACCTCGGTTATACCTAAACTCCATCATACCAGACTCCTTCATACCGAACGCTTCATACCGAACTAGAGCCTTCCACTTGAACTTGTATTACCTTTTTGCTTTCGCATGTTTTTGGTACTTAGTACCTAGTGCTCGAAACACTTACATTATGAAGTACATTTTATTATCAAAGATTTTCTCCTTTCACTTCCGGTGATCTTCCAATTTGCTAGCTCCTTCTATGAGAGTTATATTTTTTCCACTTGGGTACCCAAGTCTTTTCAATCTTGGTGCATGTTGTGATACCACACAACACTTAGGATGTGGATGACATGTCTTAAGTTGACTCGCATGTGACATACTCATTCATGATGTAGCTCAATTTAGAAACATATGACTTGGCATAGGGCTTTCCAAGTTGGACCTCATGTCTTCTTTCATGTTACCATTTATCATTTGCTACTTTAAATCAATTGCTCATAGTGATGGTGTAGCAACCACTTTAAAGTGGGGGCATACATAGATGCCATCTTTTTAAAAATGTCATGGCATGATTCTTCTATTTTGTGATGTGTCCTCTTCTTGGTGTTGTCATTGGGTTTGATTATGTCTAAGAGTGTGTGATCGACTGGCATGGCTTGATGTGAATGAGGCATCCCATGGGAAACAATCTAAAACCATGACTTTTCCTTTCTTAGAGACATTAGGCACAATGCTCCCTAAGAAGGAGACCTTACATGAACAAAGCAAAATCCCCTTTAACAATTTTTTTTATATAATATTCAAAAACATTTGCAAAAAGAATTTGCATTGTGGTGCCTTATCAATGTTATTAGGAGCATAACTTTGGTATGGTTTGTATAATGGGAAGCCAACACACTAGCATGACTTTCTCATTATACGATGGGAAGCTGACACACTAGCATGAATTTCTCACTAAACCACTTCTTTGGGACAACTCACCCCACGGACGACCTGATGTTTCATGGCTCCAAAGTGAGCACATCTTTGATCGATGTCATTTTCATTATTCTTTTTCTTTTATTTCTTGACATTGCATGATTGTGTATCCTATTTTGTTGCAAATCACTCACCCTTGTGCGTGTCCTTTTGTGCTTATGTTGGTTTCACTTAGGATCTTGGATCCTAGGGACATGCACAACCTCCTTTGATCTTTTTCATCCTTTCTCATCCACAATGGTAAGAGTGGACCCTTTTTGAATGTCTACTTTAGTGTGAGTTTGAAGCAAGTTCATCCTCTCACTAAACTTGGGGCTAACTATGGACATGAAAAAAGTATCCATTTTTTCTTGCTTGATTTGGAATTAGGGTATGTGCACGATCATGATTGGCCAAAAAGTGGCAATATGATGGGTATGTGGCTGATGACTTTTTTTTTACCCAAAATTGATGAAATGAAAAGGGTTTTTAAAGGAGATTCTCAGCTTTCCACCGATATAAATTATGCTTTACTTTGAATTTAATAAATAATTACTATTAATTTTTAATTTGAATTACAACTAAAGTCCTTATTGATAGGCTGATTGAAAAACATCTATAGCTTTCAAACGGTATCATATTTTTTGAATCTGAAACATGCGTCACATTCTATGTTTCACATACTATAAGATTTTTAAAAAATGAGTTTAATGAAGTTTTGACCAAGTTAGGGTGGTCAGACATATGAGTTAGACAGACACCTACTTATTTTTTCCCTAAAATTTAAGTACTACTGCATTGAAATTTTAAATTTTCACCATATATATATAAATAATTTATTTAATTATTTAATTATTCTTTAGCCTTTTCTCCCTATAATTAAATAAATGTTATATTTATTTAATTATTTATCATTTCTTTATCTCCCAAATTAAATAATTATTTTTAATTATTTAATTATATAATTAGTTCTCACCTTTATTTTGAAATAAATAAAAGAAATATTTTATTTATTTCTCCTATGTTGGCCACCTAAATTAAATAATTTTCTCCAACAACCTCTTTTTTTGCATCAATCTTATCTTCCACCTCAAGTCTTTATCTATCCATGTCTTCTCTCAATTAACCTCCACCCTTGATTAAATTATTTTCTAATTTAATCCTGGCTCTTGATCAAGATCCTTATTCTTAACTCTTATCTATAAAAGGAGACCTTTAAACCCAAATTTCTAATTCACTCATTCATTATTTATTATCTATCTCAACTCAAGCAAGCTAAGGTTTAGCATTTTGAGTCTTCATAAGGAAGCATTTTCAAGGACATCATCAAGGCATTCAGGAGAAAGATTCTTCATCCATTGTTGCAGCAATTCAAAATCCTTCATCATGGAAATTTTCTAATTGCATTGTTTCATATTTCATGTTTCATTATCCCATTTCATCATTTTGGTTTAATTACCTTAATGAGGTTTGACCAAGGAAAACCCCTAATCCCTAACAATCAACATTTTCTATCTTCCTTAGTGTGTTTGCATATATAGGTACTTAGATGGCTTGAAGAATAGGTTGCAAACTTGTTGAGGTCATCTCCACTTTTTCAGGGTCAAAACCTACACAAAAAGTCACCAACAGTGCTAAAAATCAATGTTTTAGATCCAAACACCTAGAGGTGCCGATTGAGAAGACCGAAAGCTATAGATTCAATTTTTGAGTTTTTAGAAAAGCAAAAGTGGACTAATTCACCTAGAGTGGCAAATGAGTCTCACTATACCTATTTCCTAGAATTTTTTGTAGATTTGGACACCCATTTGGCTAAAAGGAGCCTCGGTGCAATTTTCTAGAAATGGGAATGATTCGCCTAGAATGTCGAATGAGTCCCACCAGGTCTAAAAATCAACACTTTTAGAATTTCATAGTCATTTCTAGTCCTCAACAAGTTTCCAAGTGCACACATTCAGTTTTACAATTTTCTATTTTGTTTTACTTGCATTTCTATTCATCTTTATAGGTCTTTTTGCATACATCACTGTGTTTTCAAACAAAGTGGATTTCATTAAATTTCTATTAATAATTCATCTCTTTTATCAGTTTATTGCATTTAGACATTGCATCTAGCCATTTTCCATCCATTCTTGCATTGATTTTGAGTGTAGACATTGCCTATTTTGGCCCATCTTTCTCCTTTTAGCTAAAAACCCTAGAAGTGATAGAAAGAATTTGGGTGCCAAAATATTTGTTTACAAGTTCATTGATGCAACACATTAGGTACCTCACTTTAAAGAGTCACAAATGTAGACACCTAAAAATGTCCTAAGCATATCACACATCCTGATTCTGATTACTGACAACATTTTCTCATCATTATCACCTAATTCATCTCTTTAATTAAATAATGTCAATTATTTGGTTGAATTTACATTTTTCTCCTATTAATTTAATAACTAGTTAGGTTATCTAATGTGGATAAAGATTTTGGCACCCACAGTTCTTTAATACTTCTCTTTTTTTCACCTAAAAGGAGAGAGATGGGCCAAAATGGACAAATTCCGCACTCAAAACTAATGCAAATATGAATAAAATATGCATAAATGTAATGTCCTAATGCAATAAGCTGATAAATGATGTTGATTATTAATTCAAAACCTGAGAAATGCAAGTTGTTTGAAAACATAGTGATGTATGCAAAATGACCTAAGAATGTAAACAAACAATAACAAAAATGAATGAAACTCGAGAGGTGCACTTGGAAGCTAGAATGTGATGTAGAGGTGCTCTGGAATCCTACAAAATTTGCTATTGAAGCCAACTTCGACACTTACACCAAGTTGGTGACTTAGTCTTATTCTGGGGGAAATTATGCCGTAACAGGTTTCAACCAAAAGGTTATCCAAAAATGCAAAAAACACTTTTCAGGCCTAGCAATGGGACTAATTCACCATTGATGGCAACTTAGTCCACCTTCAACTTTCAGGAATCTCCAGACATAAATCTATATCTCTCGGTCTACACTTCTCTTCTTGATACGTGTCTGGATATGATTATATAGAAATCGGGCTGTAAGAGGTCCCCAAGATTCTCTTAGGGATTTTTTTGACTTGAATGACTTTGATGAAATGACAACTCCTTTTAACGCCTTTCTCTTTGACAAATCTGCATACAAGACCTGCAAAACACACATGCAAAGAGGGGAAAAAGGGTTAAGGGTTATAGAATAGGGTTTGCCTTGGTCAAACCCTGATTTGGTAATGAAACCCTTAAAAATGAAATCAAATAGAAAGAGAGTGATCAATGAACATCATTCAATCCTACAACTCACCAAACCCTTGATGCAGAAATATGAAGATATGCAAGTATTTGCTCCCATGAAGACTTGATAATGCCTAGAATGCTTTGAGAATGATTAATGAGTGAATGTATGTATGCTAATGTATGAATGAATTAATCGAGGGTTGAAAATGAGAGGAAAACCCTTTATTTATACTTGATTTTATAAGATTTCCTAAAAATAATGCATCGCAAGCCGACCTCAAGGTTAAGAGAATAATATCTCACCAGAAATTCAAAAATAATTTTGATTTTTGTGCCCAGTGGGAATAAGTCACCCTAGGTGGCGACTTGGTCACACTAGGAAAATTTTACTGGGTGTCAGGAATTAAAGTGTGTTTAATGATGTTTAACGAGATTATTCTCTGAAACACACTTAAGTAGGGCCAGAAAGTATATTAAGATGTCATTTAAACATAAGAAAGGGTCAAATTATTGATGACCAGCCTACAAAAGCATGAAATTTTGTTACATCTCTTTACAAAACTTTTAAATAAGACTTGGTAAGTGAAAAAAAGAAGTTATTTAGGTGGATTATAATTAAAAGGTTCTAGAAAAGTGTGAAAGTGGGTTACAACACTTCACAACACTTTTATAAGACATCATAGAATTCTTATTGATTCTCAAGGACCCAAGACCTAATGTGAATGTGTTGACCATATTACAACATTAAATGAAGGCAAAATCAGGCAAAAATCACCAGGAGGGCCTAAATATGAGAAAAAGTAGAAGGGTTACTTTTTCCATGTCCACATTTGCTTAAGTGCACCAAGATGGTTCCCAAAAAGGGGGGTTAAGTGGCCACTATTTTTCTAAAATCAGGAAATGTTAACCTTGGACGTGAAATTGAGTATAGTTACACTCAAAATTTTGAGATGGAACAGAAACAAGGATTGAATTACTTCGAGTCTACTTTTTAAACTACTAATTTATTTTGAAAATGGTTGAGATTAAGGTGTTCAAAATAGGGATGTACACAAATTGGTGTTTTTTTGGTTAGAAAAGCATAACATAGCAACTCTTGTATGACCTGAGCACGGTGATCTTTTTTGTAGTATTTTTAAAATCGCTATTGTCAGAAGTTAGCTAATAGCATCTAGTTGATGCACAATTTTTTTGATAATTTTTTAATGAATATTTGATTTTTTACTAATTTTCTAAGTGGGCACTTCCTAAAAAGTAGAATTTTGGCCATGCTCCCGCTACAAATTTTGGAAAATAATTCAATTTTTTTTTTAAAATTTGTAGAATGGAGTCTAGTTTCTAAAAAACAATTTATTTGAAATTTTGATGAATGGTTAATTTATAACAAAAAAAACACCAAACACTACTTTTAACAAAAAACAGACATACAAACAAAAGAAATTATGGATGAAAGGCTTAACATTGTCAAAAAGTGAAAAAAATTACATTGTTGGATAGCTAAGAGAGAACTTAACATTACCCATGTGTTCGATTTTGTCGATATTGAACTAGATGCAATCTTGATGGTGAGCACAGACTCAATTATCTAAAAAATTGTAGAATTTGCAAAAACATGTCTCTGGCCTTGTTGGGAATGCCCTCCAAGCCTTTGGGTTGGTATCCCAAGGAAAATAATTTCACTTTTTTCTTTGTTTTTAATGCGAAATAACGTGAACACATTTTTTAAAACTTTTTTGAAAAGTGGCCACAAAATTGGTACCCAACTTAATGCACCCGCCCATTTATCCCCCACTTTAGTGGGAGGATGAACTTGCTTCAAACTCACACTAAAGTAGTTGAACATGCAATCAAGAGGGGTTTCAATGAACTAATGCTAGCAAGATGAGACAACAACAATAAAGGGGGGTGATCAATCTCCTAGAATGAAGATCCCATGGAAAACTAAACATGACCACAAAGAAACACACATGAAAATGATGTAATTGAAGAGGAAAAAAAGGAAAAAAATAGTTGGATCAAGTTTTTATCATTTTTCCATCCCATTGTGGATTAGATCTAGGCTATTTGTCCAAAAAAATAAATGTATACTCACTTTAAGGTGATGGAACGCATGGCTATCCGCTGGGTGAGAAGGCCTAAAAGGTGAGAAACATACACTCATGGCTGGTATTCACTCATACACACACGCAGGTGGCTATAGGGAAAGTCATGCCTTGGAATGGGCTTCCCGCTCAACCATACCAAAGTTATACCTCCTGATAACTTTAATATAGTGTCACAAAAGAAAATGACTTTTTGAGCTTCATAAGAAAAGAAAAAATTCATATGCTATGAGCTCATGAACAAATGTGATGGCTCCACAGGCATGCAAGTTGTGTTATGCATGGTGGCCATATAGAAAATGCAAAATACAACATATAAAGGGTGTTCAAAGGAGTCTTTCTTAGTTCATGCGAGGTCTTTAACTTAGGGAACATTGTTTCTAATGTCTCCAAGAGAGGACCAATCAAAGGATAGAAAATTTACAACTTAGGGGATGCAGTGCGTCACATCAAGCCCCTAAGAGGAGTGTAATATGCTAAGATAGATCATGATCATGAAGGACATCACACCCAATGTCATCCACAAAGCAACAAAATGCATCGTGTGAAATAACAAGGCTGCACTAAGAACCAAGAAAAGGGAAAAATGCAAAATGATAATGCTAATGTATGCCCCCACTTTAAAGGAATTGCTACACACCGTAGTATGAGCAATTACTTTAAAGTAGAAAATGAAAAATGTAAACAAGAAGAAAGAAGACATGAGAGACAACTTGGAAATCCCCTGTGCCAGTTCATACATTTCCGAGTAAGGCTACGTCATGTGAAGGAAAGGAAAAAGAAAAAGGAAGGGGTTGCCCCCAAAAGGAAAACACCAAACACATAAGGGATCTATGGATTTGGGGCCAGTATGTTCTTTGCTACAATGATTATTTAGAGAGCTTAGAACTGTCATCAGTCCTTGAATACATAGAATTGGAAGAATGACACAAACAGAGCGAAAACAAAGAAAAATAAAAAACCTATTAGGTCAACATGGAAGAGACATTGGATGTATCAACACTTTGCATCATCCCCAAAAGGAAAACAAAAGCCAAAGGGCATGTGCGGGATCATGATGGGCCAAAAAGTGGCAATATGATGGGTATGTGGCTGACAACTTTTTTTTAATCAAAAATTGATGAAACGAAAAGGGTTTTTAAAGGAGATTCTCAGCTTTCCACCAATATAAATTATGCTTTGCTTTGAATTTGATAAGTAATTATTATTCATTTTCTATTCAAATTACGACTAAAGTCCTGATTGATAGGTTGATTGAAAAACATCTATAGCTTTCAAATGGTATCACATTTTTTGAATCCAAAACATGTGTCACATTCTATGCTTCGTATAATAGAGGATTAAAAAAAGAAAAATTGAATTTCATGAAGTTTTGACCAAGTTAATGTGGTTAGACATACGAGTTTTTTATATTTTTTTTAAGTTGTACTAAAAAATTCATAATTAATTATTTACTTGGAAAAAAATTACAAAAAAATATGCATAACATTGGGACATGAGTCCTCTACTTATATCTAAAATCTTATAAAAAAATATTATCATTTTATTGTGGTTAGGGTGGTCAGACAAACACCTACTTATTTTTTCCCTGAAATTTAAGTACTACTACATTGAAATTTCAAATTTTCACCAAATAGATTTTTTTAAAAAAACCTAGTAGTTTAGAAACTAAATTCAATTTGCTATAGATTCTATTGTTACATATTTTTGAAATAATATAGATAACTTATTCAAATTTTTACGTGAAGCTGCTTAACTCTGATTTTTCTAAATTTTTTGCCACTTAAGGGCCTATTTTTTCCATGATGATCCTACACATACCCCAAATAAAAATGAAAAGGTGAAAGAAAATGGAAAATATTTTGGGTCAACATGAGAGAGACATAGGGTGTCTCAATGCCTTGCTTCATCCCAAAAAGGAAAACACAAGAAAAAGACAAAAGAAAAGGGGAAAAAAAAGAAACTTGAACCTTTTGGGTCAACATGAAAGAGACATGGAATGTCTTAATGCCTTGCGTCATCCCCAAAAGGAGAACACAAGAAAAATAAAAAGTTAAAGAAAAAGAAAAGAGGGTTTTTGGGTCAACATGAAAGAGACATTTCCGTCTCAATGCCTTGAATCATCCCCAGAAGGAAAACACAAGAAAAAGACAGAAAAAGGTGAAAGCGATATACGACATAGAGAAGAATGAAGGTACAAATAGAAGAATGTCACAAAGAAATAAAACATCAAATATCAGGGTGATCCCACAATAGTGGTTTACAATTTTTGGCCAAACTGGACACTCAAATTATTTTTTTAAACTAAATCTTCAAATTCGGGTACCTATAGTGGCTAAACCATGAAGAATTTGAAGATGATGCAAACTAGAGTCTCATCATATTTTGTCTGTAGATTCTAAAAATATTTTTTTCAAAATTTTTGGAATCAGATTCCACTTCTTTTTCCATCTCCCAGGAAAAATGATTTTTTTTCAAAAAACAACATTTTTAAAAAGTGATGCACACCGTATAACATATAACTTTTTTTCCATGAAGGATAAAATTCTAATTATTTCAAATTTAGATTCGTGAACTTGATATCTAGTGCTTCCACTTGGTTAGATAGTTTTTATTGAATATTTTTTCTTTAATCAAGTTTCAAAGTCAAACCAATTACAATTCAGACATATACGAATTATAACTATAACTTTTTGTATATATCAAAATTCAATTTTTTCTCTATTGGATCAAGGACTTCAATATCTAGTGCACTCATATTTTTCAATTTTGTTTTTAATAATGCTATTTTTCCACATGCAGATAGAGACCTTCATTTTTTATGAAAAACCTATGTTTAATAAAACTTTAAAAAAATACATAATAAAACCAAAACATATTAAAATTATATTCATTGGATAGCTCATTCTGAGGACTACCTAATTCTAGTTGGGTTTGTGAATATTCCTCCATTTTCATCCTCAAACCAAACTCTGAAGTGCCAAAATTCATTTTTTTTGGTGTCTCGGGGGGGGGGGGATGAGGAATAAAGGGGGTTCAAACAAATCCATAGGGGTTCGCTCGAACCAGGGTTCATTCAAACCCCCCTTCTATAAGGGGTTTTGATGGATTTTTTGGTGGGAAAGTATTGAGAGGGTTCGACCAAACCTAGGTTCTACCGAACCCCTAATTGGTTTGGTCGAGCCAATAGGTTCATACGAACCCCTAAAATCAATTTTTTTTCCATGCATTCATTTTTTGTGAGTTTTCCTTCCTCACTTCAATTGTAAACCACTATTGTGGCTTCACCCATCACATCATGGGGGAACAGGTTACACAAAAATAAAAGAAAAAGAAAAAGGACATGTAAAAAGACTAGTAAGGAAAATGTGAGTGAACCGTCCAACAAGTCATTCACCTCCTAATCATGTTCATGATATGTTGAGGGTGGGAATCTAGCCAAAGGGATAAGAGCAAGTGCTGAACTAAGGGAAGCACAAGGTTCTACACTCTTTGTAGGGGATTTATTGTTTAAGCTCTTGGAAGAGGAAAATAACGTGCTTAAATCATTATGCACCTCTTTGTCAATTTTAACAATCACATCATCATCGTCTAGATTAGTCACAATAGGAGGACAGATGATAATATCCAATGAAGGGTGTACCTATTGTTGTGGTCCTTTCATTGGAACATTCTATTTTTTTTGAGGAGGAGGGTCGTCATCCATTGCTTTTGTCAAGTACGGATTTTGATTTTCTTTTTTTCTTCTACTTGTAACTTGTGAGCAAGGGCACGACATCTATGCCTACACTCCTTAGCTCCTATGTTTCTTTTGGTTTTATTTTCAAGTTGTGTTTTTGAAGGATAAGGTTGATCAACCATAAGTTACTTGTCTTCCCTAAGGGGAGGAATAGAAGGAACAATGGAAGGTTGTTTATCCACTTTTTCTTTTTCTTTGTAAACTTTTTTTCTATGAGGATGCATGAAAATTTTGTTATCATTATCTCATTGTCTTTTGGATGATGTCAGGGAGGTTTCAGGTATTGGTTGAGCTTGGCTAGGTGGTTCTTGTTTAGGTTGAAGCATTGTTTCATCTAGGATAGGAGTGTGAGAAGTTGTTGGGTACATGTTGCGTAGAGACAATTCTACTATTTTTTGTGGTTTAAATTTTTGGTAAGCAATGAAAAAGAAGTCTTTGCAAGGAGTTATAGGTTCCATGGGCTGAAGCCAAAAGGATTATAAGGAAAATTTCTCTTTAGAAGACAAATAGTTAAAGCCACTATGGTGAACAGTGAATATTTTATTGTCAAGCGGAAACTTTAAACATTTGTGTATGACCGAAGGGACAACTTTCATTGAGTGAAGCCATGGATGGCCTAGGCATAAACGAAACTGGTCTAACCGTGAGATGATGGATAATGTGACATCCAATGTTTTTGGTCCTACTTGTAATGGGAGGATGATCGATCCTATCATAGGGCAAGAAAAACCATTGTGTGTTTTGTTCCATGCTTTCGGTTTATCATAATCATCTTGATAAGGATCATGTAATACCAAATATTCCTTGGTGATCACATTCTCTCCACAGGCGGGATCTATAAGCATCTCATTAGTGGGATTATCATAAATACAACCAGCTATGTAAAGAGGACCATCAGGGAGATTTATAAATATGTCCTTAGAGGAAAAAGTAATATCAAGATATTTCTTAGGTTGGCCCTTACAACGGATAACGTCTATCACACCTACCATTTCATCCACATGATTAATAGTGGTAATATGTGGAATGGGATCAAGATGTTTAACATCTGTATGAACATTCATCACATCATTCTTTGTAGTTTCACTAGCTTTGACAAATGAAATATTGTGTTTGGGCATTGGATTAGTGAAAATTTGCAACTTTTGATTTATAGGGGCAACAAACTTATTGCCTTGATCATTAACACCTGCAATGGATAGGTGGCCATAATCAATGAGGTCTTGCACAAGGTGTTTAAGATGCTTGCAAATTTCCGTGTCATGTCCATTTCATCTATGATAATGGCAATAAGAATTGGATTTGAAGTTTGGAGGTAAAGCCTTAGTAGGATTGGGTGCTTTGACAGCAGGTAACGTAATCATTTGTCATTGTAAAATTTGGGACATTGTGTAATGAAGGGTGTCTAGTAAAGGTGTAAATTGTCTTTTTGGATCTCCATAACTATAGGAGACCATAGTTTTAATGGTTGCTACTTAGTTTTTGATGGGTTGAGCTGGTTGTTGAGGGGAGTTGAACTGTAAGAACGCTTTATTTTTCTTTCTAAATGGTTGGGAATTGTTTTGGTTGGCATGTTCAAATTTCTCAGTTTGGATAGAAGTGGACTTTTCATCATGACTACTAACCAAATTGTGATAACTGCAAAGTGTGGTACACAAGTGTATAAAGGAGGAAAATTTCATCATGGTGAGTTTGTCTTGAAGTTTAGTTTGTAATTTTTCTATAAACATCTTTTGAAGATGTGGATCAGGAATCTTGACATCAATTTGAGAACAAAGTGATTGATAGCGTCAGATAAAATTAGTTATATTTTCATCCTCGTGTTGCTTACATATCATCAAATCAACCAAGGTCTTGTTTGGAGTCATATGCACTTGGAAATGAGTTATAAATGCATCAACTAGTTCATTGAATGAACGAATTGAATTGTTTGGTAAAGATGAAAACCATTCCAAGGTAGTGTCTTTTAGAGTCCTAGGAAAAAATTTTGCTAATAGTTTATCATCAAGGACAAAGTCACTACATAAGGCAGTGTAGGAATTAACATGGTTAGAAGGGTCTCCCTTCCCTCCATATTTCTCAAATCTAGGCATCTCTATTCCTTGTGGCATCAACGTTCACAATATTTCCAAAAACAATGGGTTGTTTCAAACATAATCGGTGGGTGGTCCATTCTGATTTTGGTTATGGTGGATATTTTTTTTTCCATGGAGGATATGGTTTGGAAAAGTTGGGTTATGAGAGGGTCAGTGTAAGTGGTATGAGGTGGAAGGGAAATTGGTGATGTAGTGTATTGAGTTGTAGGGAAGGTGAATGGAATGCTTATGGATGGTATGGTGGACGAGGACAGAACATGCGATGCCACATTGGATGTAGGAATGCTAATAGGAATCACATTACTAACTTGTTGCACTATTGCTATGACATGAGGAGTGGTATAAGTAGGAATGGAGGCTACTATTGAGGGAGGAGGAGTTTGAGGTCCTCCTTTGCTAACCACGGTGTTTGTTGGTTGAGATGTACTAGAGGTGGAAGGAACATGTTTTTGGTATATCTCAACTATTTGTTTCATAACGTCCAAGCCTTGTTCACTTTCAAGCATGCGATGGATGTTTTATATGGTAGGAATTGCGGTGGTTGAAATGTTTTCAAGAAATAATTGATGTTGGAGATGTGGTAAGTCTTCATGTATGTTAATGATTTTGTCTTGCGGGATGTGATTGTTCTATGTGTCAACTTGCATGTTATTTGAAGGAAAAGAATTACTAAAGGTAGTATCCATGCCTAGTGTAATAGTTGTAATACTAGGAGTGGGAGGTTCAGATAACCAAAGATCCACAACAAGTGTATTATCCTAGGATAACATGAGTCTTGAACTTCTTCTCACTAAGATATTAGCAATAGGACACCAAACACTCATGTAAAAGTCTCTAAATGCAGGTGAAGACAAATGCAACGTAAAATAAGAGAAATAAAATGTTGATAACTAAAAATATAGAAAGCAACATAAAAATGCAATAATAGAAAACATAAATACAAAAAATGATCTGAAAATGACAGAAATTACAACGTAGAATGTGTAAGTGGACTAAGTCACCCAATGTGGCAAATTAGTTCCAGTAATGATTTTTTAAAGAATTTTTAGAAGGTTTAAATAGAATTTTATGCTTTTTAGGTTTTCAGATGCATGTATAGTATGAATATGTAGAGTTTTGTGAATTCTTAATGAAATACAATGCAAAAATATAAGCTATATGAGCTTTTCACTAGTGCATTTAAAAAAATAAAATCCTAGGATGCAAATTAAACAATGCAAAACTTAATGCAATGTTGATGCAAGTTATGTGTAGGATGTAAATGCCCTTGAAATTAGAAGTAAATGTTCTAAAGTTGGATTCACCAAAATGTGGACAAAGATTTTGACACCCATAGTTCTCTAACACTTCTAAGGTTTTTCACCTAAAAGGAGAGAGATGGGCCAAAATGGACAATGTCCCAACTCAAAACTAATGCAAATATGAATAAAATATGCCTAAATGTAATGTCCTAATGCAATAAGCTGATAACCGATGTTGATTATTAATCCAAAACCTAAGAAATGCAAGTTGTTTGAAAACAAAATGATGTATACAAAATGACCTAAGAATGTAAACAAACAATAACATAAAAGAATGAAACTAGAGAGGTGTACCTGGAAATTGGAATGTGATCCAGAGAGGCTCTGGAATCTTGCATAATTTGCTATTGAATCCAACTAGGACACTTACGCCAAGCTGGGTTACTTAGTCCTGTTTCGGGGAAATTCTGTTGAAATAGGTTTCAGCCAAAAGGGTATCTAGATATGTAGAAAACACTTTATAGTCTTGGCAGTGGGAATAATTTTCCTTTGATGGTAACTTATTCCACCTTCAACTTTAAGGAATGTTAGGATAGGAATCTATAGCTCTTAATCTGCACTTCTATTCTTAATAGGTGTTTGGATCTAATTCTACAAAAATTGGGCTGTAAGAGGTCTCCAAGCTTCTCTTAGGGATTTTTTTTGACTTAAATGACTTTGATGAAATGACAACACCTTTTAACACCTTTCTCTTTGACAAATCTACATACAAGACCTATAAAAAACACATGCAAAGAGGGGAAAAAGCGTTAAGGGTTAGAGAATAAGGGTTTTCCTTGGTCAAACCTTGATTTGGTAATCAAACCCTTGAAAATGAAATGAAAGAGAAAGAGAATAATGATTGAACATCATGCAATGCTAAAACTCACTAAACCCTTGATGTAGAAATCTGAAGATATGCAATTGCATGCTCCAATGAAGACTTGATAATGCCTAGAATGCTTTGAGAATGATTGGTGAGTGAATGTATGTATGCTAATGTATGAATGAATTAATGGGGGTGAAAATGAGAGAAAAAACCTTTATTTATACTTGATTTTACAAAATTTCCCAAAAAAAACACATCACATGCCAACCTAAAGGTTAAGAGAATAATATCCTACCAGAAATTTAAAATAATTTTGATTTTTGTGCCCAATGGGACTAAGTCACCCTAGGTGGCGACTTGGTCCCACTAGGGCAATTTTATTGGGTGTCGATAATTAAATTGTAAATTTAATTATGTTTAATTGGATTATTCTCCAAATCACACTTAAGTAGGGCCGAAAAGTACATTAAGGGGTCATTTAAACATAAGAAAGCATCAAATTATTGACGGAAACCTTAGAAAAACATGAAATTTTGTTACAACTCTTTACAATACTTTGAAATTTAAGACTTGGTAAGTGGTAAAAAGAAGTTATTTAGGTGAATTATAATGAAAAGGTTCTAGAAAAGTGTAAATGTGGGTTACAAGACTTCACAACACTTTTACAAGACATCCCACCTAAATAACTTCTTTTTAAGACTTGGTAAGTGCTAAAAAGAAGTTATTTAGGTGAATTATAGTGAAAAGGTTCTAGAAAAGTGTAAAGGTCGGTTACAACATGTTGGTGGTCAAAACAGCGCAGCAACAATAAACAAAATATTACTATGTTTTTCTCCTAAAAGAGAAAGAATAACACATGGATATCTAACTCCCAAGATCTTGGTAATCGGTTCTCGACTATGCTGATTTCACTCAATGGTTGATGTGACCTATAATGTTCAAGGGGCATGCTAGTGTTGAGCTTTTGGATTGTTATAAGATCAAGCATATACTTAAACCTACTTTAACTGGTGGTTTTAAACAAATAGAAAAAGATAGATCAAAGTTTTTTAACTGAAGAGAATGTTAATTCATCCAACTTAATCAAACTTGTTACCTTTCAAGGAATTCCTAACTAGAACTACAAGAAAAAAATTAACTTGTGATTAATACACAGTTTCATTCATTCACAGTGCTAATTTCAACAACAGATTACAAATCACCATTTGAGCTAACCATAAGATAAAATTTCATTCCTTGAAAGCTTTTCTAATCAAGTAATTAACCCAAGATAAATACCATTCCAGAATACAATATGAAGTAAATTTAAATTTGGTTGCTTCTACTGTTGTTGAAACAGATAAGCAACATTTACAAATCTGGCAAGATCACTAGTGTACATAAAACCCATATCTTCAAATTATCTCCATCTATACTAAGAAAATATGGAAGATACATCACCTCCTTCTGCTGAACTTAACTCCTACTCTATTTCTACTCTTAATTTTATCTACCTTCTAACCTTCACTAAGAAAATGAAAAAGAAGATCTCATTGCAAAGAAAAGAGATGTAGTTTTGTCTCGTCTCTCTTCAAAAAAATTCCTATATTTTTTAAATCTGTCTCTCTCTATGTGTCTCCAAAAAAAATACTCCTTTTAAAGAGGCCCCAAGAAGTGTCATATACAAAAACTGTCTCAAAATGAATGTGTCAGCCCCTGTTTTAGGGTTTACAAAATGAGTTGGCCACAGAAGGGTCAGCCCTAAGATCTTTTGGAATAAAGTTAATGATGCATTAAATGTGCATACCCTATTCATGTCGATGAAAGATCGCTCCAAGGATGGCCTTTTAGATCTTTTGCAACCATCACATTAAATTTTGGCCCACGTGTACACCCTCGAACTTCTTTGCAGAGCCTCTTTGAATGTTCTGGAGTATAGTCATTAATATTGATCCACCTTTTCCAGTAGAGATCCCAGGTATCCTTGAGACTCACAGCTCCTTCCTTTATGCCTTCCTCTTGTTATAGATCTTTCTACAAGTTGAACCTCTTCGAGAAGCAGCATCCAACTTTCCTGCCTAGATTCGAACACCATTGTTCACCGAGTCGATTGATCACCTTCAATCTCAGAGTAGATCCATGTCATTTATGCTCTATTGATCTTCCTCACAAGAATAGCCGTGACATTCCAACTACCACTGGTTCGCCTTCAACCTCGTCTGATTGGTTGAAGACACACCACGTAAGATTTTTTAGGTGGTAAAAAGTCATTCAAACAGAATCGCATGCCGGTGAGACACTAGCCATGTCTCTCCGATGCTACAATCCTCCACAATAGCCATCGGGGTAACATAGAACTGTTAGCAAGAGGTCATAGCGAGCGGAAAGAGTTATACCAATATCCAAATATTGTTGCCCATACCATCGCTATCGGCCAAAATTCATAGCGATAGGACCTTCCGTCAGCGAGACAATCGCATTTGGCAAGAGGTCTCGATGAAGTCCACAACAGACCCATCACTATTAGGAAGACCATCACTTGTCAGCAAGAAGTCATAGCGGGCTGCAAGATTCATACCGATATCCCTTTCCATCGTGCAAACCATTGACAAGAGTCTCGACGATGCTCAGCATGAACACACCCATCGAAAAGACAAACAAGTCGGAACAAGGTCTTAGTGAGCTCCCTTCGATCACACCGAAGAGTTATGTCATCGGTGGTCACGCCCACAAAAAGATATGAAAATCACAGTAAAACCTTTCTTGGGAATTGGACATTCCAACAGGTGACTAATATCTCTCTATGGACGTTCATTTACTTATCAAACCAGGGGACGTATACTTTAAATGGCACAGCACAATATATGAATTAAGAACTGGTTTCGGTCAAAACTTAGCAGAAATAAATACTTGGAAGGAATTATATCTACGCTACAAAAAGGTAATGCAAAGTTCTTTAACTCAACTATGATTTGATTAAAATAGAAACCATAACAGCTACGACTGAAACACAAATGAAGAACTGGCCTTATGCTACAGGAACAGGCATAGGGATGGATTCCCTATGGTACAGGAGCAATACAAGACTGAGTTTGTATGAAAACTTCAAAGATCAAAGCTAACTGAAGATCAACAGAAAAGAACAGCTAACTAACTAGCTATAGATACTTACTAAGTGGGACCCCTTAGCAAGCATCTACTGATTACGCAGGTGCTGAACTCAGAACTTCATCAAACTTTATTCATGAAAACAGAATCGTATACATTGCTTTGTTGATATAAACTAACAACAAACTCTATCTCTTGTCAAACAGATTCTGCTTTTCATTATCATACTGACTCTTACATGATATCTGCTATCTTAATATCACTATGCTTCTATCTTACTCTAACTATCATCTCTCTTCTCACTCGCGCAGGAGGAGTACTTTATTTAAAATCAGGAGAGCAACTAACTAACTAACCCTATCAAAGAAAGACGTGGAAGTAAAGTGTATCCCAGAATCAAGGAAAAAAACTTCATAAATGAATTTATGCGTTCAACCCGATCCGGAGAGAATCTAGCGCTCCACTCTTTCCAGATTGACTGTCATTAAAAATCTTTCCCAACGGTTTCGGTCAAAGAGTCTTCACCGGAGCTTCCTCGAAGTCATGCAGGAAATGGACTTTACTGTAAGGCCGAGATCGGCTGCGCTTGACTCGATCATTCTTCAACAACCTGCGAAACAAAAGGTAATAGATGCGAAAGAAAATGTGTATGGCACATACACAATATCCGTTCATTAATCACACATTTAAATCTATTTCATCATTCAAAAACTGTATGCGATATACCAATCATTTAAGGAGTCAACGGGGTAATAAATGTAGTCAAGTCAACACAATAAGCTGCAGGAATATGCAAATGTTTTGCTACAGGATATCCCCATAAAAGGTTTCAAAAGAGTTTTAAACAACCACGAATAATAAAAGTAAAGGCATTAAAAGTTCATCATAATATCCAAACTATGAGCATATTTTGGGCTCATCACTGCCCCCTACTTAGCCTAATGCTGGTCCTCCAGCATTAACTTTCCTGGTGGTTTCTCTGAAGTCAGTGGTTGTTGCATGACTCTAAAATGGAGTTCCAAACTTGTAATAAAATCCTCTGAAAGCCTGGCACCTTTCATACCTACAGTCTTCTAAATCATCATTAAGAGTGTTAGCCAGATAAGGATAAAGGGGCCACATTAGCACAGGAGGTCTGAATGTCAATGACAACCACAGTTCAAATCTCTTTTGAAGTCCCAACTATATATATATGCTGGATCATTTAAGAGATGCTGTGAAATTTAGGGGACTGTGAGGTTCGGATCTTCTTTGTCCAACAATTAATCTTTCCCACCTTTTCTCACTTCTGGTGTATGCCAGTCTCCAAAATGAATATGACTGTTCCTGAAATTCATCATATACCTGTTTCCTGATATCAAATATCTTCTCTCTGGATGTAATATTATTAATGCCATATGTCAGAGCAAACCAATCTTTCAACATTGCATGGGGGTTTGAACTTTGAGAGCGTAATGGAACAGGCTCATTTCTCTCAGCTTCCTCATATATTTCCCATTGTCTGCCATAATTCGCTTCATTTGCTGCCCATGACATAAATGATCTCAAATGGATATCACTAATATATAGAAGAAGGTTCCATTATGTTTTAGATGGAATTAAGAAGCCATGTAAATAAAATTCACACAAAGAATTTCTTAACCAATTAGGGGCTGCCTGGTATGCCTCGTAAAATTCTTCAATAGTGTGAAGTATAGGATCTTGATTTCTGGAAATTCTCATTAGTTGGAACCATAAGAACTGTTCCTTAAGGCACAGAGCATAAACTTTGGGTGGTGCTCTGCATTCCATAATCTGACCAGTTACTTTTAACATTTCATCCATTTTTGCTTTCAACTCAATAATTTCCTGCTTCTGACTTTCAATTTCCTTTTTTCAGTTTCTTCCTTTCTACCTCCCATAGACTTTGTTGCATGTCAGTTTGGGCTATGTGCCAGAAAGTCAAGGTTTGCAATGTAACTGTTTCCTAGTTAGCTTTGACATATTCCAGAAACTCAATCAAAAACATCTTTTTATAAACAACAATGGCTTTACAAGTTGTAGGGTGAAATGTAGCTTCACTAGGCACATTCAATTGTTTAGTTAGTTCCTGCTCTTAATGCATGATGAATTCTTATTGCTGCAGTGGAGAAGATTGTGCTTCCTTCGAAAACTGCATAGCAGCAGTAGCCAAGTCATCAAGATTTGGTAACCCTTGCTCATTATGTTCCATTTCCTTTGTCTCAACTTGTTCCTCTTCAGGAATGAATGAACTCTGTGCAACATTTTTGGACACATTCTGAGAAACATCAAATTCAGATCCTACAAACCTTTCTGAAATTACAATAACCTCTGGTTGAGGTGAAGCGGGGGAGGTCTTATATTGTTTCCATGTGGAAACTCTTCTTGGCACTAGTGCAACTGCAAGAGATGTTCTGGTAGCCTTCCTTTTTCTCGTCTACTTAGAGGGCTCTGCCCTACCAGAGGATAATGGTGAATTGGTGTTAGCAACAGGTGTTGCTGTAGGAGAGACGGCTACAGGGGAAGGTGCTATAGGAGAAGAGCATTTCCTTTTTCAAGAACGAGGGTCAGACTCTGGGGTTTGTTCTGCCCCAGATGACTCACCTACCTTTGTTTTTCCCTTCTCTCTCCTAGTGGTAGACCTAGTTTGTACTTGAGCAAAGGATTCTGGTGGGGGAGCTGCAGGACCAGGTGCTAGAGGAGTAGATGACCCTTGCCCTGTTCTACTGGTAGACGCAATTTCTTTCTTCTTTTTTTGAGGCTGTGGGGTAAGTACCCTAGGGGGTTGTGGAATTTGCAAGCTATTTTGGGCAACGAATTGTTGCCAAGAAAGAAGTGACATCTCTCAAAGAGCATTCAATCAGTAATTTGATAAGGCCATGGTGAGCAACATAATTATCTTTCCCTTGTTGGGTTATGTGGGCACTTTGTTCTAGAAATTTTAACAGGAAATTTAAAATATTTACAACTAACCCATGCCTCATATGACTTAATAATTTGAAATGATACGAATGCAGGTAGGAGAAATGGCCTTCATAGGTTAAATACTTGATTATGTAAGCGACGTATTCTGAATAAGGAGGAGGCAACGATACCCGCTTGCATCCCTGCTTGGAGACTTCCAAAGGTCCATCAGTGGGCATTGAAAACTTAGCCCTTGCAACGGCAGCATTTGAAGAAAAATTTTCTCCAACGGCTGGAAACCCAGTTACTTCAGCAATTCTGTCTTCAGTTGCAACAACTGTTAGACCCCATACAGTGGCTTCCCCTTCAGAAAGGGTTCTCAAAAATTCTCCAGCAGCCTCCTCATCAAAAGCATTTAAACTCAAGAAATAGTTTAACCATCCACAGATGTTGAATGCGTGGACTGTTTGAAGATTTTGCAATAATAATTCATGAGCTACAGGTTCATGTTGCACCAGTTGAACACCCATGTTCATAGTTTTCCCCTATCTGAACTCAATTCCTTGCTAAAAATTCAAATTCTCTGTTCCCTTTCTGCTCTAGTTTTTCTTCTGTCGTGCTGTCACATTTCTTTCTTTTCCAAAAATGAACTTTTTGAACAAGCAGTTTTAATCGTAATTTACAAGAAAAAAATGCAATAAAGAAGGACATGCGATCATATTTGGAAAGTACCAGAAAAATAATAAAGAAAGGTTATTTGCGCAGTTATGGCAGTGGCGAAAAGACATATTTTAAAATGTGGATTACCCCGCCCCTACTTAGAGTATGACATGTGTCCTCACATGTACCAAAGAATAAGTGGAGATCAGGTAATAATGACTGGTATTGTCATAGCAGTAAATGAATAGAATAAAATAAATCAAATATGCGATAACAAAAGATATGGCGTACCTTTGATATTTGTATATACGTGTGAAAAAAGATGACAGCGTCTGCATGAGTTGACAGTTGGGAATGATATCTTAATTAAGGGTGATGTGGATGGATGAAGTGGATGGGTGACGTGGGTGGATAAGATGAATGGATGGAATGGATGGATGGGATAAATGGATGGAAGATAAATAAGTGAGATGGGGCAATAAATGAGAATGGAGAAAAAGAGGTTTCCTTTTAAAAAGAAAACCTTTATTATGAGCATATTTTTTTTAGAATCATAGTGAAGTTGCAGGAGAAAGGCTAAAGCCTTCAGCTGCAGGAAGAGTACCAAGAGGAACTTGAATGAATTGCTGCATGAATTCTTCTTTTGAAACTGGTTTATGGTACAACCAGAGTCAGTGACCATTAACTAGCAATTTGAAACGGACTGGATCAATTGTCACCAGCTGTACAGCTTTGTTGTCAAACACATTCTCAACTTCATAGGGGCCAAACCAGCGTGTTGTGAGCTTATCTTTATTCTCTTGATATCTGGAATCATATAAAAGAGCCCAATCACCAGCAAAAAATTTCCTAGTTTTGATGTGTTGATCATGCCATTTCTTCCTTTGCTATTGGATTGCTTCTGTGTGTTGTAGGGCTACTTTTCTCATTTTGTCCAAAGCATTTAGCTGTAGGAGACGGTCCTTCTGTGCTTCAGATATTTCCATATTGAGGTCAAGAGCTATCCTCAAAGTTTTGTGCTCAAATTCTATGGGCAACATGGCTGTTTTTCCATAAAGCAGCTCAAAAGGTGTAAACCCAGTTGTTGTCTTCCATGTAGTTCTGTAGGCCCAAACTACTTCAGTAATTCGATTGCTCCAATCTTTTCTATTGAGCTGTACTGTCTTTGTTAAGATCACCTCAATTTCCCTATTTGTTACCTCCACCTGACCATTGGCTTAAGGGTGATAGGGGCTGGACTTCCTATGTTTGATCTTATAGTCATTCATTACTGCAGTGATCAGATTCGATGTAAATTGAGCTCCCTGATCAGTTACAAGCTCTCTGGAAACTCCAAATCTAGTGAAAATTTATTCATACAGAAATTAAGCAACCTTGTTATCTCGAGCATGAGTCATAGCTTTTACCTCAACCCACTTTGTAACATAGTCCATGCAAACTAGAATGTATGACTTGCCATTTGATGGTGGATCAATTGGTCCCACAAGATCCATTCCCTATTTATCAAAATGGGTGACTATTACCTATGGATATAGTGGCATTTCATCTAACTTGGTTGGTCTTCCCATACGTTGGCATCTGTCACATTTCCTTGTATAGGCCACAACATCCTTATGTAATATTGGCCAGTAGTACCTTGTTGTAAGAATCTTCATTGATATTTTTTTTGCTGCAAAATGTCCCCCACATGGTTCATCATGGCAAGCATGCAAGATATCATAAGTCTCATCTTCTCTTACACATCTTCGCATCACTTGATCATGTCCAGTATAAAATAGACAATTTGCAATCCATGAAAAGTTAAAACTTTTCTCTATTAACAATTTCTTTTCTTTTAGAGAAAAGTGGGCTAGTATTCTGCTTGCTGCTAGATAATTGGCAATGTCTGCATACCATGGTGTATGTGCAGCAATGAAAAACAAGTGTTCATCTGGGAACCTATCATCAATGACCTCATATTCAACAGGTGCAGTTGATTGAAGTCTTGATAAAAATTTAGCTACAACATTAGCTCTTCCTAGTTTGTCAATTATTGTAATGTCAAATTCTTGTAAGAACAGGAGCCATCTTGCTAATCTACCAGAAATGGCAAGTTTGTTCATCAGATACTTGATTGTTGCATGGTCAGTATGCATGAATATCTGATAACCTGTGACATAATGCCTAAATTTATTCAAACCATACACTACTGCGAGCAATTCCTTTTCTGTAACAATATAGTTGAGCTCAGAACCTTGAAGGTTCTTGTTGATAAAGTAGATAGCATGCTCAATTGAATTTTATTTTTGACTTAAAATTTCTCCTATACCAAAATCAGAGGCATCAGCATCTATGTGAAAAGGAAAATTCCATTTTGTACCTTGAAGAACAGGGGCTTGAGTAAGCAAGTCCTTTAATTGCAGGAAAGATTTTTCACAGGCCTCTATCCACTTGAATTGAGAATCCTTAGTTAACAAGGCATAAAGTGGACTGGCAATTTTACTGAAATCTTTTATAAACATTCTATAATACTCTGCATGGCCAAGGAAACTTCTGACATCTTTTTATTTTGCAGGAGTTTGTAAATTCATAATAACTTCAATCTTAGTAGGGTCGACCTAAATTCCATTCTTTGAAATATGATGACCTAGAACAATACCTTCTTCCATCATTAGAAAACACTTTTCATTGTTTAGAGACAAATTTTGCTCTCTGCACCTTTTCAACACCTTTTCTAAATTCACCAGTGCTTCTTCAAATGTGACTCCATAGGTAGTGAAATTATCCATATAAATCTCCATACAGTCATGAGATATATCAGCAAAGATACTAATTACTACTCTCTGAAATGTTGTTTGCGCATTGCATAGACCAAAAGGCAAGACCGAATAAGCAAATGTTCCCCATGGACAGGTAAAAGTGGTCTTATCTTGATCTTCAAGGGCAATTTTTATCTGATTGTACCCACTGTAACCATCCAAAAAGGAAAAATATCTTTTTCCAGACAGTGAGTCCAGTACTTGGTCTACAAATGGTAGTGGAAAGTGATCTTTTTTAGTGGCAATGTTCAACTCTCTGTAATCTACATACACTCTTCATTTTCCACCTTTCTTGGGAACAATAACTAATGGAGAAATCCATTGATTGTCAGAGATTGGATAAATAAAATCAGCATCAAGTAATTTTTGAAGCTCACTTTTAACTATTTTTCTAAGTGTTGGATTTACTCTTCTTTGAGGTTCTCTAACTGGTAAACAATCTTCTTTGATATATATCATGTGAGTACAAACTCGAGGATCTATTCCTTCCATGTCTCCATATTCCCATGCAAAAGCTTTATGCTGATCTTGTAGCATTTTTAATAAAATAGCCTGTTGAGATTGTGACAGCTTGCTATTAATATTGAAACAGTGACCTAGAGACAATTCTATCTACTTAGTGAGATTACTCATAGAATCTACAAGTGATGTTTGTACCTCTTGTGGAAGCAAGTTATTAAAAATTGTTGGAAGTTTAGGCAGTAAACTCTCATAATTTGGTTGTTGTAGGAAACATTGTAGATGGCTGCCACTTGGATCAGATGAACTACCCGTATCAGAGTTGTACTATAGAATTTGAAAAAATAAAGCATCTTCACTCTGAAGTTGTGAGAATGGATCATTTTGAAGCATCATTAATTGGGTCAAAGAATTGGCTTCTTCAGTTTTTCCCCCACATCTAGCCAAATAGGTTGGGACAAATCTATTTGAGGTCTAGTAGGCAGATACAAAGCCAATTTTTTTGTGGACTGTCCATTAGAAATGGTTATATCTCCAGAACGACATCCTATAAAAGCATCAGCAGTTGCTAACCATGGTCTACCCAGGATAACTAGATACCCTCCTAAAGTTGCCTTAACTGATAATATTGTGAAATCAGCTGAATACTCCCAAGATTCAAAAGTGACAATTACATCTTCCATCATCCCATCAGGTTTAACTGTGGAGCTATTTGCAAGCTGCAAAACTGTGGGTGTAGACCTAATGTGTGAAATGTTGAAGGAGTCCATAGTATACTTTGTCATAACATTAATGGTAGCACCTAAGTCAATCAAAACATTTTTTACAATTTGGCCATTTATATGTATTTGCACTATAGGACTTCCAGGGTCAATATACTTTGGGATGACTACATTTCCCAACATTATATCAGCCAATTTCCCTAAAACATGAATTGTGTGGGGACTCTTTTTCTTTCGTCCAGGCTTCTTCAAACATGCCTCTTTAATAGCTTTTCCAAAAATGGGAACATCTTTAATAGCCTGAAATAAGGGGATTTGAATTTGTACATTTTTGAGCTGATCCAAAATGTCAAAAGTGGGTTCTTCCATGGATTTAAATGTAGTACTTTGCAACCTCTGAGGAAAAGGTGGTTTGTCTTGACTTTGCAAAACAGGCTCCTTAGAAACTGTATCAGGTATAGGCATATGCTCAGTCGGATCAGAAGGTGCAATAGATTCTTCAAGGGGAGAATTTGGTATTTCAATAATTAGATGCAATTTTGGAGTAGGTAAAGTGGTTCCAGACCTCAAATGGATGTTATTAACATTTAAGGCATAAGCTTGATATTGGTTGGCTTCGACAAGATACGTAGGCTATTGTGGCTATTGTTGTTGCCTATTATTGGGATTTGGGAATGGTTGGGCAGGCATAGGTGTTTGTTTTGGAGGTCCAGTATTTGTGGCAGTTGCTGCAGGAGGTGGCATAAGGGCCTGTGGTTGCAGCTATGGAAGCTACAGGAATCTAGGGGACTGGTTTTTCCATTGCTGAGGACCTCTCCATTGAGGATTTTGCTACCAATTGCCTAAAGGTGGGGTCCATTGTCCTTATGGCTGCTGCCAACCTCCTTGAGGAGACTGCCATTGCGGGGTCTGATAATTAGGCCAACTTGGTTGAGGTGGATTCTAGGGTGGTGGAGGTCCATATGCATGTTGCCATTGGTTATTATAGCTAGAATAAGGATTACCAAAAGTTAAAAGATCTTGAGGCATACCTTATCTTTGGGCCCATGGTCTCCTTTGTGCAACAAAGAACACTTAATCATCATCACCTTTTATTGGCTTGAAGTTAGTAGGTAGTTTCTTAGCTTCCAAATTAGCCACCATCTTGCATCTGTAGTCACGCTTCTTCTATCTACAATATGGATAGAACTTGGCCAAAACTGCCTCAGCTTCCTCATGTTTCTTCCAAGCTTGCATAGTGTCTAGTTGTGTAGCCATATTATTAATGATGTCCTGCTTGAAGTCAGACAGAAAATTTGTTATCTCCATCTGAGAAACTCCACTAGAAGAAGACTTCCCCACTATAGCATGATGACCTCGACCTTTCTTAACTATTACTCAGGAGTAGTTAAGACATATTTTCTTTATATCATCCCAAGGCAGTTGGGTTATATCACTTCTTCCCATCAGGTCTAGGGCATCTATACAGGCATCACTTATTCCCCTTAGAAAGAGTAGTTTCTGAGAGTCCTCATTGAGAGTATGGTTTGAGTTCCTCTTTAGTGAAAACAAAAATTTGGAAATATAATCTTCTAGACTTTCATCCTCCTTCTGCTGAATTCAGAATATGTCATCACCTTTGCTAGCACTCTTACAGTATTCCTTATACATCTCAAGGAATTTCGTCTGCATGGCTACCTAACTATCAACAACACCTCTTTCCAGACTCATGAACCATCTGAGAGCTCCCTCCTTCAAGGTAGAAGGAAATAACTTCAGTTTATGAGCGTCTAAATTGTAGTCATAACTGTGACAGAGGACATCAAACTCAAACAGAAAAATTTTAGGGTCCTTTGTGACTAGGCCATAGAATTTTGGAAGTAGTGAAGAAGGTATATTCTTAAGATTGTTAGTATCTCATTGGGGAACAATGGGAAACTCAAAAGAAGGAGGTGGATTATTAGGTGGATTATTTTCCATGTTTGCTTGTTGGAATAATAGAGTGAATGGATTTTCCTCAGGTTCATTGTCAGCTGGGTCAAATGGTAGTTCAACAAATAGGTTTTTAGGGAGGAACCTTCCCAGTGCGTCTCTTGTTCTTCTATGCATGCAATACGATGAATGGTGGTTTGAAAGATTTTGAAAATTTTTGACTAACAAACTAAACTAATACTAAAAATGAATTCTGACAAATCCTTAGCTTAACGCCATCCCCAACAACGACGCCAAAAATGGTCGCACCCACAAAAAGATATGAAAATCACAGTAAAACCTTTCCTGAGAATTGGACATTCCAACAGGTGACTAATATCTCTCTATGGAAATTCATTTACTTGTCAAACTAGGGGACGTATACTTTAAATGGCGTAGCACAATATATGCACTAAGAACTGGTTTCAGTCAAAACTTAGCAAAAATAAATACTTGGAAGGAATTCTATCTACGCTACAGGAAGGTAATGCAAAGTTCTTTAACTCAACTATGATTTGATTAAAACAAAAACCATAACAGCTACAACTAAAACACAAACTAAGAACTGGCCTTATGTTGTAGGAACAGGCACAGGGATGGATTCCCTATGCTGCAGGAGCAATACAAGACTGAGTTTGTATGAAAACTTCAAAGATGAAAGCTAACTGAAGATCAACAGAAAAGAACAGCTAACTAACTAGCTACAGATACTTACTAAGTGGGCCCCCTTAGCAAGCATCTACTGATTACGCAAGTGCTGAACTCAGAACTTCATCAAACTTTATTCATGAAAAAAAAATGGTATACATTGCTTTGTTGATATAAACTAACAACAAACTCTATCTCTTGTCAAACAGATTCTGCTTTTCATTATCATACTGACTCTTATATGATATATGCTATCTTTCTATCACTATGCTTCTATCTTACTCGAACTATCATCTCTCTTCTCACTCGCGCAGGAGGAGTACTTTATTTAAAATTAGGAGAGCAACTAACTAACTAACCCTATCAAAGAAAGACGTGGAAGTAAAGTGTATCCTGGAATCAAGGAACAAATTTCATAAATGAATTTATGCATTCAACCCGATCCGGAGATAATCTAGTGCTCCACTCTTTCCAGATTGACTGTCATTAAAAATCTTTCCCAACGGTTTCGGTCAAAGAGTCTTCGCCGGAGCTTCCTCGAAGTCGTGCAGGAAATGGACTTTACTACAAGGCTGAGATCGGCTGCGCTTGACTCGATCATTCTTCAACAACCTGCGAAACAAAAGGTAACAGATGCGAAAGAAAAGGCGTATGGCACATACACAATATTCATTGATTAATCACACATTTAAATCTATTTCATCATTCAAGAACTGTATGCGATATACCAATCATTTAAGGAGTCAACGGGGTAATAAATATAGTCAAGTCAACACAATAAGCTGCAGGAATATGCAAATGTTTTGCTACATGATATCCCCATAAAAAGTTTCAAAAGAGTTTTAAACAACCATGAATAACAAAAGTAAAGGCATTAAAAGTTCATCATAATATCCAAACTATGAGCATATTTTGGGCTCATGAATCGACGAGACTTTTTAGTTGGTAAGACTTTATACTGAAGACAAACCATTTGGCCAGGACTCTTATCGAAGCCATATACCCATTAGTGAGACCTCAATCAATTGGTGGGACATCACACCAAAGCCACAATCCTTCGGCGAGACCTCCACCAGTCGGCGAGACATCTCCCCAAATGTAAACCATTCTCGTCGATGCTAACCTTGTGAAAAACTGTTGGTGAGAGCTCTTCCCAAGCAGAGAGAGATAGAAAAACTCACGGCGACTAAAATGTCTTGGCAACCTGAGTATTTCAAATGAATAGAACACAATAGCCAGTCAGTGAGACATTTGGAGGGTCTCACTGACTTTCTTCTTTGAGGAGTTTTATGCTAGATCTTATTGAGGCATGCTTTCTAATAGACTTCCTTGAGAAACTGTATTAGATGTTCTCAACATGATTTAATCCTGCAAGAAAATGCCTTCATTAGTCCTCAAAAGCATAGAAAACACATCATTCTTCATCCTTTCTTTCATACACCCTTAGCAAAAAGAAACCCAACCCTGGGGGGAGGTAGAACCAAATCTGACAGAACAAGAGACAAACTTAGGAGGAAAACAAAAGAATTCCTAAGACCCAAACAAACAACCAAAGGCGATGTAAACAAAAAGAAAAGGGGCACCCATTTTGTTCCAAAATAAAATGGGGTGGTTATGCAAGGAATAACAAATGGCAACTTGGCTAGGAAAATGGTTTAACCATTTTCAAAAAACTAAAGAATTTAGCTATCCAGAACTCCTGGTTTATGAATATCACAACTCTAGTTGGGTCAGTTTTAACAACCAAAGTTGAGCTAGACCCTCAAATGCAAATCAACACTGGCTACCCTTGAATCTATGTGTGTGCTTGATGGTGCCCCACTCTTTTATAAAGTTTTCCTCATCTTTTGGAACAACAATGTGCAAGATTTGAACTACATGAGTTGATTCCCTTTAGCTATTGTATAATGATATCCTAGGCATTGCTCCACTGCCAGTCAGGCATCCATAGCCCCAACGGAGATACCTCTAGTTTTCTCACAGCATCGCTTTACTGCCAGTCAGGTGTCTATAGCCCCGGTAGAGATAATGGAATCACCCATTCATATTCAGTCTTCTTTTCTTTTATATAGTTCTCTTTTCTTTTGGAGTTTTATATATTTCATTCAATTTTTTCTCAATATGTCAAATGTTTGACATCTATTCTGGGTTGAAAACTACCATGGACCTCATAACAACATTTAGGGGATCAAAATTTTCACTCAAATCCTACAACACTATTGTCCTATGACAAATATACCATTACAAAAGGAGATGTTTTTGATGATTTGTGACAGATTCAGAGGTAGTTAATGGAGACTGTTTACTTTACACCTTGTTTTCAAGACCTTCCACAACTCTTATTGATAATGGGCATAAAACAATGAATTTAGGACAAAATCATCCAATCAGAAAACCTAAAAATATCTAAAACCAACTTCTCTCCTAATAACCAAAGTATATTTCGGATAACAACCCACCATTTCAAGACGAAAAGAACAAAGAAACCCCAAGGAACTAAACAAGACAAACACAAAACAACAAAGGAAATGAAAAGAAAGAAATAACAAATAGATAAACAACAAAACTATTTACAAGCAGAACAACAAATTATTTACACATATGTACAGCCCAGCAAAAATACCAAACTTTATGACTCAAAATAATGTTTAAGAAATTGTTCATTGACAGGCAATGGAACAGGTTCTCCCGTTAAACTACTCAGACGGAAAGCATTTTCTCCTAGGATTTCAGCAATTTGATAGGGACCCAACTAAAGCTTATCAAATTTCTGGTGATTTCCCTTCTTTTCATTAGCTTTATCCCATAGCAGCACAAGGTCTGATATTCTGAAAGCCTTGATTTTGGCATTTTTGTCAAACCAACGTTTGACAACAGCCTAGGGTCTAAAGAATTGTTGCAAGGTGGCGTCTCTCTACTCTTCTAATTTCAACAAGCCAGCTAATATTACTTCAATCCTATCATCACTAGAGTAAATTTTTTGCATAAACTTAAGGATAGGTATTTGCGAGTGAATAGGGAACACAAACTGTTGGCCATACACTAGCTTAAATGGTGAAGTCTTTAAAGCAACCTTGATCCTAGTCCTATCTACCCATAACACAAATCTTAGCTCGATATGCCAGTCCCTAGGATTGTTCTCTAACAATTTTTTAATTACCACTAAGAGATTCTTATTAGTTGATTCTGTAACTCCATTTCCTTGTGGGTAATAGTTTCAAGAATACTTTAAAACAATTTTATGATCATAAGCCTATGAAATGAACTCAACAAAAGAAAAGGAAGAGCCATTGTCACATACCAATGCGAAGGGTACTCCAAACCTAGTTGTGATACATTCAATGAGGAACTTGATTACTACCTCCATTGTGCTATTCTTGCAAGGTATAGCCTTTTTCCATCTCGTGCAGTAATCTGTGGCAGTCAAAATAAATTTGTCCTGTAGAAGAATTTGGGTTAATTACCCCAACAAAATCTAGTGCCCATTGGGAAAATGGCCTTACCTCATAAATAAGCTGCAATGGCATGGCTGAATGACATTCTTTTGATGTAGAAATCTGACATATTTGACATATTCTTACATGTTGGTGGGCATCTTTGAACACACACGACCAATAATAACTAGATCTGCGGATCTGATGTGCTAACGAATCTGCAGAACCATGACCTGTGTCATGTTTCCCATGAAATTCGACAATTACATGCTTAGCCTCTTGCTAATCAAGGCATCATAGGTAGACTCCCTCAAAATTCTTCCTGTATAACAATCCTCCTTTGAGCATATAATGGGAGCTTTTCATTCTCAGTGCTCTCCTCTACATTGTATTCATTCCCTCTGGGCACTGATTATTGAGTATGAAATAGATAACATCAGCATACCAAGAGTCATTGGAAAAGGACTGTGTTGTGTATTGCTAGAAAATAATGTTCTCATCCGTTATGTGCAGGATCATCATGGAAAAAACAGGCCCTTAAGTGGCAAAAAATTTAGAAAAATCAGAGTTAGCCAACTTGATGTAAAAATTTGAATAAGTTATCTATATTATTTCAAAAATATGTAAGAATAGAATTTATAGCAAATTGAATGCAGTTTCTAAACTACTAGGTTTTTTTTTTTTTTTAAAGAAATTATATGGTGAAAATTTTAAATTTCAATGTAGTACTTAAATTTCAGGAAAAAATAAGAAGTAGGTGTCTATCTAACCACCCCAACAACAATAGAATGATAATATTTTTTTATAAGATTTTAGACATGAGTAGAGGACTCATGTCCAAATGTTCAATGCATATTTTTTTCTAATTTTTTTCCAAGTAAATAATTAATTATGAATTTTTTATTGCAACTTTTAAAAAATATAAAAACTCATGTGTCTAACAACCTTAACTAGGTCAAAAATTCATGAAATCAAATTTTTCTTTTTTAAATGGCCATCCATTGCCCTCTTCGTTCTCCCAACTTGCTCTGCATAAGTAGAGATTCACAGCAGCATCAGGAACTACAACAATAATTTGACTACGGAGGATGTAATGTCTGAACTTCTTGACAACCCTAACCAATGCAAAAGCTTGTTTTTCAAGAGGTGGGTACTTGACTTCGGCATTCTTAAACAGAGAACTCATGAAGGCAATTAGCCTCTCCTCTCCCAACTCTCTTCGTTGAGTTAGGACAGCTGCACATGAGTGTTCAGAAGCAAAAGAATAAATATAAAATGGCTTCAAGTAGTCAAGGCCGGTGAGGACTGGTGCTTGAGAAATGGATTGTTTGACTTGAGAAAAAGCAGCCTTTGCCTCGTTACTCCATTCTATTCTGGAATCTTTCTTCATCATTTCATTCAATGTCTTAACAATTTCTTCAAAACCTGTGATAAACTTTCTCACAAAGTTGATCTTTCCAAAGAAATATCTCATCTCCTTCTTACTTTTTGGCCTAGTTATCTTCAGAATGGACTCAACTCGGTCTGGATCTATCGATATTCCTCTTTCCAAGATTATGTGTCCCAAAAGTTTCCCTTTAGAAACCCCAAACACACACTTTTTAGGATTCAGGGAGACACCATACTAGATACATCTTTCAAGAACTTTAGCCAAGTCTGCAACATGATTTAGTCTATCTTTAGAGAATACCATCAGGTCATCCATGTAAACAATGATGCATTTACCAATCAAATCTTTGAACGCCATGTCCATGGCATACTGAAAGGTTCCCCAACGTTAATCAAACCAAATGGCATCCTTCTGTAAGTAAATGTTTCCCACTTAGTAGTGAAGGTTGTCTTCATTCTATCTTCATAATTAACAATCACCTAATTGTATCCAGAATAACCATCTAGGAATGATATCATCTGAGACCCATTGATAGTTTGAAAGACTTCATCCAGAGAAGAGAGTGGGTAGTTGTTTTTTTCTGAAGCTCTATTTAGATTCTTGAAATCTACACATAGCCTGATCTCTCCATTTTTCTTATGAACAGGAACCAAGTTAGCCACCCATGTTGAATGTCGTATAGGGAAGATTATTCTTGCATAAAGTAATTTCTAAACTTCTTTAAAGATTAGTGGTTCAATCAGGGCATTGACAAGATGTTGTTTCTGCTGAAATGGTTTAGCTTCAGGATTCAAAGGAATAATATGAGTCATTATAGAAGCATCAAATTTTTTTCGATCTTCATACCCCCAAGCTATCACAACAATACCCTCCTTTAGTGCCCTTAGTATATCTTTTCTAATTGCTTCAGGGTAGGCTTTTTCTACGTAAACATTTCTTTTAGGGCCAGAATTAGCTAGGTTAACAGTTTCATATTCACCTCCTTTATCTTCGGTTGATACCTTTTCCCAAGCCCTTGGGTCTAAATCAAAAATTCTTTCTAAGGCCACCATTCCCTTGGGAATGCTATTAATTTTTAAATTGAGGACCCCCTCTATATCACAGCCTTCGGGGTTCTAGTCTCCTTGATCCCTATCTGACTCATCGATGATCTGTCCTTTAGAAACATCTGAGCTTGCTAGAAAAGCAAGGATATGTTGATCATCGTTTAAGACTTGAAAGTTCTTGACATTAACAGGAACAGCCAGGGTGGATATCAATTCTACTGAGAATCTCTTTAGCTTGGAGCCTTGCATAGGTTCTAGAGTACTTGTGACAACAACTAATGAATCAACTATTTTATTCTCCTCTTTAGGGATTAAACTAATCCCAAAAGCATCGAAGTCTTCAATCAGGTTCCATACCTGATTTCTATAAGCTGCCAACCTTTTACTGTGACATGTGTATTGGTTGCGTACTTGCTTGATAATTACTTTTGAATCTACTTTAACCATCAAGGAAGTAACTTTCTTCTTATGTGTGAACATCAGCCCCCGAGCTAAAGCTTCATATGCTGCTATGTTGTTAGTGCATCTAAACTGTATCTTGTAAGAAGTAAAGAAAGTTTTCCCTTTCGGATTGGTTAATTCAATCCCATTACCATAGGCTATTTTAGACTTCGATCCATCAAAAGTAAGGGTCCATAGCTGATCATGAGCTAGGGTTGATACCTTTGAGGTTATTGTGGGCGTTTGGATAAGATGAGCCATAGGTGGGGCCACTTGATCTTTTGCACCAAATATTGGGAAGGGGTGTTCAATAGGTTCCTCAGGGGAAATTTCCAAGTCCTGCTCGGATATATCATGTACTCCGAGGCTATCCTTCTGACAGTCACTTGTATCTTTGATTAATCCCTTTGGTTTTGGTATACTTGTGAGTGCAGGGGTATCAAACAAACCTTGGGGTTGTTCATTGTAACTATGTTGGTCCAGTATTGTGACCAGGGTAAGTTCAATTTGAGGAGGGACCTCCTTTGAAAGTATATTATCCCTAGTTAACATTATTGCATTTCTGGCTTCAAATGAAAGGTGATATGAAACGGTCTCAAGGTGACTTAGGCTAGTTTCCTCAGCTTGGAAAACATGATTTAAAATACTGATGTAGGGTTGGCAGGTCAATTCTGAATGATTTTGGCAGTGTACCCTGCACTAATTAGGGAGTAAAATACTTTGCAAATCGATATCTTCCCCTAAGACCAGCTAATCCTTATCAATACCTATTGGTTTTCATTAATCATGGGATTAGGGAATTTTTGTGTTGACAAATCTTTAGAATCAAGAACCGAAAAGGTCAAAATTTCCTCTCTTTTATAAACCCCTATCTCGGTTTCAAAATAAGCTACCTCGTGTGGACAATCATACTCAGTGATGATATGTTTGAGGTGAGGTTCGCTTTCAATCCTAATCTGCATAGGCATTCCCCTCCATGGTAGCCACATATGTGAAAAGTCAAGGGAGAGATATCCTCCTATACTTTTCATCAAATCTCTGCTCAACAACATACCATAAGTCTCGGGAATGTCTGCTACTTGAATATCTATATTGGTTAAAATCCTAGGGTCAGACCCTACTTGCACATGTATATTTCTCAATTCTCCAACTACATTAACCTCTATTTTATCAAGTTGGATGACCTTGTTTGTTTGGACAGGGTTCAATCACAATTTCTTGCATATAGAAAATGGCATAACATTGCCAGAAGCCCCTGAATCTAGCAGACAATTATGTAGATTCTTCCCACAGATTCTCAAACTTAAAAGAAATGGTAGGATACCTACCTTGCTTCTATACAAAGTTGTGTTCATGTCTACAGTGGGTTCCACCCTTGTTTTCCCTTTTGATTTATCAGCTTCTTCCAAAGCTTTCAGCACTATCTCTCGTTGAGTAGGGCACCACTTTAGAATGTCAAAGTATGATAAAGAGGTTTTTTGTTTCTGCATCTCAGAAACAATATCAAATTTTGTGTTATAGCTTGCATTACCTTTGATAACACCAAGTGAATTACCTTTGTTATAGAAGTTAGGTGGACCTTTTGGTGGAGGAGGGTTATTATCAACACTTTGATTCAGAGGTACCATGTGATTAGGTGGTGCTGATGTAGTGAACGAACCCTTATTCTGATTTCTTAGGAAGTGTCCTCCCTTTTTCTGAAAGGCTTGGGAATCATATGCATCTTCCTCTAGTTCATTCTCATTTTGCATTGGGAATGAAGGTTATTCCTCAAAGAGGTCATAAGTCATTGTTGTATCCACTGAGCCACCTTCTTTATTTGAATTCCCTTGGAACGTTTGGGCATCTTCCTATGCCATCTTCGTGACTTTCTCCATTTTAGCGTAGTTTACCTTAGAATGGGTTGTAGTATCATGCAGCCTGTACCAATTAGTCATAAAATTAAGGTCAGCCACATTTGCAGTATGTGGCCTGTCCTCATTAGCTTGATAATTGTGAGAAACTCCACTGTTATTTGGCTCTGTATTCCATTGTCAGTTGTTATTTGGCCTCTAGTTATATCCTCTATTCTAATTTTGATAGCCTTGGTTAGGGGAGTTTTGGCCTTGATAATTTCTCTAGCCATGATTGTAGTTGTTCGGGTAATTACCCTGATTGTTATTACTCTGATTGGGGTAATTACCTTTGTTTTTAGAGGAGTTCAATTTGAGCTGAGTCATATTATTTGTGACTTGAGACAGAGTTTTGTTTAAAGTCTCCACCTCGTTTGTGAGTTGAACTTTCTTTTCACTCTCAGCACTCTTAGCAACAGGTGGCTGACCGACAAGATTTGGTGTTCTAGCTTGGTTATGATGACCATGCAGACTATGATGATTCTGTGATTGTTGAAAGAAGTCAGAAGCTCTATTGGCAAAGAATGGAATGGGAGGTTGAGTTTGCAACTCAGACATAGGTCCATAATGGGAAGGAGACATTCCTGGGACGGTGTTGAATAAAGGGGTTGGGCTAGGCATCTGATACCCCATTGAAGGAAAACCTCCTCCCAAACTCCCTTGTTGAGAGCTAATTTTTTGTTGCAGCTTGATGGGTAGATGATAAACTTTAGACAGGGAATCAATATTTGTCAGCTGATAAGTCCTTTGTAGGAACAAGCCAAGTAAAGGGTCTATAACTCTAAAGTATGCTTGAATGGCACTATTCTCAGCAACTAGATAGGGGTCCTGCAGTCTCTTATACATTCATTGAAACCTAGTATTAAACAAGGGAAAGGATTCACATGGCTCCTTCCTAATGGTAGCAAATTCGTGGAACAAAATGGCTGGATCTACATAAACTCTAAACTGATTGATGAAAGCATTCTCCAGGTTTGTCCAGCTCCGAATAGAACCTTATTGAAGATTTAGGTACCAGTTGTACGCCATATCCCCTAAGGAATAAGGGAACAACCTACAAATTACATCATGGTGAGCTATCTCAGCTCTGGTACAAGTGTCCTTAAAATCTTGTATGTGCTCTTCAACACTCCTTGATTCACCATGAATGTATTTGGGATAGAATCTCTTAGGATTCTTAGGCATATCATGAAATCCTCCAGGAATAGTCCCCAATGGAGAGGGATTATTCATAAAAAATTCCATTGGTGGTGGTGGTGGTGGTTGAGCTAGTTGTTGGATAGGTTGAACTAGTTGTAATGGCACTTGAGATGGATTCGGTGGTGGATTAATAGGTATCCACTGGGGTATTGGTGAAAAGAAGGGTGGAGTGAGTGGAGCTGACAAGGGTGGTATGATGGTTTCCCTAGTCTTGTGAATCTTGTGTCTTATTGGGGTCTTGAGTTCTATCAAAGGTGGTGGGTTTTCAGCTGATCGAAGAACCCTATGGGACCCTTCTGGTGAGAAAAACCCAATATTATCTAGCTTTCTCTTCTAGGCCCTCCCTCTAGCACTAAAAACCTGTTGGTGGTCAAAACAACATAGCAATAGTAAATAGAATATTACTATTTTGTTCTCCTGAAAGAGAAAGAATAACACATGGATATCTAACTCCCAAGGTCTTGGTAATCGGTTCTCAACTATGCTGATTTCACTCAATGGTTGATGTGAACTATAATGTTCAAGGGGCCTGTTGGTGTTGAGCTTCTGGATTGTTATAAGATCAAGCATATACTTAAACCTACTTTAACCGGTGGTTTTAAAGAAATAAAAAAAGATAGATCAAAGCTTTTTAACTGAAGAGAATGTTAATTCATCTAACTTAATCAGACTTGTTACCTTTCAAGGAATTCCTAACAAAAACTACAGAACAAAATTAACTTGTGATTAATACACAGTTTCATTCATTCACAGTGCTAATTTCAACAGCAGATTGTAAATCACTATTTGAGCTAAACATAAGCTAAAATTTCATTCCTTGAAAGCTTTTCAAATCAAATAATTAACCCAAGATAAATACCATTCTAGAACATAATATGAAGTAGATTTAAATCTGGTTGCTTCTACTGTTGTTGAAACAGATACGCAACATTTACAAATCTGGCAAGATCACTAGTGTACAGAAAACCCATATCTTCAAATTATCTCCATCTATACTAAGAAAATCTGGAAGATACATCACCTCCTTTTGTTGAACTTAACTCCTACTCTATTTCTACTCTTAAGTTTCTCTACCTTCTAATCTTCACTAAGAAAATGAAAAAGAAGATCTCATTACAAAGAAAAGAGATGTAGTTCTATCTCATCTCTCTTCAGAAAAATTCCTAACTCTTTTTAAATCTATCTCTCTCTGTCTCCAAAAAAAAATTCCTCCTTTTAAAGAGGCCCCAAAAAGTGTCATATACAAAAACCGTCTCAAAAAGAATGTGTCAGCTTTAGGGTTTACAAAATGAGTCGGCCACAGAAGGATCGACCCTTAGATCTTTTGGAATAAAGTTAATGATGCGTGAAATGCACATACCCTATTCATGTCAGTGAAAGATCGCTCCAGGGATGGCCTTTCAGATCTTTTGCAACCATTGCATTAACTTCTGGCCCTTGTGTCCGCCCTCAAACTTCTTTGCAGAGCTACTTTGAATGTTTTGGAGTATAGTCATTAATATCGATCCACCTTTGCCAGTAGAGATCCCAACTATCCTTGAGACTCGCAGCTCCTTCATTTCTGCCTTCCTCTTATTCTAGATCTTTCTGCAAGTTGACCCCCTTTGAGAAGCAACATTCGACTTTCCTGCCTAGATCCAAACACCATTGTTCACCGAGTTGATTGATCACCTTCAATCTTAGAGTAGATCCATGTCGTTTATGCTCTGTTGATCTTCCTCACAAGAATAGCTGCCATAGTCCAACTACCACTGGTTTTCCTTTAGCCTCCTCTAATTGGTTGAACACACACCATGTAATATTTTCAGCCAGTCAAAATTTGTTCAAACAGAATCGCATGTTGGTGAGACACTAGCTGTGTCTCCCCGATCCTACAATTCTCCACAACAGCCATCGGGGTAACATACAACTATCGGCAAGAGGTCATAGCGAGTGGCAAGAGTTATACTAATATCCAAATATTTTCTCCATGACCATCACTATCAGCCAGAGGTCATAGCGATAGCACCTTCCGTCAGTGAGACAATAGCATTTGGCAAGAGGTCTTGATGAAGTCCACAACAAACCCATCACTATCGCCAAGACCATCTCTTGTCAGTAAGAAGTCATAGCGGGTTGCAAGAGTCATACCAATATCCCTTTCCATCACCCAGACCATCGACAAGAGTCTCGGTGATGCTCAACATGAACACACCCATCGGCAAGACAAACAAGTCAGAACAAGGTCTCAGTGAGCTCCCATCAGTCACACCGAAGAGTTAAATCATTGGTGAGACTCTTTAGTTGGCAAGAATTCATACCAAAGACAAACCATTCGGCCAGGAGTCTTACCGAAGCCATATACCCATCAGCGAGACCTCCATCAGTCGGCAAGACAACACATCAAAGCCACAAACCTTTGGTGAGACCTCCACCAGTCGACGAGACATCTCCCCAAATGTAAACCATTCTTGCCAATGCTAACCTTGTGAACAACCGTCGGTGAGAGCTCTTCCCAAGTGGAGAGAGATAGAAAAACTTACGGTGACCAAAATGTCTTGGCGACCTGAGTATTTCAAATGAATAGAACATAATAGCCAGTCGGTGAGACATTTGGAGGGTCTCATCGACTTTCTTCTTTGAGGAGTTTTATGCCAAATCTGATTGAGGCATGCTTTTTAACAGACTTCCTTGAGAAACTCCATCAGATGTTCTCAACATGATATAATCCTGCAAGACAATGCCTTCATTAGTCCTCAAAAGCATAGAAAACACATCATTCTTCATCCTTTCTTTCATACACCCTTAGCAAAAAGAAACCCAACGCTAGGGGAGGCAGAACCAAATCTGATAGAACAAGAGACAGACTTAGGATGAAAACAAAAAAACTCCTAAGACCCAAACAAACAACCAAAGGCGATGAAAACAAAAAGAAAAGAGGGACCCATTTTGTTCCAAAATAAAAAGAAAAGGCAATGAATTCTTATTGATTCTCAATAACCCATGACCTAATGTGAACATGTTGGCCACATTACAACATTAAATCAAGGAAAAATCAAGCCAAAATCATCAAGAGGCCCTAAATATGAGAAAAAGTAGAAGGATTACTTTTTCCGTGTCTACATCTAATTCATTCATCCTCCTTCACACTAATTTTCCTCTCATTTCATTAAATAATGTGAATTATTTAATTGTCATAAATCCTTTTTTATTAAATAATCTTAATTATTCAGTTGAATGTCCTAAATTCATCACCTTTCACAATTAAATAATTTTTTAATTGACTAATTGACTAATTTCCTCCAACATCTCTAACTGGCAAAAGAATGGAATATTTCTTGAATTCAAATTTAAATATTTACCTCCAAATGGAAATTGATTAGCCAATTCAATCCTCACTATTGATCAATATCTCTCAGATTTATAAATACTTCACCATTTAATATGATATAATTAACAAGCCTTCAAGAAAACTTATTGATCACTCACTTGGAGAAAATTGAGATAATCTTGAATCATCATCAACAAAGCTTTTGCATATGAATGGATAATGCATAAAACGAGTGCCTCAATCCAAATCCACATCCACTCATTATGCATCAATCCATAATGGGATTGAGAGGTTTGCATACTAGTTCAGATTCATTTTCTTTGAATTTCATGTTTATTGCTTTGAATTAAGTCTTTTTAATATTGTAGATTGAATTTCATTGAATATGGCATTTGATTGTAATGATGTGGAAAAATCAGGGCTTATCAAGATCAAGATAAACCACTAGAATTCTTGTCACATAATCACTATAATTTATGCAATTATGAGGGACAAAAGATGCAAATAATAATCAGAAATTGACCCTAATGCTTATGGAAACTATGATGGAAGTTTTTAGAGCTCAAAGAGGTGTGTAACTTCCTACAAGAAGCCTATTTTTAGGGCACAAAGGACTCATTCGCCTTTAGTGGTGAATGGGTCGCTATTAGTTTTTCTAAAACTGGGATTTGAGCTAGTTTCCTTTATTTTTGCACTCTCAGGCCCTCGGTTGTAAACTCTTGAAAATGTACACTTAATTATGTACCTTCAACTCTTTGTTCTTACACTTTGAAGGTCAATCTTGCAACTCGACAACTTTGACAATTTTTCTCCAAACTTCTTCTCCACTTAATCTTCAACCTATAAATTTGCAAACACACATTCAAATGAAGAAAAACTTGTTGATTGTTAGTGAATAGGGGTTTTCCTAGTCAAAACCCTTGTAGGTAATTAAACCAAATGATAAAATGATGAAATTGAAGCATGAAACATAAAATATGTAATTGATGATACCTTGGATGTTGTATTGGAAGATAAATCTACAATCTAACATGTAGTGGCCATGAAGAATGTAGGTCTTGATCTTGGATAGATGTGAATAATGCTTGCAAGTAGATTCTCAATGCTACATCATTTTTTTTAGCTCAACATGTAGGAATGCACTAAACCCTTGACATGATGAAATGATCTTGAGTTGCCGCAATAAACTCTTGATAATCCACCTTGAAATGCCTTTGAAAATCCTCTATAATGCTCTTGTGAATGTACTCTTGTGATATCTTGAGCTTGCTAGGAGAAACAATGTGAAACAACCCCTTCTTTATACTAAATCAAGAGATTAACCCTAAAATTTAAACAATTCAAGCTAACACCAAATCTGGAAACAAACATTATTAAATTCCCACTAGAATGAAATTCAAAAGTGTGGTCCTCATTAAGGGAGGACCCATTTTCCACCTAGGGTGAATGGGTCCTCGCACTATTTTCGAGGACCTTGCCTTCGGGGAATGAAAGATCATTAAAAACCCATTTGAAATATGTTGCTAAAGGGGAGTCCTATAGAGGGAGGAAGGATTCACCACCTAGGGTGAATGGGTCCTAGCACCAATTTCTAGGAACTTGATTTTTCTCAATTAAATGTTATGTAATTTGAATTATAGGTGTCGAGATAGATCTTTAGGAGGTGTTAGAAATAAGGCTTAAATTTGAATTAAAGGGGCTATTTAACTCTAATTAACCATAATTAATTAAGAGGACCCTATATAAGTGTGAAAGTGTGTTACAACACTTTACAACACTTAAATATAAGGTACACATTAAGTACATTTTATTAAAAGGGGGCCCAGGATCAATGTGAATGTGTTACAACACATTACAACATTAAACCTAGGCAAAATTAGGTTAATCCAGTGACAATTATTCCCAAATCAAGTAAGGAAAAAGGATAATTTTTTCGTCACTACATTTTTCCCCCACTTTAGTGAGAGGACTCCATGTCAAAATCACACTAAAGTAGACATTCAAGACACTTTTAAGTATGCAACAATAACAAAGATACATGATCATACCCTGTCAAAGGCCAATAAAGAAAAAAAAGGGATCAAGCACAATCGTTCCAACACAATGTAGAATAGGGTTGTTTGTTAATAACATATGTTGCTCACTCTGGGGTAGTGGAACCTTATTCTATCCACTAGGTGAGTTATCCCAATGAAGTGGCAAATGAGAGAATCATATTTTCCTCTCATTCCATACCAAATTTATCCTTCTGACAACTTCAATAAGGCACCATAATGTAATGCTTTTGCAAATTCTTTTGTAATTTCATGTATGTAAGTTTTCATTAAAGGGGATTTTTCTTTGTTCGTGTAAAGGTATTCTTTTTAGGTATCATTGTGCCTAATGTCTCCAAGAGAGGAAAATTCAAAGGTGACAGCTCATCACTCATGGGATCCCTCATTTGCATCATGCCATGAAAATAGATCATACACTCTTGGAGGATGTAAAACCCAATGACACTGCCAAGAAGATGACACATCACAAGAAAAAAGAAAAAATCATGCCATGGAATTTTGTTGAAAGATGTCATCAATGTATGCCACCACTTTAAAGAAATTGCTACACCATTACTATGAGAAATTGCTTTATAGTAGCCAATTTTTTTTCCTAAGACATTGGAGCTTTCCTCAGAAAACCCTAAGCCAAGTCATATGTTTCTCAAAATAAGTGGCATCATGAAATAGGAAGGGTTTACCCCACAAATACATAAGGGATCTATAGATTCAGGGATCAGTATGTTTTTTCTACAATGTTGTTATAGAGCATGGAACTATCATCATTCCCCAGATACATATAGAATTGGAAGAATGACACAAAGAGAGGGAAAACAAAGAAAAAATCCTTTTGAGTCAACATGGAAGAGAACCAAATGTCTTGACACCTTGCATCATCCCCAAAAGGAAAACATAAGATAAATGAAAAGATAAAAGAAAAGATTTTGGGTCAACATGGAAGAGATTTAAATGTCTCGACACCTTGTGTCATCCCCAAAAGGAAAACACAAGACAAATGAAAAGTTAAAAGAAAAGATTTTTGGTCAACATGGAAGAGACCTAAATTTCTTGATGCCTTGCATCATCCCCAAAAGGGAAACACAATAAAAATGAAATGATTATGACATATAGAAGAATAAAAGGTACATATAGAGGAATGCACAAAAAAGGGAGGTACATTAAATGAAACAACATGAGGGATCACATTAAATACATGCAATCACATAAAGAAAACATGAAAAAGAAAAAGAATAGCAAGGCACATGCAGGTTAACCTAAAGCAGGTCATCTACATCCCAATCTTGGTCGGTATAAACGAAAGGCAAACAACTAGCCAAAGCGACAAGAGAAAGTGTTGAACTAGGGGAAGCACTAGGTTCAACACTCTATTTAGGAGATTTTTCATTTAGGTTTATAGAAGAAGAAAATAGTGTATTCAACTCATCATGCACTTGTTCATCAATTTTTGCAATGTCAATGTAATCATCTAGATTTATCACAACAAGAGGTTGAATGACAATGTCCATCGAATGTTCTTGTTTATACTACAATGAGGGTATAGAGTCATCATGCTTTGCTTTAGGTAAGTTTGCATTCTAATTTTGTACATTGTTCTTGTCTTCTTGATTTTGTAATCTTTGAGTAATAGCACATTGCCTACACCTACACTCTCTATCACTTCGATTCCTTTTCAATCTATTAGCAATTTGTGTTCGTGTAAGAGCAGGTTTTTCAATCATAGGTTCCTTCTCTTCCTTGGGAGGAATAGAAGAAACAATAGTAGGTTATTCAGCCACTTTCTCTTTGACTTTGTAAACTTGTTTGACTCTAGGAGGGAAAAAAGGATTGTTTGTGTTATCTCATGGTCTCTTGTAGGAAATTGCTTCATCAAGGATAGGTGTTTCATTTATAGGTTGAAGCATGTTTCAAAGGGATAATTCTACTATTTTCTTTTCCTTGAACTTTTGATATGATTTGAAAAATAAATCCTCATGAGACTTGATAGGTTCCATAGGCTCAGGCCAAAAGAAATCTAGTGAAAAATTCCCTCGGGCCGAGGCAGGATTAAATTCACTATGATGCACAGTAAATATATCATTTCCAAATGGAAATTTTATACATTTATGCACAACCGAAGGGACCACATTCATGGAGCGAAGCCATGGATAGACTAGCTTCACACAAAATTGGTCTGATTGCAGAATGATGGAAAATGAGACAATTGATTTTTTTGGTCCCACTTTTAAAGGGAGATCTATTGAGCCTATCGTAGGGAAAGCAAACCCATTATGCTTCTTGATCCATGATTTCATTTTTTCGTATGTATCTTGATATAGTTCATGCACATATAATAATTCTTTGGTGATCACATTTTCTCCACACATGAGATCAATTAATATCCCATTAGTGGGCCTATCATTGATTCGTCCAGTTATGTATAGAGGAGCATTAGGTGTATGTTTAAGTATTTCATTTTTTGATAAATCAATTTCAATAGGCTTTTTAGTTGAGCCCTTACGAGGTCTAGTTTCGATAAATGCTACCACTCTATCTGTGAGATGTGGTTTTGTATGATCACCACCCATGTTAACATTGTTCTTAGTTTTATGAAGAGGATTGAATGCGGCATGCATATCATTAATGTCTTGCTTATTCCAATAGTTATGAATGAAGTGACTAATACTATAGACAATTTGTTTTTTGTTTCCATTTTTAAGCACTTTCCTTAGGTTTTGTATAATGGGAACCAAGCTAATGTCTATGCATTCACTATGTATATGGGCTTGTAATTTTTTGAATGTTTCATCTAGTTTGTTTAGGTCATCTGGTGAGATTTGAAGAGAAGTATAAAAATCTTGAGCCATAGAGGGTTGATTAACAACACCATCAAAATGAGAGTCAGAAAACCCAAGATCCATACTGAGTGAGATATCACGAGATAAAATGAGCCTCAAACTACATCTTATAATAGTATTCTGAATAAGACACCAAGTTGTAAAGCTCATGCAAGTTTTGCAACCCTAGTGTACAAACCCTAAATGGAAAGAGGCAAATGTAAAAACCTAGAATGAAATGCAATTTTTTTATTCTAAGCAATGCAATTTACTAACTACACAATGCAATAAGTTGGAAATGAAATTTTTGAATGTAATTTTGAATTTTAACAATATACTAAAATGAAACAATTCAAGCTAGATTCAATGAATTGGATGAAACAACAAACCAAGAAACTGAAACAAGAAAGTAACAACAAAAAATAGAAGCCTAAAACTAAGATTTTAATTTCCAAAAAATTTAGATCAATAGCTAATAGGGACTCCTTTGCCAGTAAGGGTGAATGGGTCCTGGTTAATTTTTGCTAAGATGATTCTATGGATTTCAGGATGACTTTTAATACTTTTTTAGATGCTAGAAGATGCATGTTTGACTTGATTAAGGACCCATTCACTAGTAAGGGTGAATGGGTCCTAGTTAGGTATTTTTAAGCTATTTTTTAATGATTTGCAAGCTTTCAGTAATGTCTTTTAGTTCTAGGTCTGAGGCAGTGAGTTTTAGTTTCAAATTTTCCAAAAGATCAATGTGAAAATGCAATGAAAAGATGAACGCAAGGACCTATGTTGAAATGCAATTTAGTTTTTATTTTCAAATGCAAATAAATGAGATCTAAATGATATCCACAATGATCAATTTTTTTTTGTATTTTTTTTCAGATTTAGAGAGATGGAAAATAATGCAAATCTAAACCCTAAATGAGATGCAATTGTGAATGCTATGCAAGAAACCCTAAATAAGATCTTAATTCAATGCATATGAGATGGAAGTGAATGCAAGATCTAATTTAAGATGCCAAGACTTCAAAAATTAGAAAATTTCAATGTTTAATATGTTGGGTTCACCATTAATGATGAGGTGAAAAAAATTAGGGCTTATCAACATCAAGAAAAACCACTAGAATTCTTCACACACAATCACTATAATTTGTGCAATTATGAGGGCCAAAAGATGCAAATAATAATTAAAAATTGAACCTAACTATTATGGCAACTATGAGGGAAGATTTTAGAGCTCAAAGAGGTGTGTACCTTGCTACAAGAAGCCTATTTTTAGGGCAGAAAAGGACTCATTCGCCTTTAGTGGCAAATGGGTCCCTGTTAGGGTTTCTAAAATTGAGATCTAGGTTATTTTCCCTTATGTTTGCACTCTCAAATCCCCAGTTGTCAGCTCTCGACAACCTACACTTAATTTTGTAGCTTCAATTCTTTGTTCTTACACTTTGAAGGTCAATCTAGCAACTTCACAACTTTGACAATTTTACTCCAAACTTCTTCTCCACTTAATCTTCAACCTATGAATTTGTAAACACACATTCAAAGGAAGAAAAAATTGTTAATTTTTAGGGAATAAAATATGTAATTGATTGAATTAAAGGGGATAATTAACTCCAATTAACCAAAATTAATTCAGAGTACCCTAGATAAGTGTAAAAGTGTGTTACAACACTTTACAACACTTAATTAAGGTACACATTAAGTACATTTTATTAAAAGTGGGCCAAAGATCAATGTAAATGTGTTAAACACATTACAACATTAAACCTAGGAAAAATTAGGTTAATTCAATGACAATTATTCCCAAATCAAGGAAAAAATATACTTTTTTCTATTACTACAGATTGATCATTTCATTTTGTTATTGTTCAATTATTTAGTATTTGATCAATTAGGTTAAGTATACATGAACAGGAGCAACCCTAAATGATAAAGGGATTAGATCATGAAAACTATCATAATCTTGTGTGATGAGATAAAATGATCTAATAATAGTTCACTTCAGTTAACAACAAAGCACTTAGTTAACAAAGAAAAGCACTCATAAGTTTAACTTAAGTGCATGAAATAAATTAGACTAATAATCAATTAACTTAGATTAATTAATTATTACTTAATGTATGATTACTCTAACAAGATATAATTTTTTTTATTCTACTAGTTATTCTCATGATATTCATTATCTTCCTCTCTTAAAACTCTCATTCTTCTTCATTCTCTACAAAAAGATGCATCCCATTGAAGACCTATAAAACATTTTAAAAGCTCATTGTCTTATAGGATTTATCATCATTTTATTGTAGGTTTTATTACTATTTCTGTTGCAGCATTTGGGTATTTGATTTTGTTTGGAGAATCTTTGATCATTGTGATAGTGAACTCACATTTTTGAATAAAAACTATTGTTTCAATTCATGTTTGTTTCTACCATTGTTCTTATTGCATGTTTCATTAATATTTCTCTTTGTTTTTTAGAGTTCATTTGTATTGCATGGTTGTTATCTAAGAATAAAACTCCTTTCTTCTCTTCTCCTCTTGAGATTAGATTATGGTGTAGATGCTAACCCCTCCTCTTGAATGAGCTCCATTACTACCCTCCTCTTTTCTTTCTCTCTTCTTGCAATGTTGGATAACTGTTGAAGTTGCTCTCTTCTCTTTGGGTGAGCTTCGTCATGACTTTTCTTCTTAATTTCTTCGAAGCTTAATGAAGTTGCCCCCCTCTTAGAGTGAAATCCACCATCATTTTCCTTATTCCTATTTTTTGAAACTTTGATCAAATTACTCCCCCATATTACTAAAAAAAAATTAATACTTCTCAATAAATTCATCATCACGTTATATTTGAAAATTAATGTCTAAAGGAATTTTAGAAATTGAACATACAAAATCAAATTGAAGTACACATCTTCATATCGTTTACACTAATCACATCCCGTCCGTGTTTAGGATTGTCAAGTTACATTTATGATTCTAACCCTCACTAAAGTGAACATCAGCCCATGCAAGCAAAATAATTAACAACAATAATGATAATACGATGCGTAGGGATGCAAGTTTTGTGATAATTTAGCACTTACCATATTGTCTAATGCGTTTCAGGATCTCGTGATGCCGTCTAATGCTACTCATTCGATGAAAACTGATCGTGATACAGGACATCATCTAAAGCATTAGAGCATAGAAGAAGATTCTAATGCTGAGCGATCCCCAAACATCCAGGAGAATTCGATTAATTGTGATCTAACTAACAGTCAACATCAACAGTCTTTTACTCTCATGGGCTATATTCACCATTTGAATAGGTTTCCTAAAGAGGATAGAGCAAAGGAAGGCGTCACTTGTAATAATATCACACAAGTAGAACAAAGTGGAATGCTTGTTGAAGAGAATCCTGGAAGGCCTTCTCCATTGCACACAATGCCAAATGCTACTAGTGATGTTTCCGACACACATGGGATGAGAGCTACTGTACTTCCAAGTAATGATATATCTCACTCTCACTATAAGAAATCTGATCTTTTCTGTGATAAGGAATGCAGACATCACAAGGCATACCTCACTGGTAGCTCCAGATTGCAGGTAGAAGAAACATCCAAACGACGATATCAAAATTTGCTACACTTTCTGGGCGAGAATCCATTACATGAAAAGGTTACATCCCCCACTCCTAGAAAAAAAGGGGAGCAAAGTGTCATGAATTCCCTTGAGGTGGAGCACCCTTTGGTACAGCCAGGCATTTCTGACCAATGTCGAGGAACAGTTAGATCTGGGAATACCAGACTAAGATTTAATCAGCCATACAAGATTCTAAATTGTACGGTTGTTAATGAGCCTCAAGTCTCTCAAGATACTAAGCGGCTTGAATAATTTAATTTTGTTGAAAGCAATAAAGCTTGTTATGATTTTAGATCGCTTAATCAGCCTCTTCAAGTATATAGTTTTAAATGCCCACAACAGCAGAAGTCTGACAATCGGCAAGATTACTTGGTATGTAATACTAATCAGTTAAATCCTGACAAGGGAAGTTCAGAGCACCGTTCTCTATTTGATCAGAATCAAAGGGATAAAATACAATGTGGAAGTTCACATGTTAGATTTGCTGGTTTGTCAGGTGGGACACCGTATACATCGCCAAAGTTTTCTATGCAGGAAATTGTTCAGTCTGAATACAATTGGAATCAGAGGCCAAAATCTTCAGTGTTGGAGAAGAATAATCCTGAAGTAGATGTCACAAAATGGAAGCAACCTACCACAGAACCAGTAATGAGGTTAATGGGACCAAGTTTTACAACTGGGAGTGAAAATGTTAGCAGAAGTACCCTTAAATATCCTCAGCAGTGCAACACCAACGACACTATAAGCACCTTGGAAGCCACACTGTGTCTCTCTTCCACTATGCAGAGGGTGGCACCTTACATGAATCATTGTGAAGATCGCAATAAAGATCAGCTTTATCTTACAGAGCCTAGAGGTAATGCTTTGTGCCAAAATTGTAGAGGAAAAGCAAATATATCAAAAGGTATTCAACATAACTTCAAAAAAGAAAATAATCAGGACATGAGTTGTAGTGAAACTTTTGCAAGCCATGAAGATAAGACATATAATTACAACGCTTCTCAAGTGGTAGAAGAGAGGCTAGTTACGAATTATGTACTTCATGGACATTCTCTAAAAGATCAATGTTACCGTGGTCAAAAATTGGCATGTAATGATTCTCATCTAACTAATCAAGACTGCCTCCTACAGAGACAAACTTACAGTTAACTCCTAAAAAGCCAGAGTGTAATGGTTGGACATACATCAGTACTCTATCTTCTCCAATTTGTTCTAATGTAATTCAATCAACGTCCTGTCCAAGTAGCATCTTGTGGCTCTTTTCGCGCTCTCGGCATTCTGTTACATGTGCTCTTGCACATTCAGCTTCTTTGCCAACTGAGAAACAATCTCACTGGAAAACGCCTTCCTTCCATACATCTATTGCAGATTCTGCATCGTTGGTGATGCAAGGGAAGGCTTCTCTTCGTTAATAAATTTAGCTGAAAGAGAAAAACAGATACAGAATTTGCCAAAAAAAGTTACCAGCATTAGACGTGAGACCAGCCACATGAAAGAGGGAATAATTGGTACTTTTGATATTGACAGAAACTACAGAACTGATTCAATGACAAGAGATCGTGTTAAAGACACAGAAAGATTGCATCGAAAATGGATTTCTGAAAAGCATGGAGACCGTGTGGTAGGATCAATGCTGAAATCCGATTCATTCTCAAGAACACAGTATCTGCACAAACGAAAGAAAATAGTTCATAAAGAAATCAGGCCTTTCAATGTTGCTGCTAAACATTTAGGTAGCAGAGAAATATCTCAAAGTAACATGTTAGATGTCAAGTGCTCAAATCCAAAATCGTCCAGCAAAAGGGGTGAACCCGTAAAATTGAGTGGAGGGGAAAAGCACATACTGAAAAACCTCTACTCAAAATGGGAATGGAAAGCAATCTTTGCTTATACACTAGACCCTACCATTTGCTGAAACAACTGCAGACTGCAGAGAAATGAGAGAAATTTAGAAATGCAACTGCACACAGATATGGAGACCAAGGACCGAGCTAACTTCACAGTTAAATTTTATGAGGTGGTATAGGACAAGCGATTCCCTCTGGAAGTAACTTTGTATTGGAGAAGAAAGATAAGCCAAGTGACCTTGGCAATGGAGAAAAATCTGATGGAGAAACATAATGTCTCATTCAAAGGCAGAGGATGGCTACTAATTGATTATCTGGCAATGGTCTTTTGATGTCTTTTGTGTTATGGATGTCAATTAATCATGTTAAGTTTCAAAGCTAATAGTTTGTTGAGGTGCAGATAAAAAGGAGTTTTCCTACCGTAACCAGGAGCTCCTCTGTTTGAGAACTACTCTAACGTGCATGAGCTACTTTGAATTTATTCGGCTGTGCACTTTACTTTCCCATGATTATATGCTTTTACTATCTTAGGTTTCAATTTTGTAGCGTCGGCTATTAAAGACAGCTAAGTCTGCTTAGATGAAAATTTTACAACCTGTCAATTATATCTCCAATCCTGTTATCTTTATGTTACGGGAAATCCAAGTTTAACTTTTATCCAAAGTTTCACTCTTGTGCAAGTTTAGATGCTTGTATCTTCTGAATATTCCTATTGATACTAGGATAGGACTGTAAACAGCAACAGTGTACACTTTCACAAGACACCCACGAATCTTGATCAAAATAAAAAGTTTTCTTAATATTACTGAGAAATTCTACAATCCTTCTATCCACCAAAATAGAGATTCAAATCCAATTATCCTTACTTTCTCAAATATGTATAGAGACAGCGATTCCAGCGAGGCTTATTAAGAATAATGCATTCATGTCACAAAATTTGGGCCTATAACTCGGTGGAATTTTGACGGGGAATCTATCTATATGGATAGCTTGAGGGAAGGACTTGAAGTCCCCTACATATCACCAACCATATCAAACAACACAACTATCTTTTTCTCAGTTTACTTTGCTTCCTAAATGTTAGACATTTGCAGACCAAATTCATACACTGTGCCACACTGGATACTGTTAGAAAAACCAGTGTCTCAATCTTATGAGTGTTTCAATCTTGAATGGGTTTCTTAAAAAAATTTAAAATTTAGTGGGTAGTGGGAGATTTTTTTAAAATATTTTAAAGTCTGTGGTCTTATAAATTTTATAGTGTAGTTTAGGTTTTTAAACTTATGGAAGCTGTTGGTCTCATGGATTTTATTATTTTGCATATTCAATTGAATAGAATAAATAAATTTAAAATAATAAAAAAAAATAATTGATAGAAATTTAAAATCTTTAGATTATTGATAAATGGCAGGAAAAAAATGTAAGCTGGCGGGACAATTTCTAGGCCCATCCCAACTCCATCCCCTCAAATCTTCAAACTAAAAAGTAAGGACTACCATTATCGAGGGAAAGATTCCAATTAATCCTGTAGCATTTTTTTTTGCTTCATGGGATCCTTGCTCCTTCAAATAAATCTTAAAGCCCCTTTCATGAGACCCTAGCCGAAGAGCCAAGAATAAATGTATTTTTATAATAAGTAAAGCACCTATTTTGAGAAGCATATTGCAGTGAGATATGGAGAATTTGATGTTCAAGATAATTATGATTTATGTGATGATTTTCATTATTTTTTCTGTTACTTGTTTCTAAAATGGAACCTCACTTCTAGACAGTTTTCACATGCAATATAGTTTTATACATATTGATATTTTTGGATAGTCATTTCTATGAGAAAGTTTAATTTGCAAGTATGTATGTTATTAGAATGATGTCAAAATTCTTCTGGGATTTGGTTGCGGTGAAGACTCTTATAAGAATTCTCATTGCAAGTGTGTGTAATCTATTTTAGAATTTGATAATATATTGTATACGTTTTGGATTGAAGTTTTGTAAATCATGCTATTATGTTTTATTGTTATTCTATTTAAGTTATTTCATATGTCCATCTTCAAATGTCTGTGAATTAAAATTTGTATAATATTCTTATAATTGAATTAAAATTTATATAATATTCCTATAAAAATATTAGCCTATGTTTCAACATACCTTTGCTTCTTTACATATAGAAGATTAGCAAATATCTAGTCCATTTTAACTGTTAATGTGTTAATCTTCTGTATGGAGATGTTTTAGATTTGTAAATGAATTTTGGTTTGGCAGCTAAGAAATAAGAATGTAATCTTCATTACCCCATTCTATTCTATTCATCAATCCTGACCTGATAGTGGTATCAAAGCACGGGTCCTCCAAATTTCCCGACTCTTCTGCTTCTGTTTACAAATTAACAAAGGAGAATACTGCTGTGAGGAAAGGAAGGCAGCCAAAAGGAGAAGAATAATTTATTGTGGAAGGGTGTAGTGCCAAACGATGCAGGGCAGACGCTGCCAGAAGACTCATTCTCCATTACTTCCATCCACCGTAAACCGCTTGGAAGAACACTAGCAGATAATGCTGTAGATTTATTAACAAATTTAATTCTATCGAGCTGTCATGTTAATAGTTCTCTATCAATTGTTCGAGATTAACAAGGCATTTTTTAGAATGTTTAGTTTTTAGATTCAACTGTGTGTATTTTTGAGTCGAAATTTCAGATCACACTCAGTGATCCATCATCAGGAAGAGGAAAAAATGAGATATGAGTGACCTTTTATAAGTCTTGATCTGCATTCCTACTTCATTTTCTTCCTCTTTCTGATGATAAATGTCTACTCAAAAATACACACAGTTGAATCCAAAAACTAAACATTCTATCATTATGAACTGTGGAAAACTCATACCAGCCAAGATATTTTTTGTACAAGAAAATGGGTGTATCATAATCAAAATAAAAGATATTCAAAGTATTTGACAGAGGCGTAAAACAATCTGCACGGGTTCAGTTGAAGACAGAAGAGTAACTCGAATGATGTTGAAGCGAGGGAAGAGAGTGTAGAGACATTTTCTTTTCTACCAAAAGGCGTGTGTTCTTTGCCCTACCTAAACGCTCAGCATCCAAACACAATTCTCTAGATTTTGTAGAGGTAGAGGTCCTTTTTCATAACACCATTACGCCAAGCTGAAGCGTCAAAGCTCTAGAATCATAAAGGATTCCAAAATTGTATAATACTGATGTTTTATCATTTTAAAGAAAAAAACATTCTTGCCACAAATAGAGCAATCGTGGAGCTGTTTTGCTTTTTAAGATTCAAGTAATAATTAATTTATTAAAAAAAAAACATTTGATTTTGAAGAATTATGTGTAATTTTTTGGATTCACAGTGTAATTTATTGAATTAATGATTGGTTAAACTCTAATTAGATAAGAGACATGGAGAGAATGGTATAGAAAAGTTGATGTCCTAAGTTTGGTTTTTGAAAATGCCATAACGTTATTGGTAGGAAAGATGATGTTTATCTTACAACCTTCTTAAAGGAACTTCTTCCAACACATTGAACTTAGTTGGAGTTGCTTTAGGCAAGCCATCAATTGAAAGCCATCACTTTTGATTAATTGGTTGAAGAGTGGGTAGAATGTGAGAAGGATTTTGGGATAAATATTATACATTGGTGAAAATATATTTGCTCAACAAAAAGACAATGTAAGAGTAGAGGATGAGAATGTACAAATGGCAAAGGACACTCCAACTAAATAACCTAAAATTATAGAAATTGTCTATATTGCATGTGATATGGTAAACATGATAGTCATGAAACCCATGAATGCAAACTCTCATCAGATAAGATAGAAAACTCTTTCAAACAAAAAACAAAGCACACTATTATGATAAGCATTAGGTGTAGCCCGGTTTACATGTGGCAATTATCTTGATGAATACATATCTTATGTATTATTTCAACCTATTATACTTTTATGAATGTATCAAGGTATGATGCAAATATATGACATTTCAACAAGACTTTTTTGAAGAATTTCATGAATGTATTTGTGTTCCTATCTATTTGGTAGATATATCAAGTCTTAACCTTATTGGAAAAGGAACCATTCAGCTCAAGTTGCTTGACCTTCTAAATTTTGTACTCCATGATATCTTTTATCTTCTCCAATTGCATTGTAACTTGTGACTAGTGTTGATTCAAAAAAATGACACTATTTTATCGTAAGATGGACAAGCAGTTGTCAACAAAATCCAAGTAATCAAGTTGCATTTAATCATTGTGATGATGCCAAGTTATTGAAATTCAATTGCAATTCATTGATTTCTAGAAATTTTAAATACCTTATTTAAGAAGGTAATCTTTCTTCTAGTTTTTTATGGCATACAATTTTTGGACATGTTAGTTTCAATAAGATTTAAATAATACAAATTAATGTTGTATTTTTTCCCACTTTGCCTAAGACAATAGTAAAATGTGAAGCTTTGTATAAAAAACAACAAAAAGATCCTTTAACTTGTTTAGCCTGGTGAGTAGAAGGAAAATTACAACTCATTCATTTTGATTTGACTAGGCACTCACAATTGGCAATGATAGCCTCACGAATGCACCAGAACAATGTTAGTACTTATTCCTCCATACATTGCCTCTAACATTGACTACCGTAAATTTTCTCATGTGAATTGTTGGCGGTGAACTTTCTGTAAGTAAATTTTCCTAAAGGGATATTTTATTTATAATATGAGATAATATATCAAAAAAATATTATTATATAAATATATATTATTTATTATTGAATTATATTAAATAAATAACATATATATCGTATATAAAATACAATATGATATGTTATAATAAATAATATGTATATAATATATATAAAAAAGACTAAAAAACATTATAACTATTGCTATGAGAAGATTTTTATAGCTTTAAAGAAAATCATGAAGTATCAGATTTTATTTGTTTTGTGGCAGAGGGACGGTAAGAAAAATTTCCAAATGATTTTAACAAAAACAGTTCACGGTAATAAATGTTGGACGTCATGCACGGAGGAATAAAGTACTGACATTGCTGTTAATTACAGGCATGGCGGGTACGGATTAATTTATGATGTATGCATGCCGCATCCATGCCTGGGTGCATTTGTGGCCCTGCCCTCACAATTATCTTCTATTGGAGCATGTAAGAACTTTATGCTGTTGAATTGATTATCATGATCGAATGACTTGGATTTCTTTCTTCAAGTTGAACTGTCACATCTCCATAAAATAAGACTCTTGCATGTGGACATTGGCTCGAATAAAACAAATAAATAAAATAAGCACATCAGTCAAGGTATGGTCAGACAAATTTGGACGAAGGTATGGGCGTCCATTATCTATTAAAGGCCTTCCAAACTTTCAAGCTGAGGCAGTTGGCAGGTAAACATCAAGACTCCTCAACCCTTGTCAACCTACTCTATGCCTACGCCATATTGAGAGCTCATAGATTGGTGATGGATGTCCATCAAAATAAAACAGACAGTAAGAACTACACAAAATGGATTCATTGAACAGGATTTTCAAACAGTAAAAGGAGGGCAGGAGACAATCCTCATTATAGGATTTTCAAACTGTAAAAGGATAGCAGGAGACCATCATAAAGAAGGGCAGGAGACGGTCTTTATTAAAAAAGAGAGGGGGTATGCTTGACTGAGAAGGGTCCTGCCATTAATAGGTATGGCATCCCTCCTCCTAGTAGCGAAAACTTCAAGCCGTGTGGAAAATAATGTTACCCTCACGACCCCCATAACTGCTCATTCAAGCTTTTTTTTGGGAGGAGAATGAAAGAAACGGCATGGAAATGAGCGGCTGTATGTGTGGCGAGTCCCATTTTTCTGCATTAGATTTGTTGACAGTGGTGGCTATATGTATAGAGGTGTTGGTGTGGAGGCTCAACGCTTATTTAACATAGATTTCCTTCAACTTTTTACTCCTCTACATTGGCGTGTCATGCATTATCTTAATCCAACTCTACAGTCAAGACATATGAGTTGTTGTTGAGGGTGTAAGCGTGCAGTTTTGGAAAGAATTTCTTTTAGTCAATACTTTCATTTTGACCCTCCAGTTCTCCCATCCGCCTTTCTTCTTTTACGCCACTCTTTCAGGAGATCCTTCCCGTAGGACTTAAAGACACAGCGAGGCTCCCCCTTATGGCGATGTAGGGGTGACATGAGGTCAGCATTCTGAATGTAAATTCTATATTCCTAAATACGCGAAAGTGGAACTGGCTGAGTATATTTCTGAATCTGCATCAAAAATATTTTCATCTAGATATGAGTACCCTCCTTCACCATTTCTTTCCTAAGTATTTAATTTTAAATTATTCACTCTTGCAACCAAGCGGAATGAATCTATATGATTTGGGTTTGTCTGAATGAATCACAGGGTGATTTCTCCCCTCCCTTGTTTATAATTTACATTTCTTTATGATATTCATTAACAATCTAAGTGCTTTTTCAAAGCATAGATATTGCCATGTCATAAGAGGTCTTTGAGAATTTTCCCTTAACTGAAATATGTAGTTTATTGAATTACTTATTTTGAACTGTCTGATTTAAAATCATCTTATTTTAGTAAAGGACATATATATATAATTGTTTATTGCATGTTTATTCAAGATGGTAATAAGAATATCACTTTCTTGTATCAAAATATAGGGATTATCATAATGTTGAATTTATAAAATGTTGAAACATCTTAGTGTATAATTCGAAGTATAACAACTAGATTGACATAAGGAGACTTGTCTTAAGGGAAGTATGTTAACTTATATATTTGGAGAACTTGTCTACTTTTTGTGACTGTTAACATTATCAAATTTATTGGGTTTATCTTTCTAGGATAGTCTAACAATACATTATTTGCACTATCTCAAGCATGACTTAGGTATTGATTGGGCTTAAGTAAGATTATATTTACTATTATATATGTCTTATTATAGTTGGATAATGCACTATAGTTTACATGGTGAATTTACCTTGAAGATAATAGTTTTAAAGACTATGATGTTTAGATACTTGTAAGATTGGAAATATTAGATGTGGAGTTATATTGAGAAGATATCAAGGTGCATGTAATTATGTGACATTTTGAGATATTCTATTGTAGTGGAAATAGTGTAATAAGTTTCTTTAATAGCATTTTATTCTTCTTTCTTCATTCAATAATAAGACATGTTATATAATTCTAGAATGACATTTGGGTATCAAGGTAAAGGCGTTATATGATTACAAAAATATTTGTTGACCCCTTGAGTATAAGAATCTCAATATTGAATCTATTATGTGAATTTCCAATGACTCAGTGAAAGGAATCACTACATATCATGAAGCACTACTGGTAGTTAAGAATCAGTAAAAGGAATCCTACTGGGTAACCATGAAACTTGAATTTTATTCAATAAGATTGGATATGATATGGGTAGTAATGTAAGTCAAGCTAAATATATATTTAACCCTCTATCTTATTGGAATCAACATAAGATGATCCAATAATTATCATTTGAATTGGGAAATAATAAACCTAACATTTCATCCCTTATGGAAAACTCTTAATAGATGCATACTCCTATGTTGGGAAAATGTGACTAGTAAACTTTTCAATTTGGAAAATCATTACACATAATAATGTTGCACAACTAAGCATGGGAAATTGGGTGTGTCCTTAAGATTGTTATATCCTTGACTATGTCCTAGAAATTAGACAAAGGTAAATTATACTTGACCTTCCATTGGAAGTCTTGATGTCACAAGTGGATAATAAGTTCCATGAACTTTAATATAAATTTATAACTAAAACTTAAGACTTAGTAATGTCACCATAGTGTAATAAGATGACACTCATTTATTTTGGCATCATATAGCTTTAGAAATTATGATTAGGGTATAATGAACTAGTCTAACTCTTTGTTTAACCTAATGGGTTTGTGTGAACCAAGGTAATTTTTTGTTGAGTTGTACAAACCCAAACTTTATGCCAATAAGATGAGCCTTCATACAATTGGAAGGCTAGGTTAATATTAGTTGACTGATATTTAATCAATTTAATATTTAATTAACCTTCCTGAGTAATGGTATTTGAGCGTTATGAAACCTTGGTTATTGGAATCCATGTGTAGGTCCTTTGAGAGACCTTGTAAGGAGAATTACATGTGACTTTGATTCATTTGGAAGCAGGTACATAGGTAGTCCTTGGGTGAAGGATGCCCCTATGATTTCAAGTCCATAAGGGGAGGGTTTAGGGGGGATAACTCTTGGATTTTGGGGTTATTCCTAATTGGTTTGACCTTCTCTCTCTTCAGTAGGTTTTAGATGAGGTTGAATGGGTATTATATGGTTATGACAGAAAAATTGATAACTTGCATTCAATAGATAATATATTTATGAATAGCAAGATGAAGGAAATGAATGAACTTGACTACTTGGTAGTGGTTACATGTTAAGTTGAGCTCACCTCATGTTGGTACTAAGTGATTTCTTTTATGTTGTTAAAATTAACCTCAAACTTATATGACTATGTATAGGCTTCTAAATGAATTGATGGTAATCTAATTATTCTTGAATAGGAACATCTCTTCTAGGTTTAGTGCTAAGTATGGGTGAAGGAGTAGTACTATAATGCTCAAGATTGGTAGTAGTCAAGGAGTATTACTATGATGCTCAAGATTAATCATAGTCAAGGAGTAGTATTATAAGGCTCAAGATTAACAATAGTCAAGGGGAAAAACTATGATGCTCGAGATTGATAGTAGTCAAGGAGTAGTAATACGATGCTAGAGACTAACAATAGTCAAGAAGTGGTACTATGATACTTGAGATTGATTGTATTCAAGGAGTTGCAAGATTGAAATTAGTTAAGGAGCAGTCCTATGATGCTTGAGATTGACGATAGTCAAGCTGCATATTATGCCAGTGATGGATGTCTTTGGTTACTTAGCGGTTTGATGGATTGTGGGGAAGAGAGTTTATAATGAATAATAGGTAGGTAATAGTGGTACCCACCTCATGGTATATTTTTTACATATCTCGATGTGGAAATGGTATACTTAACCCTATTTAGTCGAGGGTGGACCCCTAGTGTAGTATGGGATGCACCGAATCCTCTTCCTAATTGTTCAATGGTGTAGAAGACTAGCAAAAAGGTTGGGACCCATAGTGTAGTACATAATGCACTGAAATTATTTTTTTATTTGGTATGCACTTAGGGCAAGTACGTGTTGGCCAATGTGAATAACAATAAAATTGACCTAAGGCACTACCTAGGAACTTAGTGTCAACTATTTGTCACTACTAGAATAACAAAAAATATTGACTTCATATTCCAACAATTATATATACTTACACATATTTAAGACTATGTATATGCAACTATAGTCATCCATTTTCTAAATGAAAAGATACTAAATTTTTTTAAAGGGATCATTTTACTAAGTTAGGATAAGATTTAAATAGAAATAACATAAGAGAGAGACAATACATTTAAATAATTTATCCATATCAATACCATAAAAATAAGAATAGACATAAACACAATAATCACTCATCTAAAGATAAGTATACTCATAGTATGCAACATGATATTTTTTTCTAAACAATGTGTGTGTTTGTGTGTACAGAAAATTTTGGTTCATGGTAATCATTACATCTTTAGATTCACCTCTCTCTCTCTTTGGTCATTCTCTCACTTATCATGTGGTAGGGGACTTGAACTATCACTTGCATTAACCTTATCAAGTAAAAAAATAAATTATTTTTGAAAAAGAAAAAATAAGGTTTACAGGGACCTAAAACCACAAAGTTAAAACATATAAAGATAGAGCATGAAAAGTCCGAACAAACAGACAGCTGTCCCAAAAAGGAAACGAAAGCAAAAAAAGACAACAGGGCCCAAAAAAGGATCGCCAGAAAGCTAGAAACAACCATAGCAGCACTACTCCAAGGTGATCATCAACTCCTCGGCTTCCTTTTCAACTTCACTCATTTCCTGTAACCCCTGCTTGAGGATTTGAACCGTGTGTGGAGAAGCAGGGGCCTTCCTCTTTGTATTAGCCTGGGTCTGAGTCGAAATCCCTTCAATAGCAGCTCTGCTACAACCTCTGTCTGCATCCAATTCCATGACCAGCAAGCCCTTTTGATTTTTTTTCAACTTTTCCACCATGGCATTAATGATAATGGCGTTGTGCCTGGAAATTTTGTGATTATTCGCCACAGTGGCCCTGATATTTTGGCCAATCTTGGACATATTGCTCTCCAGCCTAGTCAATCTTTCCTCCCGCAACTGTTGTCTTTTCCTTGGTAAGGGGGTGTCCTGTCCATCATTCTCATTACAACTCCAGCTGACCTTTTGCTCCAATTCCATGACTCTGTTGCTGAGATCTCTATTACAGCCATTCAAATCACAAACTTCTTTCTGGGCCCACTTAAGAGCAGTGAAAAGGCCATCAATACTTTTTTTTGCCACACTCATTATGTTCTCAGGCCTGAGGTTATTCAGGGCAGAATTAATTTCGCCCTGATTAGGGGAACTTTTAGGGGTATTTACAAATCTTCCAGACACAGGGGCACTAGGGGCTGACTCTTTACTGACCATAGGTTTATCAGAATGAATTTCTAGAGAATTCCTAGAGTATGAAACCAATTTCGTAACCGAGGTACCTTTAAAACCAAAGACCAAACCCGGGGTAGGGCAACCAGGAGACGACTAGGGATTAAGACAAGATGGTGAAGCAAAACCTGGGATAGGGCAACCAGGCGATGGCTACGGATTAGGAAAAGACGGCAGAGCAGAACCCATAAGGACATTCTGACAAGAAAGGGACTGGGGAATAGTAGTTTTAGAACCAACAAGGGAAAAAGCAAGAGGGGCTAGGGGATCATTCTCCCTGTTACTTTCTGTATCCTCATCGTCCAATTCCCCAACAATAATATTTTTTGGCAAAGCAGGTAAATTTTGAAAATGCTCAAAGATGAGCCTGACAAGACCAGGGTGAATAATAGAAATCCGCCTAGGGTTTCTTTCAACTTCATCAAGGCAATTCTTCATAGAAGAGAATAAATAAAAAGGCAAAGAGATACGAACCTTGTGACGGAAGTGGTTCAAAATGGAAAAGTGATAACCATATGCCTTGGTGAAGCACCCATCAACCGTGATGTACTCCATGATGACTCTCAAAACTTTCCTCCAGATTGATTTAATGGACTCCACATCAAAGTAGCTATTGGCAACCTTAACCAGCTTAGCCTTCTCCTTATCTTTTTTAGGAAATCTGATGACTGCTTCATCAGAGAATCGACAGTCCTGATAAAATTTCACACCCTCAGTCGAAAGATCAGTAATCTCACTGATGATTTGCTCATTCAGCTTAACACTCCTGCCAAACAACACAATCTCACCATTTTTCTAGTTTTTGGCGAAATAGTCTAGCACCTTCTCATCAGTTCCATGGAGCTTTTCCAAAAACGGGACAAGACCTCCCTTTTCAATTTTTTCCCAAGCTTTAGCATTCTTTCTATGCTCTTGAAAGTAGCTCAGCTCAACACGTTTTCTCTCTCCCCCCATCTTCAAAGCTCTATTATACGATACCCTACAGTTGCCCTGGGTCCCGTTTAAGCATATTTTCCCAGACACCTAGAAAGCATGCCGAAAACTCTTCTTGAAAAGGAAAATGATGTCAGTCCCATCAAATATAATGAAATCAACGTACATAATCTTTATCCACTTCATCATTGTGAAGACAAACTTCTCTTCCATGCATTGAATCATAATAAATTAGAGCTTTCACCTCATAATGGAGGTAATCATTCTTCCTCCATGTGTTTTCCCCGCCCTTCTTGACCCCTTCATTGGCAAAGTAATCTGCCACCTTATTGGCTTCTCTGTAGGCATGGGAAACTTTCACTTTATCGAATTTACTTAATAAGGAAATTGTATCTTCGATCCACTTTTTTATGGTCCACGAAGGAGGGGTAAGCCCAAGAATGCAGTTTATTATATTCTTAGAATCACCCTCCAACCAAAGACATTTCGTATTCATATTGAAAGCCAAGTTAACCGTGTGATAAGCCCCAATAGCTTCCGCAACATGATTAGTTTGGGTGCCGATGTCCACAAAAAAATCCACAATAAAAGCACACATATTGTCCCTTAAGACACACCCACTGCCAACTTTCCCAAGGTTGCCTTTTGCAGCACCATCAAAATTGGCTTTCACCCAACCCAAAGGTAGCAAAGTCCAACTAGCGTTCTCCCTCCCACAAAAGGCCGGCGTGGGGACATTTAAAGCAACTAATTTTGAATTCCACTTTTCAGCAGTAGCAATATCAAAAGGAGACCAAGTAGCTTTATCAACCATTTTTCTGGGGAATAAAGATAAATTTTCCTTTATAGCCCTAACAATTTTTTCATACAAGTCCCCCTCTGACTTCTCTTTTTCCCTAAACACTCTATTGTTCCTTTCCTTCCAAATACTCCATGAAACAAAAGGTAGAACAAAAGACCAAAGCCTATGCACAAAAGGGTTTTTTGATGGAGCTTTCCATTGCAAGAAAAAATCTTCGACTGAAACAGGGGAAACCCAAGTCACGTCAAGATGGGAAAAAAATTTGCCCCAGATATGCAAAACAAAAGGACAATGAAGGAAAAGATGATTAACAGTCTCAGCATCATTCCTGCACATGTAGCATCTGTCATACAAAAAAAATTAATCATCCATTAACATCTCAAAATAATTTAACTTTATGCATGCATCAATTAAAACAATATCAAACTTATATAAATTTGATTCATCACCATAGAATAATTTCTCATAGATCAAGTTTCTAGCATCATATTTAAAATGAAAAGTAAAATATAACATAGTATAGATGGCTCAAAAATGGGATGTGACATGAATCAAAGGAATGAACAAAGGTTAGAACAATATCACATAAACATTGACTTCCTTTCAATTTCTCCCAAATTGGTGAAGAATATTTTGATGAATCCAATCAAATGGTCATTCCAACATCCCACAATCTAGGGAAAGGAAAATTCACTAAATTCAAATTTTCAAGAAAAGAGTATTAGGAAAGCTAGTTTCTTTTCAAAACAATAATCTAATAAAAATTACTAAGCTATTTCATTTCATCACCTTTTTAATCCTTTTACTAATTTATAAATTCTCTTATCTCCCATTTCCATTCATTCCTCCCTCTTTTATATTATGATAAATAAAAAATGTTTGATTCACGCTTATTCTTTCTATTTTAAAATGAAGCTAATTAACTTATATCAATGGAATATTTCCCAAAGGTATTTCACTAGATGAAATAAAATAAATAGTTCACCAAAATATAATTGCAGATAAATGGAAAATTAAACCATTAAATTAAAATCACATAATTTTAGGTTACTCACAACACACGTAGACTCTAAATCACCTATGATTTAGATCTAGGTTAACATAGAGGAATACATGAAACATATCATACTCTATTTGAGTATAATAAAACATAATAATTAAAATGGGGCCTAATGGGACATATCCAAAATAATCACGATTGGGGAATAATTTTTTTTTGCATATTCAAGTAGAGAATTAACCATGTACTTGCATAATACTTAAATCATAACATAATCACCCACTATTATAGAAAATAATATAATAAATAAATCACTACATTTTACTATCATACAATGATGATAACAGGTATCCACAACATGAAATAAAATACACATATCCATATATCTATAGTAAGGATGGAAAAAAGTAAAGATACTATCAAAGACTAATCATAAAAATAACACAAGTCTCTTATGCATCATGACTCAATTGCTTAGATAAAATAATATGCTAAGAACACCTCAACTAAAAATAATAAATTATATCAATAATCAATGCCAAGACAAGGATCAAGACTATGATCTAAATGAAAATACTAGAGGAGTTACATCATCTCCCATTAGGAATAGGCTTTCTCATAGAAGCTTCCAAAAATATGTAGATATAAAACTCTCAACTATGTCACATCCTCTAAGTCACTGAAGTCTCATAACCCAAGTCCCATTTGAATCTTAACCAAATCTATCTTTTGACATTGAATTTCCAACATCCAATGTTAGAGAATGTATATGGGGTCTAAAAAATATACCTACCCTCCTTTACCTGCAAGGCACTTGTAATTCCCTACCAAGGAACCCAGAGAACAACACATAAAGTAACAAAATAACTGAACATTTTTTTTATAAGACATTTGATTACAATTGGAGTACAAAGAAAAAACACATACAAATACGTTCTCAGGGTTTTGTGTCTATGCTACATATACATTTAAGAGTAAGAACATCACATCATTAAACCAAGACATTGAACATAAGGATAAATCATATTAATAATGAATGATCCAATCATATAATCACAATGTAGTCAAGTTACATATTCAAGTTACATCAAATGAGATTATAACAGATCTTGTAACAACATAATAACATTACAATAAGATCTCTCATACATATTGGGTATGTATACAATATAGGAGAAAATTATAAAGCATCTATCAGCCTTGTTCATGAGCATGATCAGTGCCCAACTTCACGAATTATATTGAATCAGGAACCTGTCACAAGTAAAGTATTATCCAAGCACATCATCATCTGCAAGGGGACCCAATGGAGGATATAGCACATTCCTCCCAACCACGTTGTACCCGAAGGTCCACCCCTTGTGCTAGGAGATAATATAAGGTCTGCAAAGATAAACAAACATGAAGACAAAACATAACATTACATGGCTTGATGTACACATTATGAGATAATGATGTCTAATCCACATAATTTCAAATAAAGCTCTCAAAGGCAACAACATAATAATAGGTAACTCTACACAAGAGACCACATAACATGCATCAAGAAAAGAGTGTCATCACATAGATTATTATAGGTTACCCTGGTGAATCTTCATAGACTATCGGTCCTCATACCAACTTACCTTGGCAATCTCTACCAATTCCTGACCCCTAAACAAACTCACATGGCATCAAACTACCTTTCGAGAAGTCAAAGTAGACAATCATGCTATTCTAGGTCATCTCAACCTATCCTTAATCTATACAAGCACTAAGGTATTAGGCAAGGCATTCAAATTATCTAAATTATTTAGTGAGCACTACCCAACCCCTAGTATATTTAATTAGGTTTTCACTGAATTATAAACTCATGATAGGTTACCCCGGTTACCTCTTAGGGTTCTGACCCCTATCGAAAGCCAATCTTCTTAATAACATGACTCAATATTAATTTCAAAGGATAACCATCATGCACATTAACCAAATCCATGGATGAACACATCTCAATCATGACACAAATCATTTAACATTCAAAATACCATCAAGGTGATAAATAAACCATGCATGGCTAAATCCCAAATTAAATCATTGCAATTGAACATCAAAGTACAAGCATAAAAAGCTTTACAATACAAATTTTCGTTCCTAGCCTCTAGAAAACTAAGAATTCCATAACAAGGAAGTACACTCTTAAAATATCTATAAAAATATAATTACTTATCATATACAACCACCAAAACTTTATAACTTAAATAAATCAAATGAATCATTTAAAGAGATTCCCTAACACAAACAAAATATTCTTCCACAAAAGCTCTCCTTGACACCTTGAGTCAATAATAAAAGACTAGATCAAAGAAATAATCCATTAATACACATATTAAAAGCCATATTTATTTGGAAATAAACAAACTAAATCTAAATTTTAAAATTCATTTAAAATTAAATAAACTAAAATCACTTCAACAAGTATTTGAGATTACACCGATACTAATTAACTCTTTCACCAATTTAAAAGTAAACAATTAAAAATTAAACAATTTCTAATGTAAATATATTAAATTATCTGTTTGGTGTTGTGCATGCACTACCAAGAACACAGATTTAAAACTAATGTTTATAGATGCATGTGCCCCAAGAGAGAGATGGATATAAATAGACAAACATCTCCAGGTAAGCACAACTTATAACTAACATAATTGCATGGCGAACTACAACTAACCAAAAAGAGGCTATTCTAGCGAATACCACACATGTTTGTACAACGATATTAAACATAATATATTTGATTTCTAATTATAAGAAAACTCCAACAACATAGATTGGATAAAGAGATATCCCAACAAAAAGATTAGTGAGGGAGAGTCAAGAATTTCCAAGGCAATACTTTGATCAGATAATCAATATAATGGTTGAGCGACTAAAGAGACAATCACCAGAAAATCCAAATAGAATTCCATAAGCAAGGAAATGAAGAAATTAAGAGAATATTGGTTGAGTTAAGATGACATTTGGATAGGAAGAACTATCTAACCTTATAAATCTTAGCAAGTGTAACGCAACCACAACTATTTTGGAGTCTAAGCTTATTGAAAGAGAAATTGTCCTAAGGGATGTGAACCATTCCCATCAACTTAATATAGTGGCACTGTTAAAGTGGAGAATATTGGTGATGCCAAATGAAACAATCTAAAATATAGGTGTGCACCATAAATATGAGGCCGACAAGAGAGGACATTCGTCAAAGAATAGAGTAAGAGGAGTTACATCCTTTTTTGTGGTACAAATGATTAAATCTTTCAAAGATACACAACAATAAAAGAGTTTGAAAAGGAAAAGCTAAACATTGAAACTTATGAACTGAGACTCAAAATTAACTTGCACTACCTATTTCTGAGAGTGGTAGTCAAATTGGACACTTATTGATCTCTCTATATAAATATTCTTGCATATAATTGCATGTTTATGTGCTCTCAATATAATGGATTGAGTTAACAGGGTTGGTGCATGGGAATACTAGATAAGGAACACACATGATTCAAATTGAATTCATAGTATAATCATATTTCAAAGACAAGATCGGTAAAATGAAGATCTACAACCATTTGAATTTATTATCTACTGGTTACAGTGAATACACACACAAAAATACAATTAAATATCATCACTTCTTAGCATATATGCATATCCTTCAATTACTCTTACCAAACAACGAATATCCTCTATTAATTATTTATGATATGTGGTTAAAATGGGGTTTTCAAGTCACCACTTAAGGGATTTAGAAGCAAAACCCTATGGCTCAAGGATATTTAACACCATAAAAATCTACGCGGAGAGAGTGATAGAAATAATAGAAGAGACAAAAATAGGCTATTTTATTTCATTAACCATTCTCAAGGCTATGATATTCTTTCTTGGCGAATTATTTTTCCCCACTCAGTATTTTCTTCCAAAACAGGTCCTCTAAACTTTTCCTTATCATTATTTTGTTAAGTTGTGCAAACTAGACTCAAACATAATATACATAGATTTATCCTTAAGATTCAAATCAAAATAGAAAAAGGAAAGAACTTGTTAAATCCCACTTATTCAGACAAAGATTTGAAGAAGAATTCTGAATTTTCAACTAACTTCAAATACTACAATCTTCAGACCAATTCGCAAACAAATTGCAAAATTTCTTCCAAATTTGATTTCACGGAGCTTTCTAAAACAATAAGACTGAAAATAAACTTTCTTTAGAAAATTGACATGCAAAACCTTCTCAAAAGAAAAGTCAATGATATTGCACTACTAAAGCTTTTTAATTCATTTGCAATTAATTCATAAATCACAAATCTTAACTAACTGCCAGCATGCAATCAAGATTGATCAGACAGTTCTAATTAAACAATTACCGAAGTTAACATTTTCTAAATTTGAGCCAAGATTCGAAATATTTATTCATAATCTGTTGGAAACAAACCCTTCAAAATATCTACTTTTCATTTATTTAAGTTTGCATGTTAAAATCAACAATTTACATTTAAATAAATATCATGTTTAATTTAATTTAATAAATGAAACCATAAACACAATTATTTTAATTTAATATTTAAATAAAAATTACATTAAATCAAATAAATTAATTAATAAACCATTTAAATAATTAATTAATTTCCAAACAAGACCCAAACATGAATGACACTATGGACTCGAAGGACAATACAATGAAGATGATAACACATATAATCATCCTATAAGAGAATGATGGCTAAAGAAGGACCAGACATTATCTCTGAAACAACCTGTTTCCATTGGGTCATGGCATGCTCAAACCTGACAAGCCAGGTGGAGTCGATGCCCAGTACCTACAAACTACATCGAACAACACTATCAAACATATCTGTATAAAACAATAATCACACTGTGAAAGAGAATCATAGCATAGTAGGGTACTCACAAGTGAGTAATGCTACACTATCTCCTTCACCTAGACTAAAATACAGTACTACATTATAAACAACATTGGATACATTATCATATACAGACTAATGCTCTAAAACAACATAAAACAATAACACACATAATGTTTATTATAATATCATCACCCAAACATAATTAGATGATCAACAATGTATCTAATGTATCATCAACATAGTATAAAACCAACATAGTATCAGTGTCGTAACTGAAATAAAGTAGAATAGTATGAAAAATAGCTAAAAAAACTATCAACTGAACAGAAGCAAACTAAATCAAAGTGCAACAACTAGAGGGATATTACAGCACCCAAATCAAGATCATGCATCACACTTGAAATGTACTATCTGAGAAAAATATGAAATATTTCATCAAAGTGCACAAGACTAGGTGACAAGTCAAGGTGAAAGGAGATATATCCAATCCTCTCAAGGTTCTCAAATGGTCCAACAAAACATGGTATGATCTTACAAAATTTTCCATAACAAATGAGCTTCTTATGTGGTCACACTCTCACAAATACATGGTCACCCAATGAGAAGCATGATCCAAGCTCTTGGAATCATTATACTTCTTCTAATGACCTGGGGTAGTCAACAAGTCCTCCCTAATATAAAAAATTATTAATCCATATCTTGGAGCATCTTAGGAACTAAAATAACATAATCCTATAATCTATTCAAACTAAATGAAGTTTGGCAATGCGAACCATACACCACTTGAAGTGGTTTCATTTCAAGAAAATTACGGTACCCATTATTATAGGGTAACTCAAAAAAGTAAAAAAATTTCTCCCCATATATACTACTAATACATACCATTCATTTGAATCATGTCCTCAAACACTTTCTTTAATCACTCTTTCTATCCATATATCTCAAGATGGCAGGAAAAACTAAAATTAAGCTAAGAACCCAAGGCATGCTACAAGGATGTACAAAACATGGATGTGAACACTAGATCATTATTAGAGGCTATTGTGCAAGGTACTTTGTGTAAGTGTATAATATCCTCCATGAGAAAACATGCCACAAGTTTTTGACAATACACAAAGATCCTATAATAAAAATGTAAGCAACCTTGGTCAACTTTTCCACAATTACCATGATAGCATTATGGTGAAAAGAAGACATGGGTATTCCAATGATGAGCTCCAAGGAAAAATATTTCATTTCAATTTAGGAATAATATGTGGCTATAGGAGATATGCTAGATGATAATGCACTACCTTTACTCATTGATACTCTATGAGCCTATCCAAAAAATTATCAACATTGCATGTTATCTTTCTAAATGAAATTACTTCCCAAGATTAAAATTTATATTATTAACAATCTTATGCACTAAATATGGGTAATAGTGGACCTTAAACAACATTATAAATTGAATATATTTATAAACAAGGACATAGATATGACCAATATATTGCAATAGCCCATCTAACTCAAAGGAATATTTTAAAAAATTACCCACAAGGTCTCTGTAGGACTCTATCTCTACTCTCACCTCTTTATACCATGGATCCCCTAATATTTACACCACAATATGACTCTTCATATCTATGCTTAGGGTAAATACTAAGATATCATGACACCTCCTACTCTAGGCATCAATGACTAAATTATTCTTTCATTTGATGTAATCAAAACCAAAGTTGTACTCATTAACAAAATCCATCCAACAACATTACTAAGAATTGAAATTTGATTGAGTAAATGTTTAAATTGTAAACTATGATGGTCAGTATGGATCTCATTGATGGCCCAAAATAAAATTTCTCCATCACACAAGTGCATGGATAATTAGATCAGACTCTAAATCATGGTTCAAGTAATTCAACTCATGATCCTTGAGCTTATATGAATCACATACTATCACTCTTTTCTCTAGCATAAATATTTCCCCTAATCCATCCAAAAATACATCAATACAAACCAAAAATCTATCAATGAAACAAGGACTACCAAGATAGGCACACTAGTCAACTATTGATTAAGAACCCTAAAGGATAAGTCACACTTCTTTGAACAAAAGATTTCTTCCATTCCCTCAAGAAAACTAATAATATATTTTACTCTAGAGAGGTCTCTAGAGAATTTATTGTAATACTCTACCAATTCCATGAAACTAATATTCTTGGAGAAACTTGAGGGAACTAGACAATTTAAAATGGCTTGAGTGTTTGAGGGATTGACTAATATGCCTTCAAAAGATATAATATGGCCCATATACTTGACCTTAGACTAAAATAATTCACACTTGACTAAGTTTCCATAAAGTTGTCACTCATTTCAATATTGAAACACCTAGTGCAAGTAGACCCAATGCTCCTCTACTATCCTCAAATAGATCAAAATATTATCCAAAAAATACTAGGGAAAATCAATCAAGGCATGTATAAAATACCCCATTTGTCAAAATTATGAACAATGAAGGAGCATACATCAACCCAAATAGAACCATTATAAACTCATAGTATCCATAATGAGTATAAAATTTCAATCTATGAATATCTAGCTCATGGATGTTAAGTTGATGGTATCCCATATTTGGGCTAATTTTAGAGAACACGTTGGCTCCATTCATTTTTTCTGAAACAAGTCATCAATCCTCACCAAGGGATATGAATTTCTAACCACCACCTTATTCATTTGTTGTTAAAAAAGGAAAAAATAAAGTGACATGTCCTCCTTCACAAAGATGAGTAGTGCACCCTAAAGGGAAACAATTGGATGAATATTGCCCTTCACCAATAATTCCTCTAACTTTAGTTGAATCTCAACGATATCTTGAGTGGTAATGTAATAAGGTGCGCAAGAAAAAATCTATACTCCAAGAAAAAGGTCGATATGAAAATATGTATCTAACTCAGAAATACATTAAAAAAATTATGGAGAGGATGATAATCAAGAGATACCTCATGACACTGATCCTCCAAGAGATCACTCATAGATATAAAAAACATTTAGAAATCCTATCACATTTTTTATTTCAACTACTTAGCCTAATCAAGAATAGAGATTTGGGTCATTGAATCTTGGAAATCCCACTTGCTGGTTAAGTTCATCAACACACTCAATCAACTTACATTGGTAATCAATGCATGCTTGGGTATGTGCAGGATCATGATGGGCCAAAAAGTGGCAATATGATGGGTATGTGGCTAATGACTATTTTCTTACCCAAAATTGATGAAACAAAAAGGGTTTTTTAAAGAGATTCTCAACTTTCCACTGATATAAATTATGCTTTACTTTGAATTTAATAAGTAATTATTATTTATTTTCTATTCAAATTACGAGTAAAGTCCTGATTGATAAGCTGATTATAAAAATCTATAGCTTTCAAACAGTATCACATTTTTTGAATCCAAAACATGCGTCACATTCTATGCTTCACATAATTTAGGATTAAAAAATGAAAAATTGAATTTCATGAAGTTTTGACCAAGTTAAGGTGGTCAGACATACGAGTTGTTATGGGTATGTGCAGGATCATGATGGGCCAAAAAGTGGCGATATGATGGATATTTGTAGGGTGTGGCCTACGACTTTTTTTTTACCCAAAATTGATGAAATGAAAAAGATTTTTAAAGGAGATTCTTAGCTTTCCACCAATATAAATTATGATTTAGTTTGAATTTAATAAATAATTATTACTCATTTTCTATTTGAATTACGACTAAAGTCTTGATGGATAGGTTGATACAAAAACATCTATAGCTTTCAAACGGTATCACATTTTTTCAATCCAAAATATGCATCACATTCTATGATTCACATACTATAGGATTAAAAAAATAAAAATTGAATTTCATGAAGTTTTGACCAAGTTAAGGTGGTCAGACATACGAGTTTTTTTATTTTTAAAATTTGTAATAAAAATCATAATTAAATATTTACTTGGAAAAAAATTACAAAAATATGCATCACATCTGGACATGAGTCCTCTACTTATGTCTAAAATATTATAAAAATATTATCATTTTAATGTGGTTAGGGTGGTTAGACAGACACCTACTTCTTATTTTCCACGAAATTTAAGTTCCAACGCATTGGAATTTCAAATTTTCACCAAATAGATTTAAAAAAAAAAACCTAGTAGTTTAAAAACTTCATTCAATTTTCTATACATTATATTCTTACATATTTTTGAAATAATATAGATAACTTATTCAAATTTTTATGTCAAGCTGCCTAACTCGATTTTTCAGATTTTTTTGCCATAAGGGTCTGTTTTTTCCATGATGATCCTACACATACCCTTATATTTTTTAAAAAGTTATAATAAAAAATTCATAATTAATTATTTACTTGGAAAAAAATTACAAAAAATAATGCATCACATCAGCGCATGAGTCCTCTACTTATATCTCAAATCTTATAAAAAAATATTATCATTTTATTGTGGTTAGGGTGGTCAGACAGACACCTACTTATTTTTCCTTGAAATTTAAGTACCACTGCATTGAAATTTCAAATTTTCAGTAAATAGAATTTTTTTTTTTTAAACATACCTAGTATTTTAGAAACTACATTCAATTTGCTACAGATTCTATTCTTACACATTTGTGAAATAATATAGATAAATTATTCAAATTTTTATGTCAAGTTGCCTAGCTCTGATTTTTCTAAAGTTTTTGCCACTTAAGGGCATGTTTCTTCCATGATGATCCTGCACATACCCGCTTGGTGAGCCTCTAATGAATCCTTACCAAATTCAATCCCAGTGGATCCCAAAGTTAGGATGCATAAGTTGACAATGGTAATGAAAGTGCTTAAATCCAGAACACAACCACTTTAGCACCAATAGCTAACTCAACATGCTAACTATCATTCCATTTTTTCTCATTATCTAATAATTCTCTACCAAGGATGGGGAAAAATGAATTTGAAGCACTAGAATTAAACAATTTAGAAACATGAACCCCATCCAACAAATCTAAGGTCTTGATGATGTTACTCTAATACCTGGCATGATGGTTATCCATGTAATTTTAATTACTCTAAGGGACATACTCTAAGGGACATACCAACATCTCTCACTATTGGTTATGAAGTTGTAGTCCTCTACTAACCCAATGTTGTAGGCCTCTAAGTATAAGAGCCTACAAATTTACCCTATTGGAAACATGTAAATATTGCTCGGTGACGTCAATTCTATATTGGTTTAAGTGCACCCAACTTCTTGAAAGTCAAGTGACTAGAGCTAGGTTGACCCCTCTAGACTAGATTCCTAAACTGAGGGTCCTTGACATGTTTCCTATTGCATTCTCTAGAAAAATTCCTAATAGAACCTCACCCACTATGAGGGGCTTACAAATGATTTTTCATTTATTTCTACTACTGACCAAACTTGGAAGTGTTAGATGCATGGGACAACTAATAGGAGGGTGAATTAGTTGTACTTTAAAACATTCAATCTTTCATTAAATTTCAAACCCTTCTCAACATTCAAACCCTCATGAACAATTATCAAAATGTAAACATATGCATCGACAATGCAAACAGAACCAAACCTAATAGAACACCAAATTTACATGAAAAACTCTAATTATAGAAAATCAACAGTGAGGATTAGCTCACATATATGACTAGCAACACTAAATATAATTAGGCTCACTGCCAAGGGATCACTACCCAAAAAAGAATAAAGGCTTACTACAGAGGTCTCACTACCAAAAGGACTTAATGTCTTGAAGAAAGAAGAAAGAAGAAGACTATTACAGAGAGATTCTCTATCTTAGAGCAATAGGAGGAATCCACCGCTACAAATCTGCACCATTCACAACCTTCAACTCACTACCTCCAACAAATTAGGCACATTGAAAATGTAGACACCTTATGCTCACTGTATTCAGAGTCATAGAAATTAAGTTTGCAATCAGATCACCACACTTGATCACATTCACAACTCACACACTTCTTACACACACCACTCACATCTCCAAAAATTCACCTTGCATTTATATCCTACAAAACCTCAAAAACCTTCTCCATGTTGACCACAATGAAACATATGCACCTCAAGCATGAATCCACTAAATAGGTCAGCACCAAACACTTCCGTAGTGGACAAAATTGAAGGAAAGCCATGCCAAGGGTTAACTAGGACCCAAATCTATAGTGACATGCATCGCCACACTTCCATAAACAATAATCTCTACAATTAGTGCTAGCACCCAAGTCGGTCAAACCTACACTAAAGCTAACAAGTGGCAACATACATTCTTCATGTCTAAAAACATGTGGACCACAAAGTGAGACTTCATAGCATCCACAGAACATCCCAAAATATTCCAACACCATCAAATATTCTACAATACTACCACAACCATCTAGTACTGAGAACACCATCATTATGTGCAACCAAACATACTGCCTCAGAACATAACTTATGAATCTAGACTTGTGGAACAACTGAACACTAGAAACTTCAAGGAAAGTTAGATATAGAAAATATTAGTACATTCCCAAATCCCCAAGAGAGGAAACAACAACATAGAGAAATGCAAAACAATCTCATTTCTCCTAGAAAATATTAGACATAGGAAGACACACTATTAAACATATCTTCCAGTACCACATGATCTAGAACCTGTAACTTTGGATGCAACACCTCTCAACACCTAATCATCACATTCAAACCACACAAGCATATTTTCAACCATGAAGAAATGTAGAGCACAACACTGAACACACCTCTAGCACACTACAAACTCTTTTATTCAATTTTTCTCAAAAGCACTTGGAAACCAATTGAAATGGCTCATCAACAACACCAAAAATATTCCCATCTACAATACCTTCTCAACACCATACTAGAGGTTGACATCAGTGACAACACTAAAGGAAACATAGTGCAACACACTCATTTCAAACATCAATTACAACACTACACCAATCTTCCTAACCATACATCTCTTTCTCATGCAACACAAAACTTTGATGTGGTTCTTCATCCACTTTGACACTTGTAATTTCAACAATCTTCTTCAATAGTTTTCTTCATCTCTTCTAATATAGCATTTGCTTCCAAACATTAAAATATTTCCCAGTAGAAGGTTTACCATACAAAAAATCATAGGGATTCTTTGAACTATTCACTCTTGTTTGACCTCTGTTAAGTATTTACACTGCAGTAGGAATTACTTTTTTCTAGTATATTTTTGATAGATTTTCTTCCTTCATCATAGTCATTGTTGCTTCTCAAATTTTCACATGTGTTCTTCCTCCCTACAACTCCATTCTACTAAGGAGTCCTAGGAGCTAATAACTATCTCTTTATTCCACAATCTTCACAAAAACTATTAAACTCATCGAAGGTAAACTCACCACCTCTATTAGACATCGAGCACTTGATTTTCAAATCAATTTCATTCTCAACCATAAATTTCAAAGCTTTAAACTTATCTAGAGCTTCTCATCTTTCTTTGATAAATGTCACCCAAGTTATTCTAGAATAATCATCTATTAATAACATGAAATACCTATCACCTCGAGAACTTCTTATTCTAGTAGGTGCACATAGGTTTGTATGTACCAACTCCAAAGGTCCTATGGTAGAATATTATTTATTTTTGAACCTCTTCTTTTTTTGCTTTCCAAACTAACATCCCTTACATATTGCATTGATAGGCTTTGTAATTCTTGGTAGATCTCTCACAACATTAGTAGAATTGATCTTCACTAGATTATCAAAATTGATGTGACCCATTTTGTTACGCCCTATTGTGCTACTACTTATTTACTTTTACCTAGTTGTGTGAAAATTCTTGAAATGAATGTACTTGTGCTTTATGTGTTTTGGAAATATGAAGAATAAATGTTGATTCATTATGATGTTATGAAATTATTTGATTATTAAAATATATGATGCAAATAGATATATTGTTTTAAGCTAACTACCATTGCAAGGTGTAAGTTACATGAAGTAATTGAATCAAGCCTCCTGAAGAGAGGGGAAGTATCACTCAGGGAGAAGAACTTGGTCTAGTAACCTTTGATAAAATACATAAATTGAGCTTTCACACACACACTTCTAGTTTAGACAAGTCGGGATAAAAGTTGTGAAATTGTAACTTATCTTTAGTCATGCTTGCATTTATATTTTAAAATTTTCTTGTTTAGGAGTCTAAATGTTTAGTCTCTTTGATTTATGAGAGTACTTATTTGTATATGTTTATAATCAATCGATGAAACATATGTACATAATATGTATACATATGTATATATGCATGTGTCAATAGGAAGCTCATACGCATGAGTAAATACATGCATAAGAATACAAAGATAGATATATCTACACATCCTCATGTACGAATTACCCATACATATGGGAATGTTATTCAGACTAAGAGACATATACATACATACCATGTATATATGTCAGTCGATAAGACTATGATTATGTGTTTTAATATAAGGTGTGATAAATATGTATATGCATAGTATATAAGAATATACATATATCTATACATATTAATATGAGTATGTATTAATGGAAAGGATACATCCATACTAGTATGCTAATATATATATATATATATGTAAATATACATACATATATACATATGCCTAAATTAATATGTTAATATGTACTCAATTATCAAATTATGCGTTATGAAAACCTATAAATCATGATATATATATATATATATATATATATATATATATATATATATATATCTAATAATAGCGTTGGATTATTTAATCAATGCAAAGTATATAAAGTAATGTTTATGTTAAGCAATAGATGCAACATTATAGAATGCACTGTGAAAGAAGCACACATATGATACAAGAGGTTCTTTAATAGTTAAAGTATTTAATGTCCATTATGGATAGTGCATGAAATAAGTGCCTATGTTGCCATTACTCCCAACATGTGAACTTGGCTATATAGAATTTTTCATCAAAACAATAGTAAATGAATATACAGAGAATAGGAGTTGACTTTTAGTCAAAACTGAGAATGTTGAGCCAATTATTATGGCATAAATATGTAAATGTGGTGCCAAAAGTTAAAATTTTGAATCAAATAGAAGTATATTCATTATTATGAATTTCTAGAATGTGAAGCATTTGGTGAAATGCAAAACAAGTCAAGCTCTCAGTTCTTCCAAGTAAGTCGACCTATAGGAGGAAATTGCTTGGCATTTATGAGCAACATTTTTTCTTCCTATCATTGCATCGACTCATCCTATTAAGTTGTATATGTGCTTTTTGTGTAATGGATTTGGTTGCCACCTTTTCTTTTGAATGGGGAGTAGAATTTCTTTAGCTGAGAAGTGTCATTCTAATTCCCTGATTCTAGCCTTTAGATGCTAATTCCAGTGTATAAATAGAGTTTTTCTCAACCTCTAAAGGATGCATATCTTCTGCATTCATGTTGTATTTTTTTGAAAAATTATAGTTTTCATTTTTTAGTTAAGCGAGGTTGAGAGTTGTGAGAAAGTTTATTTGGGGATTTACATTCTGACTTGAGAGAAGGCTGAGGAAGGAATTCTAATTGACCAATTGGACTATTGCAATAATAGGCATGCTAAATTCTTCTTTCTTTTTCTTTAATGTTTGAATTGATTGTGTGACATTGACTATTTGAATTAGAGATATTATATTATTTGTATCTTATAGGAAAAGGAGATATTACTTTTTGTAGTTTATGCTATGATCTATTTTTTTCAAAGTGTTTGTATATATTCTGTAATAAGGAATTGATAGATATAAAGGGATTAAATATTATATTGGGGATATAGCTTTCAAAGCTAATTGGCTAAAATAGCTATGTCTTAGAGTACTATGTTTTACTTAGTACATGAGATAGTTTTAAGCATAGAGGTAATAGGTCATTCTTGGGGTTAGGATAATCCAATTAAGGGGATAGCCTATGCATAGATTATGAATAGTCAATTATATAAATGATCTAGGAAGGTGGGTGATATATTTGACATCCACTTGTTATGAGGGAATGAAATACTTTGGCCAAAGTAGTGTAAGTTTCCACTATTTCCACTGTTTACACTATTAGTCACTATGATTTAGGTTTACATTATAGGATGAGGTATGTCATATATGTAGGTTGTATCCACTGTTTGATAGAACCTATATATGGACACAACACCATTCTCAAAAAACGTTATTTTTTATTGTGAGGTTACCAAACCAATCTCTTTATCGAAGGGTAGGGCCATCTATCAGTTTGATAGTTTTGTGGGGGACCAAAGTTAGTCCATGGTTAGTGGAAAGGCACTTGAGTGGTGCTTCTCCTCATTTACCAACCAAGAATTGCAAGGATGACATTTCAAGACTATTTTCACTTCTTATGCCTGTAAGCTCCATGGAGTCTTGTTTTTTGTATTTTACATCCATTATGATGGAAGGATTGTAAACGTTAAATGATTTCATGTTATCATGTTTTATTTAATCATTACTTGGAAGTTGCAATACTTTGATGTGATGCAATGGAAAAGTTTGGAAATGATATTATTTCAAATATGCATGTTATCTTTATAGTTTTAAAAGAATTTTTTTATTAATCTTAATGGATAAATGCTTATTCTTTTTACTTGAGGTTAAGATCTAGGAAAGTTACTATGCAGAACATTGGGCATGTTACAAGTGGTATTAGAGCTACTAGGTTCAACTCTAGAACCTATGTGATTGCTATTTTTTCCCTTCCAACATTATGATTCTAATGTCTGGAAAATTCTTGTGCCAAGATGGTGCATCTTAGGTTAACTACAATAAATTTAATGATTGGAAATGAGTGCTACCTATGAGCCAAGAAGGAAAAAGAAGCCCTTTTTTGTACTATTGTGGGAACCAACAATGACAACTCCATCTAGTTAAGTGATACCAAGACAATCAGTCACACTCTATCATGAATTAGTCAAGAGAAAAGAAGAATGAGAGATGAAGCCAATTTTAACAATTTACCATCTATCTCTCTAGCCAGATCAGACTCATTATCACTTTCTTGGAATATGCCCTTGGAAGGTAGTTTCAATCTAGAATTCATCTTTAGGAATCCTCAAGTAGTTCCTTTGGACATGAAGTAATAGTTATAGCCTCTAGTAATGAACCAAAGGGATACATTGCTCAAAACTATGTATCAGAAGATAAGTTTGAAGGATACTATCCATTTTGGGATAGAGAAGAGGACATAAGAGATGAGAAAAAAGTTGAAGGGTATACCCAATTGAGCTATGTATTTGAGAGTGAATATAGAGGATACTCTCCTCTTGACTATTTGAATAGTCATTCTATGTAAAGAACTGATATTGAAATCCTTATGAATAAATGATATAAAATGCTTATTTAGATTAAAATTTGTACATAAAAACCTCATTGAAATTTATTTATGATGTTTTTCTCTTTTGAAAAATTTTCCTACGCATTTAGTAAACCATGATAGGATCTATTTCAACATCAACCTATAGATATAACTATACTTAAGACAATGGTTAGGACAAGAACTAATCCTAGAGGAATCCAAGAGGTCGAACAAGGTCCAGATAATGTTGAAGCCAAGTTGGATTGACTTCTAGCAATCATAGATGAAACTAATAAAAGGAAAGGAAAGCTTGAGCAAGAGGTGAGGGGAAAAGAAGTTGAGGAGGATGAAGAAGTCCCACTCAATGAAGAAAATGAGGAAGTTCCCAACAATGAGCGAGAAGAGGAATATTCTAGGAACCATAATAAATATAGAGATCAAGAAAGTGTTAGAAGTCAATCATATTCTAAAGGAACCAAGAGAAAGTGTATGAAAACTAAATTATCTAGGGATATCAAGATCACTCCTAAATTTGAGGGAAGCACCAACAGAGAAGAATCTGAGGCTTGGTTAATTCAAATGCAAAAGTACTTTTAGATAAGGAACTAATCAAAAGTCACTAAAACTATGTGGGGAGCATTCTAGTTAGCTGGAGAAGAATCTAAATGGTGGATGAAGAAGAAGATGGAACTTGGAATTAGTTCCTGAAAATTGACTTGGAATGAGTTTGTTGAGATTTTTTGAAAGAGGTGGTTACCCTAACACTTTTTTGATCAAAATATCATTAAATTTTAGAATCTCAAGCGAGGAGAAATGCCATTGAATGAATATTAGGAGAAATTTAATCATCTCTTGAGGTATGTACCAATGTACCAAAAGGCTAAGTGGTTTCTGTGTGAACTCTTTTCCTTGTACCTGCAAAACAATATGAATAAACAAGTTAAGCAAGGAATTGCAAGCTAAAACAGGGATTCCCCATGAAATCCATTTACAACACTTAAATTAGGAAGAAAATAATGAAGAACTCAATGGAAATTCCAAAAAAAAAGATTAAATCCTAATTAGAATAGCAAACACATGATCCCATGGGGGAATTGGTGCCAATTTGATGTGAAAATTGGCCCTTTCCCAATTCCTAAGATGCAAACTTGATGTGTTGATGAAGATTTCATCCACTTTGTTGATGTTGAAGAGTGCTCCAAGCTAAAATCTACAAAACCTAAGTATGATTCAAGGGTGATTGATGAAATTTGATGGATATTTGACCATGGTAACTTTGCATAATTTGTGGATGATCAAATGAGGATATGAATGAACTTTATTTATAGAACTCCAATATGGATGAATGTCCAAATTTGAGCAATGTGGGACTAACATTCATCCAATGGCAAGATACCACTTGTCAAGCTATGAATGGATGGAGGATGTGCAAGATTTCGGGTTTGTGCCAATAAATGCATAATTTTGAATTTCAAATTTGTTGAAATGACATGTAAGAGGGAAGGAAAAATGTAATAAATGCCACTTGGCTCAAGGAAAAGGACATGTAAGATGAATTTATTGCCTTGTTGGATGTACATGTTGACTTGGAATTTTTGAATTCAAATTGAGAGAATATTCTAAAAGATGCCTTGTGAGGAAAATAGAGATTTAATAAATGAGTTAAATCTATTTTCATGTGCAACTTGCATTATCTAGAGGATGGGACATGAGATGAGATTAAATTAATTAAGGGTTAATTAATTTAATGAGAGAGGCTAGATAATGTGACCTATTTGACTCAAATTTATGGATTTATTTAAATCAAATAAGAGAGGAATATAATAAGAGGCTAATTAAATAAGGATTTTAATTTATTTAATTAAAAGAGATGGTATTAGACTAAATTAAATAAGGTTTAATTTATTTAATTTAATGGATAGACTTTAGAGATTTAATCAAATAACTGATTATTTAATTAAATAGGGATAATTAGATCAGATGGATTGATTTAATTAACAAAAGAGATTGACTTAATTAGATAAAATGATTTATTTAATTAAGGGAGGAATACTGATGAATTTAATTAGATAAGGAGATTTGATTAAATGGTTAGATCAAGAGATGATTCAGGAAGAAACGATGTTAGTAAGTCAATATTAGATGCACAATGTCAATAAGTATATTTTACATGTCTATATTTTGCCCCTTTTGAAGTAATGCACTCGTTGTGTTGGTTCAAAGAATAAACGATCTCGATCAAAGCCAAAAAAAATTGTTATTAAAAACTTGCCCCACTGCTGTCTAGCGAGAGAGAATATACCAATATAATGCCCCCTCGAGAGATTGGATGAAAATTCTAATTTTTTGGGTGATCTCACGAAAAAAGAGGACAAAGTACCTGATAGGTCCAAAAAGGCTCCAGGAGGTTAAAACGTGTATAAAAATAATAAAACGATGAAAAACAAGCCTCAACTGGATAGAAAGTGGTTTGGGGGTCCAAAATCCTAGCAGGACAGCCAAACAGGGTGAAAAAACCCTAATTTTTAGGCTTAAAAGGGGCCCGAGGGGTCACTTTCAAGTCATTTTCATACACCACTGCTAGCAACCTTAACATTTGAGCTTTGACTCCTCGGTGATATGGCACAATGATAGCTTCCCCTGCACATCTCAGATCAAGTTCAGACGTACCAGCAGCCACCTAGCATCAGGGCACCAGTATGTGACCCTTACCCAAGCCTCGTCCTTTCATTTAATACCTCATTTAATGCTTTAAATGGTTGGTTCGCCTGTAGCATTGCTATATAGTGCCTCTTGGCAATCAAACTGTGCTGCACAGTGTTGCTTTACGTCGCAGCAGTGGAGTTCAGAGTTTAAAAACTCTTGTGCTGAGCTTGCAGTTGGCAGGTTGGTTTGACAAAGTGCACCGTGGCGTCGCTGAATTCACCCAAACTACGACGCTGGAAGGGAAACTGCACCACGATGGTGCCATTTTCCCCTTTTTAGGCCTAGTGTCAGAGTTTGATTAAAATCAAACTGTGACGCCATTACGAGTTGCACTGCTGGAAATGTTTTTGGAGTGTTCAATCAGAAATTTTTCAAAGTTTTTAACACATTGACCTTCCTTGATGTAGGACGTGGCGAGGGAGCTCTACTCTCAGGAGCATAGGTCATGAGATTTGGCGGGCTTCTTGTGAGACTTGAGCGATAAGGACCAAGATCAGCTCGAGGTTGCGGGATTGTGGCACATTGAGTATGCAGTGCCTGTGCGCACTCACCTAGGGATGTTGTCAGCACTGGCTGAGAGGTGGCATAGCGAGACGTCTTCATTTCATCTGCCCACTGGCAAGGCCAATGTCACTTTGGAGGATGTTTGGTGTATTCTAGGATTGCCGATTCATGGCCAATGGGTGATTTTTGATATAGACGAGGGGCGCGAGGCCTGTTGCAGAGTCCTCACCACATGAGACATAATCTTCTGCAAGGCATAGATAGAGCTAGAGCGATATAGGATCGTACCACCTCCCTACTGCTGGGTGGTTGCAGCCATTATTTAGAGTCTTGTTGCCCCAGACAGACGAGGGCGATACTTCAATCTCGACTGGGGGTATTGCTAGGAGCAGATGGTTTGAGAAAGGTCGGTTCATTTCACATGGGGGCCTGTTCTTCTAGCTTCAGTCTACAGGGACCTCCATGAGTATGCTTACATGGATGGCAGAGCACTAGGAGCAGGGGTGACCTTACTTCATGTCTGGGCATGGGAGCACATTTCTATGCTACGACCATGTGTCATTCCAGTTCGATGGGGGCAGACGGTCCCCTTATGGCACGATACAGAGGCGGTGTGTCCTTTACACACATCGGTGAGCACGGGATCCCCCACTAGAGGTGGGTCTTAGATGAGATGTTGGTTTTCACTTAGTGACTGTACCTTGGTCAGCCTAGATGGGCCGACGATGTCGATCAACTATTCTATTGCCGCCAGGACTGGTATATGCAGGGGCGGGATCATACTATGATTGAGAGGTACTTGTCCAGGTGTGTGCAGCGTTAGTTCAGAGAGCCGCAAGATCAGCCTGATGATGACTACATAGTCATCTTTTCCTGCACTATGGCACAAATTTCATGGGGGTGGTACATTCCTGCTTCAGAGGTAGTCAACATTTTCTAGCAGTTGGTAGCACGACCATGGGCTTATGATTAGGGTTTAGCAGATCAAGGTACCACGCAGGCCTACAGGGATTGGTTCCGACCTCCTCTTCGGCTGATGATTCCAAGTGTAGTCCCTGATGTGCGGAGAGTCAGAGGTAGAGGGGGAGGATGAGGATGGAGAGCCGATATTCAACAGGATCCGCCACTTCTGCCTCCATTCCAGCCAATTCATGGAGTTGTACACATGCAAGACTAGCAGCAAGAGCCACCATGAGACAAGGATCAGCCTTGGGTGCAGCCACAGGTACGGCCAGTGGGACAGGAAGATGCTCAGGATGCGCTGATTGTGCAGTTACAGGCTCAAATCCAGGCCATGACAGCTGAGAGGGATCAGCTCAGAGTCAAGAGAGATTAGGCTGTACAATAGAGATAGGCTGCAGAGCTATAGACAACCATTGAGCTAGGTCAGAGACAACAGATAGAGAGCATGACAGCCTCCTCCTCCCAAGGTACAGTGCCAGTTTTATCCTACAGGGACACCATCCAAGAGGCAGAGTATTACTGGCAAGCCTATCATGAGACTGTACCCAAAGCAAAGTGGGTCCCAGAGTATTCAAAGTAGGCCAGCCATAGACCAACATAGGGTCATGGTGAAAGAGGCGAGGGAAACATTCATAGGGACCGAGCTTGATTGAGATGTTATGATACTTTTTGTACCTCATGGGCTCATTTTTGATAGCCCCGATGGGCTTTTTGTACTAATTGACACATATGTACAGTGATCCGATTTATTATTGTACTATGACAGTTATGTGATGATATACATATGAGCTGATGATGATTTTGATGTGATGACATGTGTACTTATTTATGCATGGATGATTTTTACTTCTATATGTTATGGATGCATTTATTCCTAATGATGTTTATGCAATGATTATGATTAACAGATCTATATTATGCTAACCTATGATATGATGTGCAATGATGTTATCTATATGATGATCTATTTATGACAATGCAAATGAGATGATCGATATGTGATGTGGATTTTAATATGATCTATGATGTTCATTTGAAATGATATGTGACCTATATTTGTTTATGGATGCATATATGGTTTGCTTATAATGAATTTTGCACGTTTATGCCTATGTGGAATGATTTATGCAATAAATGATTTATGATGCTATTTATGAGATGATATGGATGATGTAATGGTTGTGATATGATGCAAATGAGATGGTTTTATGAGATCCTTAGAATAACAAATGTTATTATCCTAAACATAATAAATGATGATGTAATGTATGTGATGCAAAGCGATATGAGGATGCGTAATGAATGTAATATGATGAGATGATGTCATGATGTTATGCAAGTATGCAAATGAATTAAATGCTTAAATACCTATTGTTTATGCAAAAAATGATTATGAAATGTTTCTGTTATGTGATGATTTATGTGATAGATGTAATGCAAAAAATGGAAGCAATGAATGCTTATGATAACATGTTTACGCAATGCATATATTTTCTCTATGATATGTTTATGCAATATGGTAATGATTTTGTGGACTCAGGATCGATGGCGATAGTAGTGATGATGGTCAACTATCATAGTACCTTGTCAGTGCATTTAGCAAGGAAAGAAGAAGTCATTTCAACAAGACACAAGATGATGCAAAATGCAAATGATGATGATGATGATTACTTGCCGAGGAATTGGGATTTTCAAAGGGCCACATTTTCTTATGTTTGATAGCACACATGGTACAATGCATCAAGGTATAGGAGACTAGGATGGTGTGGCACCTAGTGTGATGGACTTTGACTTGACAATCAGATAGGAGTATTCTTGCTCACACCTGACATACAGAAACCTTGCTAGGATGCACTTTAGAAGTTTCAAACATCTCAGACCAAAACACGGAAAGGTAAACCAATCCATGAAATAGTCAACAAGTTCCCCTAGACCTCTTCCATACATACCTAACAAAGCAAGTATTTTCTGAGGTTATTTTACAAGAACGTCCAACAAGCATAGAAGATAAAAAGGATAATGATCATGGCCCCCATTCCTATTTCTCTAAATCCTCTTGTTTGGATATCATTGAGAAGTCCTTGGAATGAGTGCAATAAAATAAGTCAAAAGGTAAAGACAAAGTAAACAAACAAGCTAATATTCTTCAATACCGCTAACCAAAGAAGGATGTGCTTTTCAAGGATAAGAACTGAAACTTATTGCCAAAAGATAATGCCCATTGTAGGAAGGATTCATCCTAGGACATGTTAGTGGATGGCCGCACATCATTTCATTTACCCAAAGCATTCTGAAAGGATGATTGATATGGGATTGATTGGATGATGAGTTATCGATACGAAGAAATGACCAACTTGCTTATGTACTAACTTAGACTTGAGACTTGACGTTGTTGAGTTTTACTTTTAACCTGCTAGACTTGTTTCTAACTGTTTCACCAAAGGTTGAGGGTGACAATTAGTTTATTATGGATGGTGTTATTGCAGGTGCAAGTGAGATGAGGTGGATGGATTTTTTTTCAAATATTTGGATGTTTTTGATGTTTTGAAATGTTTTGAGTCTGTTTTTGGTATTTTTTTAGGTTTTACAAATGTTTTGATTTTTGATTTTCCAATGTTTTGGGATTTTATGAGATTTTAACCAAGAGACTAACCTAAAGACCTATCCTCGGGGCCTCGGGGGCTGATCAAAAGATTAGCCTTGCCTACGTTATACATGCAAAGACCATGTAGTTTGGCTGACGACTCTATTTTTGACTTTTTGACCTATTTTTTTGACCTGTTTTTGGATTTTGATATGTTTTGAATGTTTTTGGATTTTCTGATTTTCTAATTTGAGGATTTTAAGATCATATACAAATATGATCTGATGAGAACATGCCCCCAGCGTGATGCACTAGACTACCCTGATAAAGGAAGGACAAATTGACCTCAAGGATGGGCCGAGTATTACTAGGAGGGATCATGTTATGAAAACAAGACCAAGCTATGGTGAAGATGCAAGTGGATGAGTGATGGGTTGAGACCTGAATGCGATGGATGATGGAAGCAAAATGGATGAATGATGCAGAACAAACTGTGAAGATCCTAGTGGATGGAAAGTGTTTATTTATGCAAGATGCCTATTTTCCAGGTTTTCACCAAGGTACTTGCCCAAAGTGCCATCGAAGTGGTTTTCACTAGAGCACGATTTTTTTATCCCTTTTCTAACCTTTTTTGGATTTTTTGCTTTTTGATTTTTGTTGTCACCAAGATGCACTTTTGCTAGGTTTTTGCGAAGTAACCATTTTTAAGGACATTTTTCTGATTTTTTTTGATTTTTTGGTTCTATACCTTGAAAGAGTTAGGCATAAAACTTTTTGAGATGAGAGCTATTCATGGGCTCCTGCAGAGGTTCCCCTTCAGGTGTTGATAACTAATATGCCTCTGACTTATAACTTGCTGTGATGACGAAAGGTCCTAACCAATTAGGTTCAAACTTTCCTTTGTTGCTTTGGTTTGGGAAATTCTTCTAATTTTCTTATTATAGCTCCTTTTGAGTCTATTCTAATAGACTTGCAAGTGATTTAAATTATCTATACATCTCTCATATAGTAGCTCCAACTCATTTAATCTTGATACTTAGTACTCTTCATTCATGATGAGGTTTTGTGGTGATATCCTAGGGGATGGGAGCTCGATCTCAATGGGGAGTATCGCTTCTGATCCATAGACCAAGGAGAAGGGGGTGGCACTAGTGGGTGTGCAGATGCTGGTTCGATAGGCCTAAAGGGAAGGATTAAGCTATAGGTGCCAGTCATGACCTACGTCATTGACTGTTTTCTTGAGGATTTTTAGAATAGTTTTGTTTGTAGCTTCTACTTGGCCATTGCCTTGGGGATAGTATGGGGTGGAGAAGCGATGTTGAATTTTGAATTTCTCGCATAAGTCATGAACCTCCTGATTTTTGAATGGTGTCCCATTATCTGAGATGATGGCTTGTGGGACACCGTACCGACAAATGAGGTAGTTTAGGATAAACTTTGAGATTTTCTTCCTATTTATATACATCATTGGTATGGCTTCTACCCACTTAGTAAAGTACTTAGTTGTGGTTATGATGAATTTTTGGCCGTTAGATGAGGTGCGTGTGATTTTCCCAATGAGATCGAGTCCCCATTGCGAAAAGGGCCATGGTGTGACGATAGTATGAAGCTCTTGAGCTGGAGCATGGATGAGGTCCCCATGTTGTTGACATTGTAGACACTTTCTGGCATGATCATGTGCTTCTCATTCCATTGTGGGCCAATAATACCCCATCCTCAGCAATTTCTTGGCTATGGTCATTCCACTCGAGTGTGAACCACATATACCGTTATGAACTTTAGTTAGAGTGGTTAATGCCTCCTCAACATTTAAAAAATGTAGTAGGGTACCTTCTATGATTCTATGGTATAAGGTATCACCTAGGATGACAAATCTAGATGCCTTTTTAACAAAGGTTCATTTTAGGTTTGATGGTAGGTTAGCGGGTATGACTCCTATTCAAAGATATGTGTAAATGTCATGATACCAAGGATCACGGGGACCAACGATTTTGCACACGAATTTTGATTCTCGTACCTCAAATGCGGGAACAAGAAGCTGCTCAATCAATAATTCATATTTTAAAACGTTGTGAGGGATGTCTAATAGGGATCCAATTATTCCCATGGCATCTGCTGCTTTGTTGTTGGTTCTAGGAATTTGCTCAAATGTTGTTTCAATGAAGGATTCTTTGACAGTCTCCACCTATTTCTTGTATGGAGTGAGCTTGTCATCCTTGGTCTGATATTCATTATTGACTTGATTTATGATCAACTGATAGTCTCTATACACTTTGAGAGCTATGATGTTCCATTACATTGCTATCCTGAGACCTATAGTCAAAGCCTCATATTCTGCGATGTTGTTGGTGCAAGGAAATGCCAGTTTGTATGACCTCGGTATGCAATCCCCTTGTGGGGTAATGAAGAAGACACCAGCTCTTGATCTGTGTTGTGTGTATGAGCCACCGAAGTATAGTTTCCAGTGGCCAGCTACATTGAGGTTAAAAATGGATTCATCTGGAAATTCTAAGACAAGAGGATTCTCAGAATAAATGCATGCTTCTACTAGTTGATCTGCAATAACTTGGCCCTTAATTGCTTTCTGCTCTACATACTCGATGTCATACTCTGACAATATCATCACCCATTTTTCCATTCTTCCTGTGAGGATTGCCTTTGATAATAGATACTTGAGGGGGTCAATTTTGGTGATGAGATTTATCTTGTGTGCCAACATGTAATGTCTGAATTTTTGTGATGCAAACACTATTGCGAGGCATGCCTTCTCGATGAATGAGTAGTTTAGCTCATGACTGAACATTGTTCTACTTATATAGTAGATAGCCCTTTATGTTCTGTTTTCGTCATGCTGAGCTAGGAGAGCTCCAAGGGCTGTTGCTATTGCTGACACGTATAAGATCAGTGGATTTCTTAGGGTGGGTGGCAATAAGACTGGTGGTGTCAATAGATATTCCTTGATTTTGTTGAATGCCTCTTCACATTTTGTATCCCATTTGTACGTTACTCCCTTGTGGAGTAGGTGAGAATATGGGTTCTGCTTGTCTACCAATTGTGCTATGAATCTTTTGATGGATTGGAGTCTGCCTTGGAGGCCTCTCAAGTGTTTTAATATTTTTAGTGCCTCCATTTTGAGGATTGCTTTTACTTTTACTGGATCCACCTCGATACCCCTCATGGACACTATATATCCTAGAAATTTTCCTGATTGTACGTCGAAGATGCACTTCTCGGGATTTAGTCTGACTTTGTACTCTTCCAGTTTGTCAAAAATATCACTTAGGGTTGCTATGTGATCTTTTCTCTTTCTTGACTTAGCTAGAATATCATCAACATAGTCTTTGACTATTTTATGAATCATGTCATGGAATATCAATTTCATGGCCCTTTGATATGTTGCTCCTACATTTTTTAGGCCAAATGGCATCATGTTCCAGCAGTAAGTCCCCCATGGACAAGTGAAAGTTGTTTTATGTTGATCCTCTTTAGCTATCATGATCTGATTGTATCCTGAGAATCTGTCCATTAGTGATAGCATCTCATGTCCTGTTGTCACGTCTACTATCATGTCGATGTTAGGAAGCGGGAAGTCATCCTTTGGACATGCCTTGTTCAAATCTCTGAAGTCTGTGCAGATTCTAATGGCTCTGTCGGGCTTTGAGATAGGGACCAAATTTGACACCCATTCTAGATAATCTATTGGTCGGATGAATCCTGCATCCAATAGCTTTTTTAGCTCCATTTTGACTAATAGAGCGATTTGAGGATGCATTTTTTGAAGCTTTTGTTTGATAAGATTTTCTTCTTGATACACTGCTAAGTGATGAACCATAGTCTTTAGATCTAGCCCTAGCATATCAGCATAACTCCATGTGAAGTTTATTTGTATTTCCTTTAGGAATGCCACTAGGAGTTCTTGCTCTTCTGAAAGTAGTGATTCTGCATAGAATGTAATATGTGGGGTCTCCTCTGTTTGTAGGTTGACCGGATTGCATTTTTTGGCCAAGACTGTTGACTTCTCCTGATGAATAGATCTTAAAGGAAGATTGAATCCTTCATCCTCAAGCACCTCAGAGAGGTTTTCACCATTGGATACGTCCTTTCTTTTTACTTTTTTCTTGTCAGAGAGTGCCACTGTGTGATTATCACTCAAGGACTTGGATATTATTCTTAGTTTCTCACTTTTGCGACTGAAGGATTCAATTATTTCCTTGTAATAGGCAAGTGTGTCCAACTCCATTATAAACCCTGCTTTGTGATCCCCATCTGGAATGTTGTCCCACAATCCCATGAATTCTGAGAGTGCCTCATCATTTTTGAATGTATTGAGAACTAGTGGTCCTCATTGGTCATAGTCGATGAGTTGGGGATATACTAAGCAGATCTCATGATTTTGTTGGTCTGGTTCGAAGGATAGGGTACTAATCATACACAGGGTGGTGTCCTCAAATAACCTAGGTATATTGGTCACGGTATCCTCATCATCACTACTATTATAGATCTCAGTTATAAAGTTATGTATGTCTCTACCTATGGATATTGGTGAGCATACTTCTGCTGCTATTGGATGAGGAGAAATATTAACCGTTCTAACCAGAGGACTTTGGCCACATATGGTTATACATGGAGCGGTACATCCAAGGCCAAGATTTTTTATTGGTCGCGTCTCTAGCATGATAGGTATTATGAGCCCATTGTCATTTTGTCCCAATCTTTGATTTCTATCATAGCCCATGGTGAGCATCATTTGTAGACCCTTGCTTTGTTCATCCATTGGTAAATTAACTGCTGGTCTTTCATCTTGATATAGCATGTGTGATGGATCTACTTCAATAACCTCCTGGCCAAGGTCTCCCCATCTTGTGAATTCAAGATAGTCTTCAGGAGACATTTGTGATGTGGAAGCTTGATTTTCTTGTGGACGTCCCCATGATCTAGGAGATTTTGGTAACTCTCCTACCACAAAAGCATTGTTAGGGATCTTATAGCTTCCACAACCGTCATCCTAGATGATGAGCTTGATGTCTGAGATGGTGGGAATGGTGGGAATGGCAGGTGTCTCTGTCACAGAAGTGGACGCAAGAGTGGCGGGATCAATGTATGGTGTGGATGGGCCCTCATCATTTTTTGGTACTTGGGGGATTTTGTAATACTTTGCTTCAAGATTTTTGCAGTATGAGAAAGGTTTAGGATCTCCATGGATGGTCACTTCTTTTCTGTTATGTGTAAATTTCACACATTGGTGAAAGGTTTATGCTACTGCTTTCATCGCATGAATCCATGGGCATCCTAGGAAGATATTAAATGGAAAGTCAAGGTCCAAGACCTGACAAGTGGTTTCCATGAGAGTCAGCCCTACTTGAATAGGAAGTTTAAACGTTCCTTGAGACACTCTTTCTTGGTCATCATATGCTTTTATAGTGATACCCTTCCCTTTGTCCATAGAATCTTCTGATATTTTCAACTGCTTGATGAGGCTGAGAGAACAAATATTCAATCCTGCACCTCCATCCACCAAGACCCTTTTGATTTTGCTCTTATGTACTATGGCTTCTAAGTGAAGCACACGGTTGTGGGATGGTTGGGCGGGGAAATCTTGGTTAGAGAATGTAAGGAGATTCGGCATAATGATGTTTCCAACCATAGCTTGGAATTGTTCCACATCAAGGTCTGCGGGGACAGTGGATGAGACCAATGCTTCTTCAAGGATTTTCCTATGGGTAGATGAGATTTTTAGCAGCTCCATGATGGATATTTGCGCTAGCCTTCTCTTGAGTTGATCTAGGAAATTATAGCCATTAGGAGCTGATTTAGATGCAGGGGTTTTGTTTGGCTAGGATGATCCTACGATGGTTACTTTACCGCCTCTTGTGGTGACTCCACAATTGGCATGGGTGCCTTTGATGGTGATGACCATGCAGTTTTCGTCTAGGCATTTGACAATTGTTTCATACACATGACTTACGTTTGAGTGGGTGCCTTTCCCTTTATCATTTTTGTTCCCTTTGTTGCCATGATTCGGCATCGGATTCGTATATATCTTAAGGTCCTGATTTCATGTGGGTTGTTCTATGTTTATAATTTTTTGATCGATGAGATCTTGAACAATGTTTTTTAGTCTCATGCAGCTGTTTGTGGTATGGCCTTTGATCTTATGAAACTCACAAAGTTGATTCTCATTGTACCTAGGAGGTTTGACATTCAGTTCTTGGTAATTCTCAAATGTAGGTGCTTTGATGAGTTTTTCGTCTATTATCTTTTTCATGATGTCTTGCAATGGTTCCCCCAAATTGGTGTATTTTCACTTGGGATAACTCTTGCATTGGGGTGGTCCTCTTTGGTCATTAAGATTATTAATTGTTGGATTGGTGTTTGGTTGGTGTGTCGTGTGATGATTGTTGTGGTGTTGGATTTGGATTTGTGGTGCGGGTGTATGTTGGTGAGGAGCACTAATGACCACCTTGGCGTCAACGACACCATCATTAGTAACATTTTTGTTCCTTGCCCACGTGTGAGGTTTATCATTGTAATTAGATGGTGGAAGGTTGTCTTGTTGTTTGGGGTATGATGTTGATTTTGTGGGTTGAGTCATGAGGGCTCTTTCAATGCTGAGCGCCTTGGGAATCAATTGATCACATGACTTACGTTTGAGTGGGTGCCTTTCCCTTTATCATTTTTGTTCCCTTTGTTGCCATGATTCGGCATCGGATTCGTATATATCTTAAGGTCCTGATTTCATGTGGGTTGTTCTATGTTTATAATTTTTTGATCGATGAGATCTTGAACAATGTTTTTTAGTCTCATGCAGCTGTTTGTGGTATGGCCTTTGATCTTATGAAACTCACAAAGTTGATTCTCATTGTACCTAGGAGGTTTGACATTCAGTTCTTGGTAATTCTCAAATGTAGGTGCTTTGATGAGTTTTTCGTCTATTATCTTTTTCATGATGTCTTGCAATGGTTCCCCCAAATTGGTGTATTTTCACTTGGGATAACTCTTGCATTGGGGTGGTCCTCTTTGGTCATTAAGATTATTAATTGTTGGATTGGTGTTTGGTTGGTGTGTCGTGTGATGATTGTTGTGGTGTTGGATTTGGATTTGTGGTGCGGGTGTATGTTGGTGAGGAGCACTAATGACCACCTTGGCGTCAACGACACCATCATTAGTAACATTTTTGTTCCTTGCCCACGTGTGAGGTTTATCATTGTAATTAGATGGTGGAAGGTTGTCTTGTTGTTTGGGGTATGATGTTGATTTTGTGGGTTGAGTCATGAGGGCTCTTTCAATGCTGAGCGCCTTGGGAATCAATTGATCATATGTGGTGATGCCCTAATTTTTGAGATGAAATGCTAAGCGGGTACCTATAGGATCATGATGGGCCAAAAAGTGGTGATATGATGGGTATTTGTAGGGAATGTCGCTGAGGACTTTTTTTTACCAAAAATTGATGAAATGAAAAGGGTTTTTAAAGGAGATTATCAGATTTCCACCAATATAAATTATGTTTTAATTTGAATTTAATTAATAATTATTACTCATTTTCTATTTGAATTACGACTAGAGTCCTGATTGATAGGCTGATTGAAAAACATCTATAGCTTTCAAACAGTGTCACATTTTGGAATCAAAACATGCATTACATTCTATGCTTTGCATACTATAGGATTAAAAAAAAAAATGAATTTCATGAAGTTTTGACCAAGTTAAGGTGGTCAGACATACAATTTTATATTTTTGAAAAGTTGTAATAAAAAATTCATAATTAATTATTTACTTGGAAAAAATTACAAAAATATGCATCACATCAGACATCAGTCCTCTACTTATGTCTAAAATATTATAAAAAAATATTATAATTTTATTATGGTTAGGGTGGTTGACAGACACCTACTTCTTATTTTTTCCCTGAAATTTAAGTACTAGTACATTGAAATTTCAAATTTTCACCAAATAGATTTTTTTTTTTTTTTAAACCTAGTAGTTTAGAAACTACATTCAATTTGCTACATATTCTATTCTTACATATTTTTTAAATAATATAGAAAACTTATTCAATTTTTTACGTCAGGTTGCCTAACTTTAGTTTTTCTAATTTTCTTGCCACTTAAGGGCCTATTTTTTTCCATAATTATCCTACACATACCCAAGCGGCCTTCAAGGTTGGCGATGATGGTGCAACCTTGTTGTTCTTTTGGCATGGTCCACTTGCTCTGATTGGCCTTAGATCGCCATCGTTGTAGAAATGAGGCAAATGACACCCTTTCCTTATTTCAGAGCCGAGAGTTCTTCTAAACTAACATCCATTGCAATATTACATGCGTAGTTCTTAATGAATGCATCTGTAATTTCTTGGAATGTTCTAATTCCTGAAGGTAGGTGGGAAAACCATTCCATAGCGTGACCTACCAAACTCTTAGGAAATAGTCGCATCAGATGAGTATTGTCATATGCAACTTCCATGCAATGAACCTGGAATTCCCTTATGTGATCTTCAGGGTTTCCCATCCCTCGATATTTGTCAAATTTGGGGATCTTGAATCCCTTAGGGAACGATTTCATTACTAGGCTCTTATCAAATGGATAAGGACACTTGAAGTTGCTGTTTGTGCCGTTGTTTTCTGATTGAAGGTCGAGCACCTATTAAGCAACCTGGTTTGTGCAATGTTGTCACATCATTTTGTGGATAAGGGGGTGGGATGAAAGTGTTTTGGGGTGTTTGAATGTGGGTTGGATGGGTGGGTTAGGTCGGTGTGTTGATTCATGATGGTATCTATATGTTTTGTGCGAACTAGGTGAGGCTTGGGTTGGGTTGGAGCGAATGATGTTGTGATTTACGGAATGTTTTGCGTGATGTTTTGGGATGGGGGTGTAGATGAGATGGGAATGGTAGATGCAATTGGAGGAAATGATGTCTCTACTATGGTACTCACGTCAAAATATGAAGGTAGTTTGGCCCCTTGTTTTACTAATTCGAGCATGTATAACGAAGGGTTGAGCCTCATCATGATGTTGATGATTCTATGGTTGTCCAGATTTTGGATCATTTTAGTTATTTCTTCGATAGACATTTCGAGGGTAAGATCTTCTCCTTGGTTTTCCTTTTGCTGATTTTGGGATGATGAGATGGTCAATGGATTGCTTGACTCAGCGGGATTTATCTCAATGTTTGTTTGGCTAAGATCACTTGAAGCTGGTGTTTCTTTGGTGGCTTCCATGCTCTTCTTGTAATGAGATCTGGTTTGAACCATAAAACGAGGATCAATTTTTAAGAATAGAAGAGATGAATCTCTTGATTCTTTGGATTGATCTTTACTTTATGTCCAAAGTGGAAAATTTTAGGATATCTTGAGGATTGAAATGTGATGTAAGGGATGGATGATGTGGATGTTATGGTCTTTTGATTAATTTTGAGATGCTAGGCTTTTTGAACTTTCAGATATGTTTCAGATTTTTGATTTTGATTTTCCTTTTGAGTTTTTCCTTGAACTTGATTGGTTTTGATTTGGTTTTGATTTTGAACAAAAAAGGCCCTAAGATGTTGGATGATGATCTAAGGGACAACTTTGTTCAAGGGATGATGATTTGAATATGGGTAGGGAGAAGGATGCATTTACCCACACCTATTCAAACAAAAGGATAATTTCGCTAAGCACACGAAGAAGGATGCATCTACATATACCAAGCTAAATAAGATGATTTTGATGACTTTGACTAACCATATGTAAAAGGATGCATCTACACATGTACCTAGCCAAATGTGCGAACCCTTTTCCTAGTACCTGCAAAAAACATGAATAAACAAGTTAAACAAGGAATTGCAAGCTAAAACAAGGATTCCCCATGAAATCCGTTTACAACACTCAAATTAGGAAGAAAATAATGAAGAACTCAATGGAAATGCCAAAAACAAAGATTAAATCCTAATTAGAATAGCAAACACATGATCCCATGGGGGAATTGGTGCCAATTTGATGTGAAAATTGGCCCTTTCCCAATTCCTAAGATGCAAACTTGATGTGTTGATGAAGATTTGATCCACTTTGTTGATGTTGAAGAGTGCTTCAAGCTAAAATCTACAAAACCTAACTATGATTCGAGGGTGCTTGATGAAATTTGATAGATATTTGAGCATGGTAACTTTGCATAATTTGTGGATGATCAAATGAGGATATGAGTTCTTTATTTATAGAATTCCAAGATGGATGAATGTAAAAATTTAAGCAATGTGGCACTAACATTCATCCAATGGCAAGATGCCACTTGTCAAGCTATGAATGGATGGAGGATGTACAAGATTTGGGGTTTGTGCCAATAAATACATAATTTTGAATTTCAAATTTGTTGAAATGACATGTAAGAGGGAAGGAAAAATGCAATAAATGACACTTGGCTCAAGGAAAAGGACATGTAAGATGAATTTATTGCCTTGTTGGATGTACATGTTGACTTGGAATTTTTGAACTCAAATTGAGAGAATATTCCAAAAGATGCCTTGTGAGGAAAATAGAGATTTAATACATGAATTAAATCTATTTTCATGTGCAACTTGCATTATCTAGAGGATGGGACATGAGATGAGATTAAATAAATTAAGGGTTAATTAATTTAATGAGAGAGGTTAGATAATGTGACCTATTTGACTCAAATTTATGGATTTATTTAAATCAAATAAGAGAAGAATATGAAAAGAGGCTAATTAAATAAGGATTTTCATTTATTTAATTAAAAGAGATGGTATTAGACTAAATCAAATAAGGTTTTAATTTATTTAATTTAAATGGATAGACTTTAGAGATTTAATCAAATAACTAATTATTTAATTAAATAGGGATAATTAGATTAGATGGATTGATTTAATTAACAAAAGAGATTGACTTAATTAGATAAAATGATTTATTCATTTAAGGGAGGAATACTGATGAATTTAATCAGATAAGAAGATTTGATTAAATGGTTAGACCAAGAGATGATTCAGGAAGAAACGATGTTAGTAAGTCAGGATCAGATGCACAATATCAATCAGTATATTTTATGTGTCTACAGAACTTTCAAATTAGAAAGTTCATTATGGGACTTAGTAGCCAAATAGGTGGAGAAGTGGATGTTCATGGACTATCCACTATGGAGCTGGTCTATGAGAAGGAAATCAAGGAGAAGAAAAATCTCAAATCCATCTTGAACTATTGGGACAAGAGGAACTGTAAGAAGAGTGAAGGATCTCAATTTAAACAAGCCTCTAAACATTCTAATGAGGGGAAATAATTTCAAAAGCATGGGGACAAAGGATCCCATAATAATTGGAATGATTCAAGGAAGGATCGACAAGGAAACAATTACAATAGTAGTAATAATAAAAAAGTTGCAGGAAATGGTGGCAATATTGATAGGCTAGTGAAAAGAAGAGTTCCAATGTAAGGATTCTATACATGCAGAGGGGACCATTATGCTAGTAAATGTCCCAAAAAACTAGCCTATTCACAACAACATGGTAATTCTCTTCCTCCCAAACAATCTACATTTTAGCAAAGGATCCATGCTGTAGTGGAAAATTGACAAGTTGAATACTAGATCAACCTAGTGGAAACTCTTGGTACTCTTTTTGGTTTACCCATCTCCATAATTATTGATACTAGAGCCATAAAAAAAAAATTAGCTTGAGTAGTTAATTAAATTTCTAGGAAAGTTGGTTTTAGGGAAAAATCTTGGGTTGTAGAGTATGCAAACCAGGCAAGAGCAATGGTGAACCAATGTTTATTTGAGGCAAGGTTTGAACTTCCAAGTTTCTCTATGGAAGTAAATTTATATATAACACCCATAGGTTCCTATGAAGTTATCTCATAAATGAAATGGCTATGGAAGCATAGTTCTAAGGTGGATTTCCATGCCAAAAACCATAGAATCTCTAGATGATGTAGGTAGTCCAATGTCTTTTGAACAACGAACACCTAGAGAAGTGAAATTGTAACAAATTTCAGCTATGAAAATGCATAGGGAAAAAAAAAGGTTTCCAACTATTTGTAGTTAAAATGGATAAACTAGAAGAATTCAAGGAAGTCACTCCTCAATATATAGCCATGTATAGTGATATGCAAGAAGTTGGAGAAGGTGAAGTAGTGGAGAATAGAGAAATGGATATGGAAAAGTATCCAATTTTACAGAAATTTGTGGATGTTTTTACAGAAGATCTACTGTGACTACCTCCCAAAAGAGTATTTGATTTCTCCATTGATCTAGTACTAGGGTCAAAACCTGTATCTAGAGTACCCTATAAGATGAAAAAAAAATTGATGGAACTTATGGCATTGTTGGGAGAATTGTTGTCCAAAGGATTGATAAAACTGAGTGTTTCACCTTGGGGAGTGCTAGTGATCTTTGTAATGAAGAAGGATGGTACTCTATGCTTATGTATATATTATCAAATGCTTAACAAAGAAATAGTAAATAACATGCACCCACTATGATGAATTCATGATATTTTTGATCAAATGTGAGGAGAGACAATATTTTCAAAGATTGATCTATGGTTTGGATATCATCTATTAAGGATCAAAGATGAAGATATTCATAAAGCTACATTTAGGACTAGATACGGTTATTACAAGTTCATAGTCATACCCTTTATAATTATGAATGTACTAGCAACATTCATGAACTTGATGAACAATATATTTAGATATTGCTTTGATAAATTTGTATTAGGGGTATGTGCAGGATCATCATGGAAAAAATAGGCCCTTAAGTGGCAAAAAATTTAGAAAAATTAGAGTTAGGAAACTTGATGTAAAAATTTGAATAAGTTATCTATATTATTTATAAAATATGTAACAATAGAATCTATAGCAAATTGAATGTAGTTTCGAAACTAATAGTTTTGTTTAAAAAATAAATAAATCTATTTGGTGAAATTTTGAAATTTCAATGCAGTAGTACTTAAATTTTAGGGAAAAAATAAGAAGTAGGTGTCTGTCTGACCACCCTAACCATAATAAAATGATAATATTTTTTTATATGATTTTAGATATAAGTAGAGGAACCATGTCCTGATGTGATGCATATTTTTGTGTAATTTTTTTCAAAAAACATAATTAATTATGAATTTTTTATTACAACTTTTTTAAAATATAAAAAAATTGTATGTCTGACCACCTTAACTTGGTCAAAACTTCATGGAATTCAATTTTTCTTTTTTAATCCTATAGTATATGAAGCATGGAATGTGACACATGTTTTGTATTCAAAAAATGTGATACCATTTGAAAGTTATAGATGTTTTTCAATTAGCCTATCAATCAAGACTTTAGTCATAATTTGAATAGAAAATGAATAAAAATTACTTATTAAATTCAAATTAAAGCATAATTTATATTGGTGGAAAGCTGAGAATCTCCTTTAAAAACCCTTTTTGTTTCATCAATTTTGGGTTAAAAAAAAGTCGTCAGCCACATACCCATCATATTGCCACTTTTTTGCCCATCATGACCCTGCACATACCCTTAGAATTCCTCGATGATATCTTAATCTATTCCAAGAGTGAAGAGGAGCATTGTAGAAATTTAGAGATATTTCTCCAATGGTTAAGAGAGAACCAACTATATTGAAAGTTCTCTCAGTGTACATTCCTTTAGAAGGAAGTGTAGTACCTGGGTCACATAATATCAGAGATGATGGAGCTTTCAAATTTTTCTCCTTGTTTGTCAGTCAAGACTTCCCTTATGTTGCTGGTCTTTCATGGTGTTGAAATTTTTAGAAGGGCTAGGGTTTTAGCATTGTCTTCATCTTAAACCCTAGTGTTTGCTTTCTGCCCTATTTGAAGTTCTATTTGGACGTTATCTTTTTGAAGGGTCTTAAAATGACTTGTGCCCCATTGTTCCATCTAGACGTTGGTCCCTTCGGTTTCTAATTTTCGCAGCCTTCCATAAGTTTTTATTTTTCCTAAGTCTAGGCTGACCCCGTGATTTATCATTTTAAAACAACTTATGTTCTTTTTTGTCGTCTGCCTTGGTCGCGCCCACAAAAGGATATAATAATCACAGTAAAACCTTTCCTGGGAATTGGACATTCCAACAGGTGACTAATATCTCTCTATGGACGTTCATTTACTTGTCAAACCAGGGGACGTATACTTTAAATGGCATGGAAAAATATATGCACTAAGAACTAGTTTGAGTCAAAACTTAGCGGAAATAAATACTAAAAAGGAATTCTATCCAGACTACAGGAAAGGTAATGCAAAGTTCTTTTAACTCAACTATGATTTGATTAAAATATAAACCATAACAACTACGACTAAAACACAAACTAAGAACTAGCCTTATGCTACAGGAACAGGCACAGGGATGGATTCTCTATGCTGCAGGAGCAATACAAGACTGAGTTTGTATGAAAACTTCAAAGATGAAAGCTAACTGAAGATCAACAGAAAAGAACAACTAACTAACTAGCTACAGATACTTACTCAGTGGGCCCCCTTAGCAAGCATCTACTGATTACATAGGTGCTGAACTCAGAACTTCATCAAACTTTATTCATGAAAACAGAATGGTATACATTGCTTTGTTGATATAAACTAACAACAAATTTTGTCTCTTGTCAAACAAACTCTACTTTTCATTATCATACTGACTCTTAGATGATATTTGCTATATCTCTCTCTATCACTATGCTTCTATCTTACTCTAACTGTCTTTTCCCCTCTCACTCGCACAGGAGGAGTACTTTATTTAAAATCAGGAGAGCAACTAACTAACTAACCCTATCAAAGAAAGACGTGGAAATAAAGTGTATCCCAGAATCAAGGAACAAACTTCATAAATGAATTTATCCATTCAACCCGATTCAGAGAGAATCTAGTGCTCCACTCTTTCCTGATTGATAGTCATCAAAAATCTTTCCCAACAGTTTCGGTCAGAGAGCCTTCTCTAGAGCTTCCTTGAAGTCGTGCAGGAAATGGACTTTACTGCAAGGCCGAGATCGGCTGCACTTGACTCGATCATTCTTCAATAACTTGCGGTACAAAAGGTAACAGATGCAAAAGAAAAGGCATATGACACATACACAATATCTGTTCCTTAATCACACATTTAAATCTATTTCATCATTCAAAAACTGTATACGATATACCAGTCATTTAGGGAGTCAACGGGGTAATAAATGCAGTCAAGACAACACAATAAGCTGTAGAAACATGAAAGTGTTTTGCTACAGGATATCCCCATAAAAGGTTTCAAAAGAGTTTTAAACAACCACGAATAATAAAAGTAAAGGCATTAAAAGTTCATCATAATATCAAAACTATGAGTACATTTTGAGCTCATCACTACCCCCTACTTAGCCTAATGCTGGTCCTCTAGTATTAACTTTTCTGGTGGTTTATCTAAAATCAGTGGTTGCTGCATGACTCTGAAATGGATTTCCAAACCTGTAATAAAATCCTCTGAAATCCCGGCACCTTTCATACCTTCGGTCTTCTAAATCATCATTAAGATTTGTAGCCTGGTGAGGATAAAGGGGCCACATTAGCATAGGAGGTCTGAATGTCAATGACAACCATAGTTCAAATCTCTTTTGAAGTCCCAATTGTATATATTTGCTTGATCGTTTAAGAGCTGCTGTGAAATTTAGGGGACTATGTGGTTTTGATTTTCTTAGCCCAACAGTTAATCTTTCCCACCTTTTCTCACTTCTGGTGTATGTCAGTCTCCAAAATGAATATGGTTGTGCCTGAAATTCATCATTTACCTGTTTCCTGATATCAAATATCTTCTCTCTGGCTGTAATATTATTAATGTCATATGTCAGAGCAAACCAGTCTTTCAACATTACATGGGGGTTTGAACTTTGAGAGCGTAATGGAACAGACTCATTTCTCTCAGCTTCCTCATATATTTCCCATTGCCTACCATAATTCGCTTCATTCACTACCCATGACATAAATGATCTCAAATGGATATCACCAATATACATAAGAGGGTTTCATTCTATTTTAGATGGAATTAAGAAGCCATGTAAATAAAATTCACACAGAGAATTTTTTAACCAAATAGGGGCTGCCTGATATGCCTCATAAAACTCTTGAGCAGTGTGAAGTATAGAATCTTGATTTCTAGAAATTCTCATTAGTTGGAACCATATGAATTGTTCCTTAAGGCACATAGCATAAACTCTAGGTGGTGGTCTACATTCCATAATCTGACCAGTTACTTTTAACATTTCATCCATTTTTGTTTTCAACTCAACAATTTCTTTCTTCTGACTTTCAATTTCCTTTTTCAATTTCTTCCTTTCTACCTCCCATTGACTTTGTTGCATGTCAGTCTGGGCTATGTGCCGGAAATTCATGGTTTGTAATGTAACTATTTCCCAGTTAGCTTTGACATATTCCAAAAATTCAATTAAAAACATCTTCTTATACACAACAATGGCTTTACAAGTTGCGGGGTGAAATATAGCTTCACTAGGCACATTCAATTATTCAGTCAGTTCTTGCTCTTGCTGCAAGATGAATTCTGGTTGCTGCGGTGGAGAAGACTGTGTTTCCTCCAAAAACTGCATAGTAGCGGTAGCCAAGTCATCAAGATTTGGTAACCCTTGTCCGTTATGCCCTGTTTCTTTTGTCTCAACTTATTCCTCTTCAGGGACGAATGAACTTTGTGCAACATTTTTGGACACATTCTGAGAAACATCAAATTCAGACTCTACATATCCTTTTGAAATAAGAATAACCTCTGGTTGAGGTGAACCAGGGGAGGTCTTACATTGTTTCCTTGTGGAAACTCTTCTTGGCACTGATGTGGCTGCAGGAGGTATTTTGGTAGCCTTCCTCTTTTTGGTCTGCTTAGAGGGTTCTGCCCTACTAGAGGATGATGGTGAACTGGTGTTAGCAACAAGTGTTGCTATAAGAGAGATGGTTGCAGGGGAAGGTGTTGCAGGAGAAGAGCATTGCCTTTTCTGAGAACGAGGGTCAGACTCTGGGGTTTGTTCTGCTCCAAACGACTCACCTGCCTTTGTTTTTCTCTTCTCTCTCCTAGTGGCAGACCTAGTTTGTATCCTAGCAGAGGATTCAGGTGTGAGAGCTGTAGGACCAGGTGCTACAGGAGTAGATGACCCTTGCCCTGTTCTACTGGTAAACGCAATTTCTTTCTTCTTTTTCTAAGGATGTGGGGTAAGTACCCTAGGGGGTTGTGGAATTTGCAAGCTCTTTTGAGCAACAAATTATTGCCAGGAAAGAGGTGAGACATCTCTCAAAGAGCGTTCAATCAATAATTTGATATGGCCGTGGTGAACAACAGAATTATCTTTCCCCTATTGGGTTCCATGGGCACTTTGTTCTAAAAATTTTAACAGGAAATTCAGAACATTTACAATTAACCCATGCCTCATATGACTTAATAATTTGAAATGATACGAATGCAGGTAGGAGAAATGACCTTCACAGGTTAAATACCTAATTATGTAAGTGGCGTATTCTGAATAAGGAGGAGGCAATGATACCCTCTTGCATCCCTGCTTGGAGACTTCCAAAGGTCCATCAATGGGCATTGAAAACTCAGCCCTTGCAGCGGTAGCATCTGAAGAAAAATTTTCTCCAACGGCTAGAAGCCCAGTTACTTCAACAATTATGTCTTTAGTTGCAACAACCATTAGACCCCATACAGTGGCTTCTCCTTCAGAAAGGGTTCTCAAAAATTCTCGGCAGCCTCCTCATCAAAAGCATTTAAGCTCAAGAAACAGTTTAACCATCCATAGATGCTGAATGCATGGACTGTTTGAAGATTTTGTAATAATAATTCATGAGCTACAGGCTCATGTCGCACCAGGTGACGACCCATGCTCACAGTTTTCCTCTGAACTCAATTCCTTACTAAAAATTCAAATTCTCTGTTTCCCTTTTTGCTCTGGTTTTCCTTCTGTCGTGCCGTCACATTTCTTTCTTTTCCAAAAATGAAATTTTTAAACAAGCAGTCTTAATCGTAATTTACAAGAAAAACATGCAATAAAGAAGAACATACGATCATATTTAGAAAGTACTAGAAGAATAATAAAGAAAGGTTATTTGTGCAGTTATGGCAGCGGCAAAAAGACAAGTTTTAAAAGGTGGATTACCCCACCCCCTACTGAGAGTATGACATGTGTCCTCACATGTACTAAAAAAAAAAGGCGGAGATCAGATAATAATGACCGGTACATGCATAGCAGTAAATGAATAGAATAAAATAAATCAAATATGCAATAACAAAAGATATGGCGTACCTTTGCACATACGTGTGAAGAAAGATGATGACGTCAACATGAGTTGACAGTTGGGAATGACATTTTAATTAAGGGTGATGCAGATGGATGAAGTGGATGGGTGACGTGGGTGGACGAGATGAATGGATGGATGGAAGATAAAGAAGTGAGATGGGTGCGATAAATGAGTATGGAGAAAAAGGGGTTTCATTTTAAAAAGAAAACCTTTATTATGAGCATGCATGTTAAAAATTACCGTGAAGCTGCAAGAGAAAGGTTAAAGCCTTCGGCTATAGGAAGAGTAGTAGGTGGAACCTGAACGAACTGCTGCATGAATTCTTCTTTTGATACTGGTTTATGGTACAACTGGAGTCGGTGGCCATTAACTAGCAATTTAAAATGGACTAGATCAATTGTCACCAGCTGTACAGCTCCGTTGTCAAACACATTCTCAACTTCATAGGGACCAAGCCAGTGTGTTATGAGTTTACCCTAGTTTTTTTGATATCTAGAATCATATAATAGAGCCCAATCACCAGTAGAAAATTTCTTAGTTTTTATGTGTTGATCATGTCGTTTCTTTCGTTGTTGTTGGATTGATTCTATATGCTGTAGGGTGACTTTTCTCATTTCGTCCAAAGCATTGAGCTGCAGGAGACGGTCCTTCTGTGCTTCAGATATTTCCATATTGAGTTCAAGAGCTGTCCTCAAAGTTTTGTGCTCAAATTCTATGGGCAACATGGCTGTTTTCCCATAAAGTAGCTCAAAAGGTGTAAACTCAGTTGTTGTCTTCCATGTAGTTCTGTAGGCCCAAACTGCTTCAGGAAATCTACTACTCCAATCTTTTCTATGGATTTGCACTATCTTTGTTAGGATTGCCTCAATTTCCCTGTTTGTTACCTCCGCCTGACCATTGGCTTGAGGGTGATAGGGGCTGGACTTCCTATGTTTGATCTTATAGTCATTCATTAGTGCAGTGATCAAATTCAATGTGAATTGAGCTCCCTGATCAGTTACAAGCTCTCTGGGGACTCCAAATCTAGTGAAAATTTATTCATACAGAAATTCAGCAACCTTATTATCTTGAGCATGAGTCATAGTTTTTATCTTAGTTGACCCATTTTGTTACATAGTCCGTGCAAACTAGAATGTATGACTTACCATTTGATGGTGGATCGATTGGTCCCACAAAATCCATTCCCCACTTATCAAAAAGGGTGACTATTACCTGTGGATATAGTGGCATTTCATCTGACTTGGTTGGTCTTCCTATACATTAGCATCAGTCACATTTCCTTATATAAGCCACAACATCCTTATGTAATGTTGGCTAGTAGTATCCTATTGTAAGAATCTTCATTGATGTTCTCTTTGCTGCAAAATGTCCCCCGCATGGTTCATCATGGAAAGTATGCAAGATATCATAAGTCTCATCTTCTCTTACACATCTTCGCATTACTTGATCAAGTCCAGTATAAAACAGACAATTTGCGATCCATGAGAAGTTAAAACTTTTCTCTATTAACAATTTCTTTTCTTTTGGAGAAAAATGAGCTAGTATTCTGTTTGCTACTAGATAATTAGCAATGTCTGCATACTATGGTGTATGTGCAGCAATGGAAAACAAGTGTTCATCTGGGAACCTATCATCAATGACCTCGTGTTCAATAGGTGCAGCTGATTGAAGTCTTGATAAAAAGTCAGCTACAACATTAGCTCTTCCTAGTTTGTCAATGATTGTAATGTCAAATTCTTGTAACAACAGGATCCATCTTGCCAATCTACCAGAAATGACAGGTTTTTTCATCAGATACTTGATTGCTGCATGGTTAGTATGGACAAATATCTCATAACCTATGACATAATGCCTAAATTTATTCAAAGCATACACTACTGCGAGCAATTCCTTTTCTGTGACAGTATAGTTGAGCTCAGGACCTTGAAGGTTCTTGCTGATGAAGTAGATGGCATGCTCGGTTGAATTTTATTTTTGACTTAAAATTGCTTCTATACCAAAATCAGAGGCATCAGCATGTATGTGAAAAGGCAAATTCCATTTTGGACCTTGAAGAACAGGGGCTTGAGTAAGCAAGTCTTTTAGTTGCAGGAAGGATTTTTCACAGGCGTCTGTCCACTCAAATTGAGAATCCTTAGTTAACAAGACATAAAGTGGGCTGACAATTTTACTAAAATCTTTTATAAACCTTCTATAATACCCTACATGGCCAAGGAAACTTTTGACATCTTTTTGTTTTGCAGGAGTTTATAAATTTAGAATAACTTCAATTTTAGTAGGGTTAACTTGAATTCCATTCTTTGAAATATGATGACTTAGAACAATACCTTCTTCCATCATTAGAAAACACTTTTCACTGTTTAGAGACAAATTTTTCTCTCTGCACCTTTTCAATACCTTTTGTAAATTCACCAGTGCTTCTTCAAATGTGACTCCATAGGTAGTGAAATCATCCATATAAATTTTCATACAGTCATGAGATATATCAGCAAAGATACTAATTACTACTCTCTGGAATGTTGTTGGCGCATTACATAGACCAAAAGGCAAGAATAAGTAAGCAAATGTTCCCCATGGATAGGTAAAAGTGGTCTTATCTTGATCCTTAGGGGCAATTTTTATCTGATTGTACCCACTATAACCATCCAAAAAGAAAAAATATTTTTTGCGAGACAGTGAGTCTAGTACTTGGTCTACAAAAGGTAGTGGAAAGTGATCTTTTTTAGTGGCATTGTTCAATTCTCTGTAATCTACACACACTCTCCATTTTCCACCTTTCTTGGGAACAATAACTAATGGAGAAACCCATTGACTGTCAGAGATTGGGTAAATAAAACCAGCATCAATCAACTTTTGAAGTTTATTTTTCACTATTTCTCTAAGTGTTGGATTTACTCTTCTTTGAGGTTGTCTGACTGGTAAACAATCTTCTTTGATATATATCCTATGAGTACAAACTCTAGAATCTATTCCTTGCATGTCTCCATATTCCCATGCAAAAGTTTTATGCTGATCTTGTAGCATTTTTAATAAGATAGCCTGTTGAGATTGTGACAGCTTGCTATTGATATTCAAACAGTGACCTGGAGACAATTCTATCCGCTTAATAAGATTACTCATAGAATCTATAGGTGATGTTTGTACCTCTTGTGGAAGCAAGTTATGAAAAATTGCTGGAAGTTTCAGTAGTGAATTCTCAGAATTTGGTTGTTGCAGGAAACATTGTAGATGGTTGCCACTTGGATCAGATGAACTACCCGTATCAGAGTTGAACTGTAGAATTTGAAAAAGCAAAGCATCCTCACTCTGAATTTGTGAGAATGGATAATTTTGAAGCATCATTAATTGAGTCAAAGAATTGGCTTCTTCAGTTTCTTCCCCCTTATCTGGCCAAACAGGTTGGGAAAAATCTAGTTGAGCTCTAGCAGGCAGATACAGAGCTAATTTTTTTGTGGACTGACTATCAAAAATGGTCATATCTCCAGAGCGGCATCCTATAAAAGCATCAGCAATTGCTAACCATGGTCTACCAAGGATAACTAGATACCCTCCTAAAGTTGTCTTAACTGATAATATTGTGAAATCAGCTCGATACTCCCAAGATTCAAGAGTGACAATTACATCTTCCACCATCGCATCAGGTTTAACTGTGGAGCTATCTGCAAGCTGCAGAACTATGGGTGTAGATCTAATGTTTGAAATGTTCAAGGAGTCCATAGTATGCTTTGTCATGACATTAATGGCAGCACCTAAGTCAATCAAAACATTTTTTACAATTTGGCTATTTATATGTATTTGCATTACAGGACTTCCAGGGTCAATATACTTTAGGACGACTGCATTTTCCAACATTATATCAGCCAATTTCCCTAAGACATGAATTTTTTGAGGATTATTTTTCTTTCGTCCAGGCTTCTTTAAACATGCCTCTTTAATAGCTTTTCCAAAAATGGGAACATCTTTAATAGCCTGAAATAAGGGAATTTGAATTTGTACATTTTTGAGTTGATCCAGAATATCAAAAGTGGGTTCTTCCATGGATTTAAATGTAGTACTTTGCAACCTCTGAGGAAAAGGTGGTTTGTCTTGACTTTGCAAAGTAGACTCCTTAGAAACTGTATCGGATATAGGCATATGTTCAGTAGGATCAGCAGGTGCAGTAGATTCTTCAAGGGGAGAATCTGGTATTTCAATAATTAGAGGGGGTTTTGGAGCAGGTAAAGTGGTTCCAGACCTCAAATGGATGTCATTAACATTTAAGGCATAAGCTTGATATTGGTTGGATTTGGCAAGATACATAGGCTGTTGTGGCTGCTGCTGTTGCTTATTATTAGGATTTGGCAAGGGCTAGGCAGGCATAGGCGTTTGCTTTGGAGGGCCAAGATTCGTAGAAGTTGCTGCAGGAGGTGGCATAAGGGCCTGTGGTTGTGGCTGTGGAGGCTACAGGAATCCAAAGGACTGGTTTTACCATTGTTGAGGACCTATCCATTGAAGATTTTGCTGCCAATTACCTAAAGGTGGGGTCCATTGTCCTTGTGGCTGCTGCCAACCTCCTTGAGGAGATTGCCATTGCGGGGTATGAAAATTAGGCCAACTTGGTTGAGGTGGATTCCAGGGTGGTGCTGGTCCATATGCATGTTGCCATTGGTTATTATAGCCAGAATAAGGATTACCAAAAGTTAAAGGATCTTGAGGCATACCTTGTCTTTGGGCCCATGATCTCCTTTGTGCAACAAAGAACACTTGATCATCATCACCTTCTACTGGCTTGAAGTTAGTAGGTAGTTGCTTAGCTTCCAAATTAGCCACCATCTTGCATCTGCAGTCACGCTTCTTCTATCTACAATATGGATAGAACTCGGCCAAAACTGCCTCAGCCTCCTCATGTTTCTTCCGAGCATGCATGGTGTCCAGTTGTGTAGCCATATTATTAATGATATCATGTTTGAAGTCAGACAACAAATTTGTTATCTCCATCCGAGAAACTCCACCAGAAGAAGACTTCCCCACTGTAGCATGATGATCTCGACCTTTCTTAACTATTGCTTGAGAGTAGTTAAAACATATTTTCTTTATATCATCCCAAGAGAGTTGGGCTATATCACCTCCTCCCATCAGGTCCAGGGCGTCTATACAGGCATCACTGATTCCCCTTAGAAAGAGTAGTTTCTGAGAGTCCTCATTGAGAGTATGGTTTGAGTTCCTCTTTAGTGAAAACAAAAATCTAGAAATATAATCTTCTAGACTTTCATCCTCCTTCTATTGAATTTGGAATATGTCATCTCCTTTACCGGCACTCTTACAATATTCCTTATACTTCTCAAGGAATTTCATCTGCATGGCTGCCCAACTATCTACAACACCTCTTCCCAGACTCATGAACCATATGAGAGCTCCCTCCTTCAAGGTGGAAGGAAATAACTTCAATTTATGAGCATCTGTGTTGTAGTCATAACTGCGACAGAGGAAATCAAACTCAAATAGAAAAGTTTCAGGGTCCTCTGTGACTAGGCCATAGAATTTTAGAAGTAGTGAAGAAGGTATATTCTTAAGATTGTCAGTATCTCGTTGGGGAACAATGGGAAACTCAAAATTAGGAGGTGGATTATTAGGTGGGTTATTTGCCATGTTTGCTCATTGGAATAACAAAGCGAATGGGTTTTCCTCATGTTCGTTGTCAGCTGGGTCAAATGGTAGTTCAACAAACAGATTTTCAGGGAGGAACCTTCCTAGTGCGTCTCTTCTTCTTCTATACATGCAATACGATGAATGGTGGCTTGAAAGATTTTGAAAATTTTTAACTAACAAACTAAACTAATGCTAAAAATGACTTCTGACAAATTCCTAGCTAGACGCCATCCCCAGCAACGGTGCCAAAAATGGTCGCGCCCACAAAAGGATATGATAATCATAGTAAAACCTTTCCTAGGAATTGGACATTCTAATAGGTGACTAATATCTCTCTATGGATGTTCATTTACTTTTCAAACCAGGGGACATATACTTTAAATGGCGCAGCAAAATATATGCACTAAGAACTAGTTTTAGTCAAAACTTAGTGGAAATAAATACTGAAAAAGAATTCTATCCACGCTACAGGAAAGGTAATGCAAAGTTCTTTTAACTCAACTATGATTTGATTAAAACAGAAACCATAATAGCTATGACTGAAACACAAACTAAGAACTGGCCTTATGCTATAGGAATAGGCACAGGGATGGATTCTCTATGTTGCAAGAGCAATACAAGACTGAGTTTGTATGAAAAATTCAAAGATGAAAGCTAACTGAAGATCAACAAAGAAGAACAACTAACTAACTAGCTACAAATACTTACTAAGTGGGCCCCCTTAGCAAGCATCTACTGATTACACATGTGCTGAACTCAGAACTTCATCAAACTTTATTCATGAAAACATAATGGTATACATTGCTTTGTTGATATAAACTAACAACAAATTCTGTCTCTTGTCAAACAAACTCTGCTTTTCATTATCATACTAACTCTTACATGATATCTGCTATATCTCTCTCTATCACTATGCTTATATCTTACTCTAACTATCATCTCCCCTCTCACTCATGCAGGAGGAGTACTTTATTTAAAATCAGGAGAGCAACTAACTAACTAACCCTATCAAAGAAAGACGTGGAAATAAAGTGTATCCCATAATCAAGGAACAAACTTCATAAATGAATTTATCCGTTCAACCCGATTTGGAGAGAATCTAGCACTCCACTCTTTCTTGATTGAAAGTCATTAAAAATCTTTCCCAATGGTTTCAGTCAGAGAGCCTTCGCCAAAGCTTCCTCGAAGTAGTGCAGGAAATGGACTTTACTGGAAGGCCAAGATCGACTGCGCTTGACTCGATCATTCTTCAACAACCTGAGATACAAAAGGTAACAGATGCGAAAGAAAAGGTGTATGGCACATACACAATATCTGTTCATTAATCACACATTTAAATATATTTCATCATTCAAAAACTATATACGATATACCAGTCATTTAGGGAGTCAATTGGGTAATAAATGTAGTCAAGACAACACAATAAGCTGCAAGAACATGAAAGTGTTTTGCTACAGGATATCCCCATAAAAGGTTTCAAAATATTTTTAAACAACCACGAATAACAAAAGTTACAAAGGCATTAAAAGTTCATCATAATATCCAAACTATGAGCACATTTTGAGCTCATCACGCCTAGTGGTGTCCCTTTGCCTTTTTAATAAATGTGTTATTTTGTAGAAGGTTGATTTAGCTCTACCATTGATCCATTTGCTACAGATATCAATGGTGCCCACCATCCCGGGATCAGGAATTGTGGGATCATGATATCACGGGTGAGTTCCACATGCCTTTCCTAAAGGATGAAATCTGCAAGACCATTGATGTGTTGTATTTTCAAGATTGACGATGCCCGCTATCCCACAATTAAGAATTGTGGGATCGCGATATCACGGGCAACTGTCGTGTGTCTCATCTGATGAGGCCTCAGGAGTGAAAGAAGCATTAGCTGGTTTTCAATATATTAAAGGATGGATTACTAATGTGCTTATAAGATGCACGCGCTTTATTTCAATGTAGATGTTATAATTTTGAGGGAAAAGGTGCTCGACAATTAAAGGAAAGGATGGTGACCATTTTGAAGGAGCATGATCTCTGATGAGAAAGATCAATGGTGCCCGCCATCCCATGATGGTAAATCGAGGGATTGCGATATTGTGGGAAACTTCCACATGGAATTCCTTTGTGGCATATGACATGGTGGGCCCCTTTTTGTCATGTTGGAAATTATGTCAGCCTATTTTGAAGACGGTCGTCGATGATTTGATCAAACTGGAGGATCAATGGCTCAAATTTAAATATGTATCAAATATGGTTGGAGTCGTTCGTGCAGCCTGCGAATGAGATTTAATGACGGATGAGACATCTACTGGCGAGATTTGATCGACGTAAAAATCAATTTACCTACCTTACTTGTATCACAAGGCATCCAATTATTTTGTGAAAATAGTTTCAGAGCCAAAGGTAAAATTGCAAGCAACTGTAGCCAGAATTTGGAGTTCGTGTGAAAAGAGTCATAAGTTTATTTTCTCTATTTCACAGTCCTTCTGCACCTAAATTTGGGAAGGGGGGTTTACTATGCTTGTCATTGAGCTCATTGAAATCTTTTGTTAGTGCTATAGTTTAATCATAAATTGTGAGGAATTGCAGTATTTTTACTCTGCAATTTTTTATCTCTGCTTAGTTGTAGCCACTTGAAGTGTAACATTTTAGTGAAGCCCTAGTTTATCTAAGATGGCGCCACCCAAGCAACACTTTGGCCACATTGAATATTTGAAAAGAAACTTGTAAGATGATTTCATGGATCAATTTTTGTTATCAACAAATTACATAAAAAAAGGTGTAGTGTTGATGCGAGGGAAAATCCTAGGGGAGGGGTTGGTGTGTAATAGTTCCAACATTGCTAATGTTAGGGTTCCACTCACCGGCTTAGAGATGCTCAAATTATGGCATGGATAGAGGAATTTTCCTCACACTTTTTCAAATGGGAGGATGTATGACATGGGGAAGTTGGTTATACCAAATGTGTTCCCTGATGTGGACTTACTCAGGGCAGTGGCCATGAGGTATGACCCCATCACATGGGTAATTAGAGATAATGATGGAGGGGTGCTATTAGAAATTAACAAAGATGTTATCGAACAGACTTTTGATTTGAGTGAGTTGAGTGATGACTTGGTTCCTATTAATCTTGAGGAAATGAAACAAGAGTATGCAAAATTAAAATCTCTTTTGAGGGCTAAGCTACTTCAACCTCATCTGGTTAAGGCAAGAGGTTCACAATTTCACATCAACCCTAGTGACCAGGAACCCTTTAGATTGAATTGTTTTGCTAAACTCTTCCTAGCTACTTTCTATTCATTATGTTAGATTTTGGGTTTCATTCCTGGTGCAGTAAATCCTATTGCATATATGTTCATTGGGGTGCAAATACAACACTCTAACTTTTATGTGACATATGACTTTTCCTCTTTCTTTGCTGAGAGGATACATGAAGGGTTGTCGAAGTTGCAGAAAGGTTACACTAGTACTTAATTCTTTTGGTATTCCATGTTGATGCATATGTTTCTATTTAGGAATGCTGACTTTTTTGCTAAGAAGATGAACTTAAGGCAATCAGTTGATGGGGAAAGATTGCCAGTAAAAATATGGGCTGCAGATTTATCCTGTAATAAGGAAAACACTAGTTATGTACAATTTTATAAATTTTTTGCTTCTAGATTAAGGGATAGATTGATGGTAAATGTACCTAGGGTCCCTAAGGAAGTACATGATATCCTTAGCCTAAAGGAGAGGAAGGAAAAATTGAGGGTTTTACATAACTGGGGTGATATTATCCTTTATCGAGTTAGCACTATTTTGAGAATATATGGATTTCAGGGAGCCCCTCACATTCTGCCATACAATGTGCCACCAAGAATAGGGCTTGTAGAAGTTATGTGGCAGATGGGTTGTATTCATGAAGACAAACTTACTGGAAATGGGAAGGGAAAATTATTCCCTGATTATACAGTAGTGTCTGTCTTCACATTTTCAAAGGGAGGCTAGACACATTTTGATAAATTATTTTTTGATTACCATTTGAGATTTGGTCCAAGGCGACAACATGATCCTAAAGGTTTCTTTGCTCTTTTAAGACAAAGAATAAAAGGTGAAAAATTTGCACATGAGTTCAATTTCACTAAGGACCTGGTCAGAAATGAATTTGATTTAAATAAGCAGGAATTGAACAAGAAGAAATGGATAGCTTATAGTAAGGTATTGGATGTTGTGCATGAGATGGATCCGAATTATGATCCACTAATGGAATTCACTCCATCCCATAAGAAAATTGATTTTTTAATGAAGAACTTCAAGGAAATTATGGACACCTTGACAATCAAAAAGATAAATTTAAGGCTAAGTCTAGATATGCAAGGACAAAGTGCTAGGCCAATTGAAAAAAGGCTAGTACACCAGCTTACAGAAAGGCGGCCTATATATAGGTGGAAAAGGGATACTAGCAGTGATGAGGAAGAAGTAGACAGAAAGAGGAAGCAAATAATGAAGGCACCTCCGCAACCAGGTCTAAAACTCAAAATACCTGGGGTAGTGAAAATCATTGAAATAACATCTTCACCAGAGCACAGTCCCCCATCACCACCATTTGAGCCAAGCCCTAAGAGGCAAAGAACTGATCACCCACCTGAGGAGTAGATAGATGAAATTGTTGTTACTGATCAGGACATGCAGGTTAGTATGCCTTCCCCTCCCAGGTCAGCTGAATAGGTTTTATCCGATCTAGATATGAAGGGTAAAAGTGTGCAAGATGCAAGAATGGAAGCTTGCAAGGAGTTCTTAGATGATAACGCATTTGTAAAGACTCTTGTACTTTTGAAATTGGCATGGAGAATGAAAATTGAAGAGTACCTAACTAAATACAAGGACATAAGAGAACTAAGGCCTGATAGGTTAGATCAGGAGAATGATTAAGAAGTAAAAGCTAAACTAATGGAAGAGTTCAAGAACATCACTCCTGAAGAAGGAACAAAACTAGTGGGTTAGGCTGGTGTTTTGATTTTTCTTGAATGAGACATCGTAGATGTAGTGGCTTTTAATGCTATTATGAAGTCCAAAAATCATTTTCAAGATTCTAAAGAAGAAGTCAAGGCAGCATTGCAAAAATCTGCCTTCAGTGAAGAATATGAGACCTTGTCAATTTGGGCATTGGCCCCACAAGGGAGAAAATGAGATATTGTTGATATTAATCCAAATTTCAGAGGAGGATTAATAATAAAGGGAGCTTCATAGACTTCAAGAATCGAGGCCACTAATTTGACTGTGAATGTGGCCAAGTTGGCCAAAAAAATTGCTGAAAAGGAGGAGGCTGAAAGAAAGAGCCTAACAGAGAAGTATAAAACTTTAATTGAAGAATATAGTAAAATACAATAGAGAAATGTTCGGCTGCAAATTGAAGTAGAAAGGGTCAACTATAGGCATATTGGGGAAACATCCAATGCCCTAGGAACCAGCACATTACCTCCCATAGTTGGGTCAATACCTCTTGCTTCTCCAAATGTTTCTACAGCAGGGTCTCCTATTCAAAATCCTACTCTCACCCCTCCTCTAGAACAAATTTATGAAGAAATAGAGTGCTCTGTTGATCCAACAAAGAGGCAGCTCATACAGAAAATTGAAGAATTACAGACATCAGCAAAGGTTAGAGAGGAGGGATTTCTTTCAAAAGAATAAGAAATTGTTGCTACTATTTTGGAGCACTTAAATGAAAGGGTAGATAATAAATTTCCCTCTATACATTCTTTGTATTCTTTGTTTTTGGAAGCAATAAAGAATATTGATAGGGATTAGGAGATAGTTATTCCAATAATTGAAAATTGGATCCCTACGCCCAATGATCTAGATATCATGAATAAAGCCTCAAGGTTTGACATAAATAATAGGCCCCAATCATTGAAGCCTACTCATGTGTTAGTGAAATCATTACAAGGTTTTCAAACCCTACCAGATGATTTGAGTAGGAAGATTAAGGAGTTGGTGAAGAATTTCAATGGTTGGGGAAACACATTGTGACCTGGTATAATTGATGAGCAGGGGGAAGTCAGAACACTCAAATAATGGAAGGATCAAGCAAGAAAGGTTATCAATAATCAAATTAAAATAATTTGTGATGACTCAAATTATGATTTGTTGGTAAATTATATGGATAAGATTATTGGTACCGGCTCATTTTTGGAGTCTTTTGAAAGGGATGCAAATCAGGTGGCGGTAAAGTATATGCCTTATAGTACAAAGGTAAATGAGGTGATTATTTTTGACTAGCCAACCAATGAAGAATACCAGAAGTGGGTAGCTAAGTATTTGAATGATGATGAGTAAAAGGAGTGGACTACCAATAGGTGGCAAATGAGATGTTGTGGTTGCAATGATCCCAGTTTTGTGTTGATGGTGTGGGTTTCGCATGGTTTTTTGTTATTGCATCAACCTTCCTCCGCTGGCATGATGAACTAGAATATGCTCGAGGATTATTACTATTGTAATGATTTTTGTAATATCATCAAGTGCCCCAATCGTCTGGTAACATGTGTACTTTCTGGCCCGAAGCTTGTTTTCTCCTTTATTTTCTATAAGAAGGATTTCAAGGCCATAAGTACGGCTTAGCAAGTTAGAGAATTTTGATCGAGTCTAGGCAAAGTTGCAAAGCCGATTGTAAAATCATATGTTTCTAGAGAGTAATTTAATTTAGGATTCTGAGTCATTCTATAATAGGTTTTGAGTTCATGAGGATTTAATGTTGTATAATAGTACTAGCATTTGAATTGAAATGATCAATTTGAGCTCATGTCTCTCCATTGTACACGCATATCTGAACTTTAAATAAAATAACTAAGGGTTGTTTCATTCATCTCACTATTGTGGTGTGTATGATTCCATTTTAGCTTTAATTCAAGGAATTAATTAAAGTGCTTGAATGGGATTAGAGGCAGATATGTTTTGTATAAGGATTTGATAACTAGTATTGGGTTGGAATATATACTGATGAAATTGTAATGCAATATTGTCAGGGACTTTATATGTCATGTACGTCATCTATTATAAACCTTTAAATGCTTATGAATTTGACTCCTACAATGAATAAATGACACTGATCTGAGTTGCATTCATTCATGTGATTTAGTATTAGTTTGTTTTGCCTAGAGCTTGCTACAAATTGCAAATCAATGACTATTTTATATATTATGGATTGGGTTGTAGTCATCCCATGTTCCATATAGTTGATATTGTCGAAGAAAATCCGATTCTCCAATATTATATTATTGTGTTGAGCTATTAAGCGGGATTATCTGTCATTGCTAATGTTGTTTATGATAATGGTGCAGAGGTTGTAAACACATTAAGGGATCCCCCTCCCAGGTCTTGTAGAGCCCGAAGTGCAGGAGGTTAGTTTAAAGTCCTCGTCAGTTGGTCCAGGTCCTTCAAGCTGCCCTTGATTGGAATTGGCAATTCCATAGGTAGAGTAGAAGACCAACCTGGTTAACAACATAAAAAGGAACCAACAAAATGGCGACTCTTCTGGGGACCTAGTTTTAAATAGGTTTATTATTAGTGTGTCTGTTATCCATTTTGCGTAGAGTTTTTCATAATATTTATTTGATTTGAAGGTTGAGCCTATAATTATGTGTTAGGTTTTTCCACTTCTTCTATTTTCATAAGTGTCGAAAGTTATGTTGTAAAGCACTTTTGTGTGTTGTCAGTACAAGGTTCTGAAGGTTCTTATTTTCTACCACGTGTCTTTAGGTATTTGATATTCCCAGCAAGATTGGGTGGCGACTCTAAAGTCTCTGTGCCAGTGTGTGTTTTATTTTGTAAAGTTTATTATACATAGAAAGAACTTTTGGACAAGTACGAAGAATGGAGAACACCAGGTCATTCATGAAGAATCACCCATAACAGAAATTGGAAGGTGAACTTCCCAAAGCAAAGAAGGACTAGATAAAGAGGAAACCAGAATCTAGTAATGCCGCTCCCACGTCATAGGACCCTGTACACCAAGGTACAAATAAGCTTTTACATCCTATCCCTGAGAATCTTGACAAGATGTCTAGAAATTCAGAGTCAGATAGTTATGGATTTTTTGATTCATTATTTAATACACCGGTTCAAGATGATGTGACATGTCAGAATAAGGGGCTTGTTAGTATTAAATATGCTGAAAAGAAAAGAGGTAGGAGTAGAAGTCGAAGCCATCACAGAGAATGTACCAGTGATGGCTGAAAATGATGTAAATCCTTTGTTTTCTGAACATGTAGTAGAAGGGGTAAAGTTAATAGATCTAGATGATACATCAAGTTTTGATGTGACTTTGCCTAACCCTGATGATATTTTTGGAGACATAAATTCTTTGAGACAGGAAATCCAAGCACAAGCTAAGCTTAGAGTGAAGAGAGAAAAAGAGAAGGAAATAATGTTGAGAAGTGCTATGATTGAAAGAGATAGGTTGATGAGATAGTTGAAAAAAATGAAGCTCCTGAACCGAGATGAACCTAAACCAAATGTTGAGGGTCTGGTTCTATAGAAGATTTCTAATAAGGAAGTAAGGCATGTTCGTAAAGAAACCCCAGTAGCCCACATTGATGTCCAACTCGAACCTGCAGACTCAAAGCCCTCGACTCATGATAGGTCTCAACCAAGTAACACAAATCCTAAGCCTACATTGAACAAAGGAAAGCAAAAGGTTGAGGGGATTAAAATAAATGAGAAGATGACTCCCCATCCTACCAAACAAGATCTCAAACCACATGTGTCATTTCAAGCAGAATCTACTTTAGAAAAGGCTAAGAAGGAGAGTGAAGATTTGGCAAAAGAGTTGGAAAGAATAGAGATCAAGGGTGCAAATGCAAAAATGAAGAGGAAAATAAGTTTCCTAAAAATGACAACTACGGATGAGGTTGTACAAGCTGAAACCTCATGAAACCACCAAGATGCTTTAAAGGGTGGTTCTAAAAATAATCCAGACCCCACCATAAAGAGTTCTAACCCGAAGATTCATATAACTGGGTTTGCAAATCCAAATCAGTATGGTTTAAGAGTACAAGATAAAGGGTTTGGTGTGGATTCTCAGAGAAATGAAGGATTATTTCAATGACGACCTATACAGTTGGAAAGGTATAGACCATTGTTCTTTGATGGTATCCCTGGTTATCCAAATCCTATCCCTGTTGACTTGAGAGAAAAGATGAATAAGTTTTCTAGTAATAATGTTGTAACAACAAAGGAACACTTGAAAGATTTCATGGACATGTTAAATGATTATGAGGTAGAACATGAAGATGTTGTAATGAAATTATTTGTACAATCCCTGGTAGAAGATGCAAGGGATTGGTATAGAGGTTTACCTAATGCTAGTATTTGATCATGGGATGAGTTTGAAAAGTGTTTTAAAGAGTAGTATGGTGATAAAACTAATGATAGTTTCATGTTGAATGAATTTAATAGCATCAAGAAGTCATTGAATGAGCCCGTGACAGAGTTTAATTTGAGATTTCAAAAAGCAATGTATAAGTTGTTCCAGGTTTTGAGGCTTGATGAAAATGTTTGCTTAACTACATGCTTCAATGCTTTTGATGCTAAAATGGCATATCTCCTCAGAGATAAAGACCATCGGACCATGAGGGATGCATTTGGAGTGGCTATAAATATTGAAAGTAATAGAAGAGCTTCTGGGAAGTATGGTAGGAGAGAATAGCCTGCACTTTTGAAAAATTCTACGAATAAAATTGAGAAAGCTCCTACTACAAAGGCTAAGGATGATGAAGAGTGGGAAAAGGTTTACAATACTCTGAAAGACATAAAGAAAAATGTTGCTAAACAAGAAAAGGGTGTAGGAAATGAAAGGCAACCCTATAATAAAAATGATAGGCCACCTAGATTGTAAAATTATCCTTACAGTACAAATTGGAAAGATGGAAAGCCCATCTTTCCTAGCTAGAAGCCTAAAAATGATCAGCATACGCCAGACCCCTTGCAGAAACATTAAATGAATATGGTAGTAGACAGACCATGGTGTGAAATGTGCCAACGTCCTCATGATCAAAATTACTATGGGGTTGCTCAATTGATTATTGCTGGGAAATTGAAGAGGATGCTCATGAGTAGACAGTAGAATATGAGCAAGATGATATAAATGTTTATATGGCTAGATCATACATTGATGAAGCATAATGCTCTTCTGATGGTGAAATACAGGAAGCTAATATGGATAATCAGAGAAAGAGAAATGAGGTGTATCATCAACAGGTCTTTTCAGATGAGGAAGATGATTTTGATCATAATTCTTGCAATATGGAGCAGGCTGAAGATTCAGTGTCCTTATGGAGACCGTCGGAAGAGGAAATTGCAAGGTTGATTGAAGAAATGGCTACCCATATGAGAAGTTCACTTCAATTGAGAAGTAGAACTATTGGTGGTGAGCAGGGTAAACCTGTTGGCTTATTTATCAAAGAGAAAAAGGATAAAAACAAAGGTGTTAAAATTGACAACAAAAGGGATGATGTAAAGGTCAAAGAAGTTAAGAGTGATAAGATTTGGGAAAAAAAGAATGAAACCACAAAGCTTCAAGAAGGTGTAATTGCACCATTGGTGAAGAAAATGGCGATTACAAAGGTAGTTGAACTTGGTACAGAGGATAACAAGAAAAATAAGCTAGGAGGATGTAATTAGCCAAAAAGAAAGGAAAAAGATGAAGTTATGATGTTTAATTTGCCTAAATATACACCTAGGGATATGTTTCATGCTCTTTCTCAGGTTAAAGTAATTGTACCTTTACTAGAAATGATGAGAATAGATGAACACAAAGAAAAAACAATAGCCTTGATCACAGATGTTGTTGGTAATAAGGCTAAACATGGAAGTGATAAAGAAATGAAAGATAAAGAAAAAGAAAAGGAAGTGGAGGGAATTGTGTCACAAAATCCCCCTGTGTATTTAGGAAATTCTATTAATCTATGCCTTGAAAACATAAACCCCTTTTTCTTGAGTGTGGATATAAATGGAAACACTCTAAGAAACTGTTTGATAGATTCAGGGGCCTCAAATAATCTTATGCCAGTTAAAATAATGGAGGCAATGGGCTTGACAGTAGATACTACTCAAGGTAAATGTTATGCTATGGATTCAAGAGAATTTTCAGTTATTGGAACTATCAAAGCATTGCCTTATAAGTTGACTCAGTGCCCTAACAAGGATTTAGTCATGACGGTCTTAGTTGCAAACATCCCACCTCACTTTGGGATGCTTTTTTCAAGGAAATGGAGTGCATCAATGGGGGGTAATATGCAATGTGATTTGTCATTTGCTACTTTCTCCATTGATGGTAAGGATTTCAAAATTGAAAGAGAGTCAAAGGTACCTCATATGATTGAGCATGGTCCGATTGAGAATATGACATGTTTTATTGACAATGGTATAGATGAATTTAGGGTTGAGGAATTCCCTAGTAGTTGTGACAAACCTATTGCATTGATTGATACTGAAATAAAACAATTGTCAGAATCTAATGATTTGTGGACTATGTATTTTGATGGTGCATGTTCAAAAGAAGGGTCTGGTGCAGGCGTTTTGTTACAGTCACCAAGTGGAAAGACATTTAGGTTCTCTTTCACTCTGTTATTTGAATGCACAAATAATGTGGCAGAGTATGAAGCCTTATTGTTAGGTTTGAGATTGGCTAACAAACATGGTATCAAAAAGCTCAAAGCAATTGGGGATTCTGAACTTGTGGTCTCTCAAGTTAGATCTAAATATGTATCAAAGAACAAGAGGTTAAAACAATATAGGAATGCTTTTTGGGATGAACTAGAGAGCTTTGATGCATTTTGTATAGGGTGGATGGAGAGAGGTCAAAACAAAGTGGCATAATTATTAGCTAACATTGCATTAAAACTAGATGATATGACTTATGCTGGAATTTCAAAGGTTGAGGTTCAAACTAGGCCATTTGTCCCTAATAATGTTAAAAATTGGAAATTTTTTGATAATGATGAAGATATATTAAAATTTTTGAATTGTGTGGGAGAATATGAATATCAGGAAATTGACTTTGGAGCTTTTGTTGAAAATACTGATGGTAAGGATACTGTATTCGGAAATGAAGTCATTCAGTTAAAGACAAACACAATTCCCAAGGGTCTAGTTGTATTAGAAAGAGTGTTTGACAATCAAGATAAGACAAACGTTAATCATACTATTTCCCATCCTGATGAATTGGAGGAGATAAATATTGGAACAAAAGCATCCCCAAAGAAAGTGTATATTGGAAAGAAAATGTCACCAAATGTGAGAAGGATGTTAAATGATTTATTAAGGAAGTTTAGGCATGTGTTTTCATGGTCTTATGATGATCTTAAGGCATACAGGGAGGATCTTTTTCAACATGAGATTCCTTTACATGATGATGGTAAGCCATTCAGACAAAAGCAAAGGCCTATTAATCCCACTTTGGGCCCCAAAATGCAAGAAGAATTAATGAAACTAAGGGATGCAAGAATCATCTAGACATTCATCTTGGGTATCAAACTCGGTACCGGTAAGAAAGAAAAATGGAGACATCAGGTTATGTGTAGATTTTAGAAATTTGAATATGTCTTCATTAAAAGACAATTATCCATTACCTAATATAGAAGCTATGTTGCAACGAGTGATAGGCTATGAGTTAATGTCTATGATGGATGGTTTCTCTGGATATAATCAGCTCATGGTCAAAGAGTTTGAGCAATTTAAGACAACTTTCACTACACCATGGGGAACATATGTTTATGTGAAAATTTCATTTGGTCTAACAAATGCAGGAGCTACTTTTCAAAGAGCCATGGATGTGGCATTTTCAGATTTCATCAACTTGTTTTTGGTAATCTATCAGGATGACCTAACAGCATATTCTAAAAGGGAAGAGGATCATTGTGAGCATTTGGAGAAAGTATTCATTAGATCCTTGGAGTATGGCATTTCTTTGAATCCAAAGAAATGTGTGTTTGGAGTACTAGAAGGAAAACTATTGGGACATATAGTTTCCAAGGATGGAGTAAAAATTGATCTAGAGAAAGTTATTGCAATTGATAAAGTGCCACAACCCCGAACTGTCAAAGGAATCCAATCTTTCTTTGGGAAAGTAAATTTCTTGAGGAGGTTTGTAACGAATTTTGCTGAGATAGTTCACCCAATTTCCAAAATGCTCAAGAAAGGAGGCAAGGTTGAATGGGATGAGGAGCATGTGTAGGCCTTCCAAGCCATTAAGAAAGCAATAAAGGAGGCTCCTATGTTAAGAACCCCTAATTTTTCCAAACCTTTATATATTTTCTCATTTGCTTCTTTCCACACAATTGCAGCTGTGTTGTTACAAAAGAATGTAAAAGGTTTTGAACAACCTATAGCCTTTTTAAGTAAATCTTTATAGGCTGTAGAACTTAAGTATTATATAAATGAAAAATAGGCATATGCACTGGTAAAAGCAGTGAAGGATTTTAGACCTTATTTTATGGGAGCTACTATAATTGCTTATGTGCCTAGTGCTGCTATTAAGGACATTTTCACACATCAAGAGGTGTCCGGGAGAAGGTGTAGATGGATAAATAGGATTCAAGAATTCAATATTGAGGTTAAAATTACTAAATTGGTAAGAGGACAAGGATTGGCCAAACTCATGGCCCAAAGTAATCAGGAAGAAAATTAGATAAATTTGCTAGAAGAGGAGAATAGATCGCATCTATAAAATATGGAGCATTCAGAATGGTAGAGAGATGTGATATATTACTTGCAAAAAATGAAATGTCCTGATAACTTGAGTGAAAATGAGAAAAGGACATTGAAATTACATGCTATCAAGTATGTTATTGTAGATGGAAAGCTCTGGTGGAGAAATGGAGAGGGTGTAATGCTGAAGTGTGTTGATCAAGATGAAGCAAAAGAACTTTTGAGTGGAATGCACAGTGGAGTTTGTGGAGGACATTATATGGCTAAAATAACTACACATAAGATAATGAGGGCTGGATTTTGGTGGCCTTCAATTTTTAAGGATGCAGACCAAGTAGTGAGGACATGTGATGCTTGTCAACGTTTCTCTGGTAAGTTAAAGTTTTTTGGCAACTTGCCTTTAAAACCAGTTATAGTACAAGCCCCATTCTAGCAATGGGGTATTGATTTTATAGGGGAGATAACATGTAAATCTAGTGGAGGTCATTCTTGGATATTGGTGGCCACTGATTATTTCACCAAATGGGTGGAAGCAATTCCAACGAAGAAGGCCACTAGTAAAGTGGTAATTGATTTCCTGATGAGCAACATATTGACTAGATTCAGATGTCCAGAAAGGATTGTGTTAGACAATGCAATAAGCTTCAAATACGAAGAATACATAGAATTTTGTAAAAAGCATGGCATCTAGATTCCGTATTCATTACCATACCACCCACAAGGAAATGGAAAAGTGGAATCAAGCAAATAAAAGCATGATGAAGATTATTAAAAGAATCTTGGATCAAAATAAAAGGGCTTGGGATTCTAAGCTCAAATTAATAGTTTGGGTAGATAGGGTAACTATGAAGAAGGCAATAGGTTGTGCCCCATTCGACTTGGTTTATGGGATAAATGCCAGGTTACCGCAAAAAAACTTAATAGAAATGTATAAGTCTATCCATATATATGTTAATGAAATTGATGATGAAATGCAGTTGAGAGTAGAAGCTCTTATAGAATTGGAAGAAGCCAAGAGGGAAGCACAAAAGAAAAATGCTAAGTTGTAGTTGTAGGTAAAGAACTTGTATGACAAGAGAGCAACTGTAAGGAGCTTAAAAAATGGAGATTTGGTCTTAATGTGGAATGCTAGACTGGAAGATAGAGGGAAACATGGGAAATTCGAAGAAATTTGGTTAGGACCATTTCTAATTAATGATAAGTGGGGTGAGGATTTGTATTTCCTCCAAGAGATGACATGAGATATTCTTGAACTGCTAGTTCATGGACAATTCTTGAAGTTATATTTCACTTAAAGTTTTCTTTTCCATGAACAGTAGTTTAGGTTTGTATATTTTGTATATGTCTTGTACATAGGTTGGGTTGTTTTGTATGAACAATGCATTTTTGGTTGTCTCTGCCTCTTGGTCTGCTATCCCTGAGATTCCGAATTCTCGCTTCATTCCAATGGAATGAACATCCCCAACTGGAGCAACTAATGGAGCTTTCAAATTTTGCTCCTTGTTTGTCACTTAGGACTTCCCTATGTTGCTAGTCTTTCATGGTGTTGAAACTTTTTGAAGGGCTATGGTTTTAGCCTTGTCTTCATCTTAAACCCTAGTGTTTGTTTTCTGCCCTATTTGAGGTTCTATTTGGACGTTATCTTTTTGAAGGGTCTTAAAGTGACTTGTGACCCATTGTTCCATCTAGACATTGGCCCCTTTGGTTTCTAATTTTTGCAGCCTTCCGTAAGTTTTTATTTTTCCTAAGTCTAGGCTGACCCCATGCTTTATCATTTTAAAACAACTTATGTTGTTGTTTTCCATCTGCCTAGTGGTGTCCCCTTTCCTTTTTAATAAATGTGTTATTTTGCAGAAGGTTGATTTGGCACTATCGTTGATCCATTTGCTGCAGATATCAACGACACTCGCCATCCCACAATCAGGAATTGTGGGATCGCGATATCATTGGCGGGTGCCACGTGCCTTTCTGAAAGGATGAAATCTGCGAGACCATTGATGTGATGTCTTTTCAAGATCGACAACACCCACCATCCCATGATTAGGAATTGTGGGATCGCGATATCACGGGAAACTACCACGTGTCTCATCCGATGAGCCCTCAGGAGTGAAGGAAGCATTAGCCAGTTTTCAATATATTAAAGGACAGATTACTAATGTGCTTATAAGATGCACATGCTTTATTTCAATGTAGATGTTATAATTCTGAGGGAAAAGGTGCTCGATAGTTAAAGGAAAGGATGACAACCATTTTGTAGTTAAAGGAAAGGATGACAACCATTTTGAAGGAGCAAGATCTCTGATGAGAAAGATCAACGGTGCCCACCATCTCATGATGGTAAATCGAGGGATTGCGATATCACGGGCAACTGCCACGTGGCATTCCTTTGTGATGTATGACATGGTAGGCCCCTTATTGTCATGTTGGTGATTATATCAGCTTGTTTTGAAGACGACCGTCGATGATTTCATCAAACTGGAGGATCAACGACTCAAATTTAAATATGTATCAAATATGGTTGGAGTCATTCATATAGCCTGCAAATGAGATTTAATGGCGGATGAGACATTTACTAGCGAGATTTGATTGACATAAAAATCAATTTACCTATCTTATTTGTATCACAAGACATCCAATTATTTCATGAAAATAGTTTTAAACCCAAAGGTAAAATTGTGAGCAGCTACAGCCAGAATTTAGAGTTTGTGTGAAAAGAACCATAAGTTTATTTTCTCTATTTCCCAGTCCTTCTACACCTAAATTTGGGAAAGGGGGTTTGCTATGCTTGTCATTGAACTCATTGAAATATTTTTTTAGGGCTATAGTTTAATCATAAATTGTGAGGAATTGTAGTATTTTTACTTTGTAATTTCCTATATTTGCTTAGTCGTAGCCACTTGAAGTGTAACATTCTAGAAAATCCCTAGTTTATCCAAGATGGCATCACCCAAGCAGCACTCTAGCCACATTGAATATTTGAAAAGAAACTTGTACGATGATTTCCTGGATCAATTTTCATTATCAACAAATGACATAAAGAAAGTTGTAGTGTTGATGCGAGGGAAAATCCTAGGGGAGGGGTTGGTGTGTAATAGTTCCAACATTGCTGATGCTAGGGCTCCACTCATTGGCTTGAAGATGTTCAGATTATGGTATGGACAGAGGAATTTACCTCACCCTTTTTCAAATGGGTGGATGTATGACATGGGGAAGTTGGTTGTACCAAATGTGTTACCTGATGTGGACTTACTTAAGGCAATGACCATGAGGTATGACCCCATCACATGGGTAATTAGAGATAATGATGGAGGGGTGCTATTAGAAATTAACAAAGATGTTATCCAATAGACTTTTTATTTGAGTGAGCCGAGTGATGAATTGGTTCCTATTAATCTTGAGGAAATGAAACAAGAGTATGCAAAACTGAAATCTCTTTTTAGGGCTAAGTTGCTTCCACCTCATCTAGTTAAGGCAGGAGGTTCACAATTTCATATCAGCCCTAGTGACCAGGAACCCTTCAGATTGAATTGTTTTGCTAAACCCTTCTTGGCTACTTTCTATTCATTATGTCAGATTTTGGGTTTCAGTCCTGATGTAGTAATTCCTATTGCATATATGTTCATGGGGGTGTAAATACAACACCCTAACTTTTTTGTAACATATGACTTTGCCTCTTTCTTGGTGGAGAGGATACATCAAGGGCTGTCGAAGTTGTAGAAAGGTGATACTGGTACTCAATTCTTTTGGTATTCCATGTTGATGCATATGTTTCTGTTTAGGAATGTTGAATTCTTTGCTAAGAAGATGAACTTAAGGAAATCAGTTGATGGAGAAAGATTGCCAGTACATATATGGGCTTAAGATTTACCCTGTAATAAGGAAAACACTAGTTATGTACAATTTGATAATTTTTTTGCTTCTAGATTAAGGGCTATATTGATGGTAAATGTACCTAGGGTCCCTGAGGAAGTACATGATATCCTCAGGCCAAAGGAGAGGAAGCCAGAATTGAGGGTTTTACATAACTGGGGTGATATTATCCCGTATCTAATCAGCACTGTTTTAAGAATATATGGATTTTAGGGAGCCCCTCACATTCTCTCATACAATGTGCCACCAAGAATAGGGTTTGCAGAAGTTATGTGGCATATGGGTTGTATTCATGAAGACAACCTTACTGGAAAGGGGAAGGGAACATTATTCCCTAATTATATAATAATGTCTGACTTCACATTTTCAAAGGGAGGCTGGACACATTTTAATAAATTCTTTGTTGATTACCATTTGAGATTTGTTCCAAGGCGACAACATGATCCTGAAGGTTTCTTTGCTCTTTTTAGACAAGGAATAAAAAGTCACAAATTTGCACACGAGTTCAATTTCCCTGAGGACCTGATTAGAAATCAATTTGATTTAACTAAGCAAGAATTGAACAAGGAGAAATGGATAGCTTATAGTAAGCTATTGGATGTTGTGCATGAGATGGATCCGAATTATGATCCATTGATGGAATTCACTCCATACCATAAGAAAATTTATTTTCTAATGAAGAACTTCAAGGAAATTATGGACACATTGACAACCAAAAAGATAAATTTAAGGCTAAGTATGGATATGCAAGGACAATGTGCTAGGCCAATTGAAACAAGGCCAGTACATCGGCCTACAGAAAGGAGGGCTATCTATGGGAAGAAAATGGATACTAGCAATGATGAGGAAGAAGTAGACAGAAAGGGGATGAAAATAATGAAGGCACCTTCGTAACTAGGTCCAAAATTCAAAATACCTAGGGCAGTCAAAATCATTTAATTAACATCTTCACCAGAACATAGTCCCCCATCACCACAATCTGAGCTAAGCCCTAAGAGGCAAAGAATTGATCACCCACCTAAGGATCTGATAGATGAAATTGTTGTTACTGATCAGGACATGTAGGTTGGTATGCCTTCCCCTCCTAGGTCAGCTGAATTAGTTTTATCAGATCTGGATATGAAGGGTAAAAGTGTGTAAGATGCAAGAATGGAAGCTTGCAAGGAGTTATTAGATGATAACACATTTGTAAAGACTAATCTATTTTTACAATTGGCATGGAGAATGAAAATTGAAGAGTACCAAACTAAATGAAAGGAGAGAAGAGAACTAAGGCCTAATAGGTCAGATCAGGAGAATGATGAAGGAGTAAAAGTTGAACTAATGGAAGAGTTCAAGAACATCACTCCTAAAGAAAGAAGACAACTAGTGAGTGAGGCTGGTGTTTTGATTTTTTCTGAATGGGACATCACATATGCAGTTGCTTTTAATGCCATTATGAAGTCCAAAAATAATTTTCAAGATTCTGAAGTAGAAGTCAAGGCAGCATTGCAAAACTTTGCCTTCAGTGAAGAATATGAGACCTTGGCAATTTGGGCATTGGTCCCACAAGGGAGAAAACTAGATATTGTTGATGTTGATCCAAATTTTAGGGAGGATTAATAATAAAGAGAGCTATAGAGACTTCAACAACCGAGGCCACTAATTTGATTGTGAATGTGGCCAAGTTGGCCCAAAAAACTGTTGAAAGGGAGGAGGCTGAAAGAAAGAGCCTAACGAAGAAGTATAACACTTTGATTGATGAATATAGTAAAATACAACATAGAAATGTTAAGCTACAAACTGAAGTAGAAAGGTTCAAGTACAGGCATATTGGGGAAACATCCAATGCCCCAAGAACCATTACATTACCTCCAACAGTAGGGTCAATACCTCCTGCTTCTCCAGAAGTTTCTACACTAGGGACTCCTATTCAAAATCCTGCTCTCACCCCTCCTCTAGAGAAAATTTATGAAGAAACAAAGTGCTTTGTTGATCCAACAAAGAGGCAGCTCATACAGAAAATTGATGAATTACAGACATCAACAAAGGTTAGAGAGGAGGGATTTCTTTCAAAAGAAAAAAAAATTGTTACTACTGTTGTGGAGGACTTAAATGAAAGGATAGATAATAAATTTCCCTCTATACATCCTTTGTATTCTTTGTTATTGGAAACAATAAAGAATATTGATAGGGATTAGGAGATAGTGATTCCAATAATTGAAAATTGGATCCCTAGGGCCAATGATCTAGATATCACGAATAAAGCCTTAAGGTTTGACATAAATAATAGGCTCCAATCATTGAAGCCTACTCATGTGTTATTGAAATCATTACAATGTTTTCAAACCCTACCAAATGATTTGAGTAGGAAGATTAAGGAGTTGGTGAAGAATTTCAATGACTGGGGAAACACAATGTTACCTGGTATAATTGATGAGCAGGGGGAAGTTAGAACACTCCAACAATGGCAGGATCAAGTAAGAAAGGTTATCAATAATCAAATTAAAATAATTTTTTATGACTCAGATTATGATTTATTGGTAAATTTAATGGATAAGATTATTGGTACCGGCTCATTTTTTTAGTCTTTTGAAAGAGATGCAAATCAGGTACCAGTAAAGTATATGCCTAATAGTACAAAGGTAAATGAGGTGATTAATTTTGACTGGTCAACCGACGAAGAATACCAGAAGTGGTTAGCTAAGTATTTGAATGATGATGAGTAAAAGGAGTGGACTACCAATAGCTGAAAAATTAGATGTTGCAGTTACAACGATTCTAGTTTTGTGTTGAAGGTGTGGGTTTCGCATGGTTTTTTGTTATTGCATCAACCTTCCTCCACTAACATGATGAACAAGAATATGCTCTAGGATTATTGTTGTTGTAAAAATTTTGGAATATCATCAGGTGCCCCAATTGGCTGGTGACATGTGTACTTTCTGGCTCGAAGCTTGTTTGCTCCTTGATTTTCTATAAGAAGGATTTCAAGGCCAAAAGTATGGCTTAGCGAGTTAGAGAATTTTGATCGAGTCTAGGAAAAGTTGCAGAGCAGATTCTAAAATCATATGTTTCTAGGGAGTAATGTAATTTAGGATTATGAGTCATTCTGTAATAGGTTTTGAGTTCATGAGGATTTAATGTTTTATAAAATTCCTAGCATTTGAATTGAAATGATAAATTCGAGCTCATGTCTCTCCATTGTACGAGGTTCGCATATCTAGACTTTGAATAAAATAACCACCGGTTGTTTCATTCATCTCACTATTGTGGTGTGTATGATTCCATTTTTTCTTTAATTCAAGGAATTAATTAAAGTGCTTGAATGGGATTAGAGGCAGATATGTTTTGTATAAGGATTTGATAAGTACTATTGGGTTGGAATATATACTGATGAAATTTGAATGCAATATTGTTAGGGACTTTATATGCCATGTACGTCATCTGTTATAAACCTTTAAATGCTTATGAATTTGACTCCTGCAATGGATAAATGGCACTAATCTGAGTTGCATTCATTCATGTGATTTACTATTAGTTTGTCTTTTCCTAGAGCTTGCTACAAATTGCAAATCAATGACTATTTTATATAGTATGGATTGTGTTGTAGTCATCCCATGCTCCATATAGTTGATATTGTCAAAGAATAGCCGATTCTCCAATATTATATTATTGTGTTGAGCTATTAAGCGGAATTATCTATCATTATTAATGTTGTTTATGATAATGGTGCAGAGGTTGTAAAAACATTAAGGGATCCCCCTCTCGGGTCTTGCAGAGCCTGAAGTGTAGGAGGTTATTTTAAAGTCCTCATCAGTTGGTCCAGGTCCTTTGAGCTGCCCTTGATTGGAATTGGCAATTCCATAGGTATAGTAGAAGACCAAACTAGTTAACATCATGAAAAGGAACCAACAAGAGAAAGGGATTGTAGTTGATCCAGCTAAGATTAAAGAAATACTTGAGTGGCTGGTACCCAAAATTGTACCAGAGGAACTAGAATTTTTATGGGTTTGGCTGGTTACTATAAGAAGTTTGTCAAAAAAAATTCTAGTATAGCTTATCCTATTACTTTGTTATAGAGGAAGGGTACAAGAAGTTTGAGTGGTTGAAAAAATTCCAAGCAATATTTGACCTACTCAAGTAAATGTTGACTACTACACTAATATTGAAGGCACCTGATCCAAAAGGAAACTTTACTATCATAACAGATGCATCAAGTGAACGATTAGGTGTAGTTCTCATGCAATAAGGGCAAGTCATTGCTTATGAATCAAAAAAATTAAAGCGTTATGAAAAAAATTATGCATCACATGATTTCGTAGTGGCAAGTGTTCATGCATTGCAAATGTGGAGACATTATTGAATGGGAAATCCTTTTGAGTTAAAGACCGACCATCATGGTCTAAAGTATTTGTTTACTCAACCCAATTTGAATGCATTAGAAAGAAGGTGGTTAGAGTTGATATTGGACTATGAATTCAACATTAACTACATCAAGGGAAAGGGAATATAGTTTTTGATGCCCTAAGTCGTAGAAGAAATATTGCTTCAATGGTAACAATTCAAACTGACTTTAAGGGACAAGTATTGCAAAAATCCATGGATGATGAATCTTACAAACAAATTAAGAAAGAAATCATGGATAATCCAAAAGATGCAAGACATGAAGTTTATCAATTTGAATTAGATGGATTACTAATGTTCAAAGGGAGAGTATATGTACCTAACTTTGAGGAGTTAAGAAACTTGGTGTGGAAATAATTTCATAATGCACCATATTGTGGACATTCTGGTGTGATGAAAAATGTTGGCAGATGTAAAGCCTCTATATTTTTGGAAAGGTATGAAGGGGGATGCTACAAGATTTGTAGCAAGATACTTACAGTGTCAAAGAGTGAAAGATGACCATAATCACCTTACAAGACTTTTATATCCTCATAATATACACAAGAGCAAATGGAAATTCATTATCATGGAATTTGTGCAAGGTCTACCAATGCCAAGGAATAAGCACAATGCCACTCTAGTAATAGTGGATAAGTTAACTAAGGTGGAACATATTATTCAAGGAAATATAACTGATGGAGCTCTTGTTATAACTCAAAAATTTATTCAAGAGGTGTTTATATTGCATGGGATTCTTGAGGAGATCATATCGCATAGCGATGCTCATGTAACCTCTAGGTTTTGGAAAACCTTGTTCTCATCACTTGGAACTAAGTTGAGTATAAGTTCAACCTATCATCCAATGAAAAATGGACAAACTCGATGATTTAGCCAAGTGCTTGAGAATCTACTAAGGATGTATTGCATGGATTAGCAATACAAGTGGGAAGATTACTTTCCATTAGTGGAATTTGCATACACTAATTCTTATCATTCAACAATAAATATGGCTCTATTCGAATAATTATATGGTCTAGAAAATGTAAAACTCCTAGAAGTTGGGATAAGCTAGAACATAGGGTAAGTCTTGGGCCAAATATGTTATCGAAAATGGAGGAGAAAGTAAGGGTTACTAAGCAAAGGCTAGATGAAGCCAATGAAAGGTAGAAAATCTATGTAGATTCTAAGTGGGTACCCAATAATTTTGTAGTAGGGGAAAATGTTTTGTTAAGAGTAAAACCTCATAAGAGTTCCATAAAGTTTGGAAAGCTTTCCAAACTAGCTTCATGTTATGTAGGTCCTTCCAAGGTTCTTGAGGAAATAAACCTAGTTACTTATTGGATTGTGTTGCCACCAGCTCTTTCAAGGATGGACGATGTTTTTCACGTCTCATACCTTAAAAAGTATATGGGTGATCCCAGAATAGTGGTTTACAATTTTTGGCCAGACTGGACACTGAAATTATTATTTTTAACTAAATTTTCACATTCAGGCACAGGAATAGCAATAAAACATGAGGAATTTGAAGATGATGCAAACTAGAGTCTCATCACCTTTTGTTTGTAGATTCTAAAAATATTTTTTTCAAAACTTTTGGAATCAAATTGCACTTCTTTTTCCATCTCCCACGAAAACTATTTTTTTTTCAAAAAATTACATTTTTAATAAGTGACACACACCATATAAGGCATAACATTTTTTCTATGAAGGATAAAATTCTAATTGTTTCAAATTT
>VDFB02072274.1:111732208-111760525 GCA_007258455.2 Sequoia sempervirens
AGTTAGTATTTAAAAACTTTCACTTTCATGGAAATGAATTCCAATGAGGGATTGCATAGCATAATTTTTATGCACCCCTTATCATATAATAGTTGTAGAATATTCCATTCTCACTATTACATGACCCTTCCCATCACCTACCTCGGCTCATTCTTGTCTTGGACTCAATGGAGGCAAGAATTAGATGCCTTGTCTTAGTATGGCATTTTTCATTATCCCTTAGGCTCATTTTCCACCTTTTGCTTATTCAGGCTGAGACTAAGAGGTGGATGACTTGCTCATAGGTTGACTCATTTGGGCCTTACTAGTCTTTTCCATTACTTCTTCTTTTATTGTGGCTGCATGTGCATAATGTGACCTCCCATGATGTTTTGTTTGATTTTCTCTCTCTATTTGTGATATTCCTCTATTTACACCTTCATTTTTCTCTGTCATAAATATTTTATCTTTTTCACTTTTTCATGTCTTGTGTTTTCCTTTTGGGGATGATGCAAGGTGTCGAGACATTCATGTCTCTTCCATGTTTATCCAAAAGGATTTTCCTTTTTTTTTCCTTTCTCTTTTGCATTTGTCTTCTGTTTTCCTTTTGGGGATGATTCAAGGCATTGATACATTCATGTCTCTTCCATGTTGACCCAAAAAAATTTCCTTTATCTTTTTCATTTGTCTTGTGTTTTCCTTTTGGGGATGACACAAAGCGTTAAGAAATTCATGTCTCTTCCATGTTCACCCAAAAGGGATTTTCCTTTTCTTTTTCTTTATCTCTTTTGCATTCATCTTGCATTTTCCTTTTGGGGATGATGCAAGGAATCAAGATATTCATGTCTCTTCCATGTTGACCCAAAAGCTTTTTCTTTGCTTTTGTTCTCTTTGTGTCATTCTTCTAGTTATATGTGCTTTTGGCGGATGTTGAAAGTTCCAAGCTCTCTAAAAACATTGTAGCAAGAACATACTAACCCCAAATCCATTGATCCCTTATGTGTTTGGTGTTTTTCATTTTGGGGGAAACCCAACTCTTTTTCTTTTTCTCTTACATGATGCAACTTTACTTGGAAACATATGACTTGGCATAGGGCTTTCCAAGCTTATTGTCATGTCTTCTTTGTTAGCATTTATCATTTTCTACTTTAAGGTATTTTCTCATAGTATGGTGTTTAGCAATTTCTTTATAGTGGAGGCATACATTGGCATCATTCTTTTGCATTATTCTTTTTTGGTTGATGGTGTAGTTAAATTATTACTTCATATGATGTGTTTTTCAATTTGTGGATGACATTGGGTGTGATGTCCTTTAGGAGCACGATCTCTCTTAGAATATTACATTCCTCTTAGTGGCTTGATGTGACAAATTGCATCCCTTATGTTGTGAATTTTCCATTCTTTTATTGGTCCTCTCTTGGATACATTAGGCACAATGTTCCCTAAGTTAAGACCTCACATGAACTAAGAAAGACTCCTTTGTACATTTCCTATTTGGAATTTTGCATTTGTTGTTATATGGATACCTTGCATAACATAGCTTGCATGCCTATAGAGCCATCTTGTTTTTTCATGAGCTCCAAGCATACAAATTCTTGCTTGTCTCATGAACTTCAAAAATCAATTTTGGGTGGTGCCTTATTAAAGTTATCAGGGGGTATAAGTTTGGTATGGTTTGAGTGGGAAGCCCAACCAAGGTATGAATTTCCCCATAGCCAATTTTGTGTTTGTGTGAGTGTATGCTTCTTACCTTTTTGGACTTCTCACTTGACATACAACCTAGAGTTTTGTCACCTCAAAGTGAGTATGCATCATTTTTTTGGAAAAACAACCTAGATCTGATCTGACTCTCTTTTATCTTTTAAAATTTTCTCTTTTCATCTTTGATAGTACATGCTTGTGCCTTGTTTTTTTTCTTTATATCATTTGCATGAGTGTTATTTTGTGCCTATGTTGGTTTGTGATGGGATCTTGATCATGGGGGCTTATAACCCCTCTTGATCATCATCTCATCTTATTCACTTTGGTACACTCAGACCCCTCTTGATGCATGTTGCTATACTTTAGTATGAGTTTGAAGCAATTTCATCCCCTCACTAAAGTGGTGGCTAGATGGAATCACTAAAAAAGTAACCCTTCTACTTTTTCTGGCTTGATTGGGCCCTCCTTGTGATTTTGGCTCAATGTTTCCTTGATTTAGTGTTGTAATGTGGATAACACATTCACATTAGGTTTTGGGCCCTTGTGAACTAATGGATTTTAATGGTTACCTTGATAAAGTGTTGTGAAGTGTTGTAATTCACTTTCACACTTTTCTAAGGTTTTATCAAATAATCAAACTTAATAAACCTCTTTTTATAAAAATAAACCTTAATCTTGTATTATTTGGAGAGTTGTAAAGTATTGTAACAAAATTTCACATTCCTCTAGGCTTGTCACTAATAATTGGGCTTTCTTATCCCCTAATTGGCCCTATTTTGCACCCACAAGCTTCATTTATTGCATATTTTTGAGGATAATTCTGACACCAATCATTGAACAATAATAATTTGGGTGTTTATAGCTTGTGTGGCCTATATTTTTTGATCTATAACTCATTCATCACCTTGGGTGAATGGGTCCCACCTAGTTCTTTTGGCCCCAAACTGGATTTCACACATTTCTAAGCACTTTTGGTTTTTGGTACCATACATTATGCTTGATAGGATTCATTCACCACCTTGGGTGAATAGTCTTGTGTGGCCAAAAATCAAATTTAATTCAAATTTCTAGCAGGATTTTATTCTCGTAGATCTGATGTCAACTTGTAGTGTTCTAATTTCTAGAGTTATTGCATAATTAAGTATAAATACAAGGTTCTTTCACTCATATTCACACCTAGCATTGAAGAGAATTCACAAGATTATTTTAGCATTCACAATAGCATTCAAGGGCAGATGATCAATCATTTTAGAGCAGAATTCAAGTGTCAATTATCATGTCAAAGATTGCATCTATCGTGTTTGTTATTGTGCTAACAATTGTGATGTAGGGCTTATGATTAAAGCAAGTCTTTCATGCAAGATCAACATCATTCAAACAAGAGTTAGGAACCACATCCATTATAGCCATTTCAAGCAAATTTGCAGCACCTTATTTCTAACGTTTGGTGAGTTGCAACATTGCTATTTTTTCATTCATCATTCTCCATTCATATTTGATTTCATTTCAAGGTTTAATTACCAACAAGGGGTTTGACCAAGGAAAACCCCTATTCACTAGCCCAACAACATTTTTACCTCTCCTTTGTGTGTGATTTGTAGGCTTAGGTTGCATATTTCATAAGGAGAAAAAATTGGAGAAAAGTTGTCAAGTTGTCAAAGTTATCATCAAGCCTTGGAAAACATTGGAGATCACCTACAAATTGTGAATCAGAGTTTCGGATCCAGAAACTAGTCAGTAAGGGTAGAGCATACAAGGAAGAGAAGGATTAACTTTGAAAGCTTTAGAAAATCCCAACTAGATTGATTTGCCACTTTTGGCAAATGAGTCCCAATTCAGACTGTCAGTTTTCAGGATTTTGCAAATTTGGATACCACTTTGGAAGATTTTTGTTCTTGTATAGTTTCTCAAAAATAGGATCGATTCACCCAACTTGGTAAATGAGTCCTAGTTAGTAGTAAAATCAACTTTTCTAGAATTCTAGACCTCCATTTTGTCTTCTTTGGATTCCTAGGTGCACACTTTCTATTTTATAGTTTTGTGTGTTTTTTTGTTCACTTTTCTAGGTCATTTAGTGTTAGTTTGAATTCAATTAGGGTTTTTCATTACATATTGTATTTCATTATCTTTTCCAAGTTTACACTTGGTGGTGAGCCCCTCATTAGATCATATTTAGTTCCTAGGACAACCATATTGCAAGATCTCTTTCTCTCTTGCATTAAGATCTTTAGGGTTATCCTTGAGTGGAATATCTTTGAAAGTGGTTGTGCTAGCACTTGATCTTCCTTTTATAGGTTCCATTTTGGTGAATTTTCCCTTAGAACATCCAAATACTAATTTGGACTGAATTTTCATCCTAGATTTAGCTTGCATTAACATTGCATTAGGATTTGCATTGGTTAATTTGCATTCTAGGGTTTCAAATTTTGAATTAGTGAAAGCTCATATAGAGAGCATTTTTGAATTTTATTTCATTGAAAATTAGTCAAAATCTACATTTACATCTCAAACATAAGTAAAAAAACATAAAAAGCAAAAAAATCAATTGAAAATTTATGAAAATTTATGAAAATTTTGAAATAATTCATCACTAGGACTCATTCATCTCCCTAGGAAAATTAGTCCTTGTGCACATATTGCACTGTATTTTCTGGCATTTACAGTTTAGTTTCTAAGTTCTTGCTTCTTGTTAGTTCCTTTTAGTTTCAGTTTATAGATTTTTCTATTTCATCCAATTCATTGCATTTAGTTTCAATTACTTCATTTTGTGCATTAATTCACAATTGCATTTCATTTCAAATTGTTGAATAGTTTAGAATCTAAAATTTTCATCTTGGATATGTTCGTTAGAAAGCTTTGGATGTCATTAAAGTCCTTAGTAGATGTGTCAAGCTATGCTTTTGGAAATGATCCTAATGAAATTGAACTCACTTATGCTACTTCAACTCCTAATGCATGTCTTGCTTGTGATGTTGACATCATTGGAGAAGATGATGACATCATGAATAAGTTCCCAAACAATTGTATTAACAAACTTGAAGCTAACACATCCTTTTATCCATCCATGACACAACCTAGTCACTCTTGAGATGTTTGGTTACTTACGTCCTGAAACAAAATTTAAACCTAAGTTCCCTACAATAGGTGAACCTAGTTCCTCTAAGGAAGAAAATACCCAATAATTTTATAATAACAAAGTAACAAACACTTCAATCAATCTATAAGAAACATATGGAAAAGGATTCACAATCTTGCACAAATAAGGATGCGATAAGACAAGTGAACATAACATTCATCAAGTCCTGGAGAAAATATCAACCAATGGAAATGCAAAAGGGTTAGGATATCAAGGTCCACCTCGCAACACATGTGCTCCTAGAGAATATCTAAGGCTTCGTAGTGATGATACGATAATATTAGATTCTGCTCTTGATATGACTGTCCTTCCTAAAGAACAACCAATAACTCATAACAATGACAAGGATGATAGGATAACTTTAGATCCTCCTCCTCCACATTCAATTCGAGATGTTGGTGAATAAAGTAAATGCAAAAGACCTTATAAACTACAAAACTACTCATCTGCCACCTGAAAGTGAAAGGAAATTACAAATACTTCCCAACAAGGAACTAATAACATTACCCTCAAGAAAAAATAGACTAGTGCTATATCCTCAAGATGCGAAAGTTCCCCATTGCAGATACCACTGAACTCTTGGACACAGTAGTGATGAGTATCGTGCATTCAAGTTATTATTGAAAAAATTTCACTTCAATGGCAATGATTTCCATCGAGTGATTGCATAGCATAATTTTTATCCACCCCTTATCATGTAATAGTTGTAGAATATTCTATTCTCACTATTACATGACCATTTACATCACTTACCTCAGCTCATTCTTATCTTGCACTCAATGGGGACAAGAACTAGATACCATTTCCTTAGTATTGCATTTTTCATTGTCCCTTAGGCTAATTGTCCACCTTCCACTTATTTAGATTGAGAGTTGGAGGAGGATGACTTGATCATAGTTTGACTCACTTCTGCCTTAGTAGTCTGTTGCATTATTTCTTTCTTTTTTGTGGTTGCATGTGCATAATGTGATCCCCCATGATGCTCTATTTGTTGTTCTCTTTGTCTTTGTGACATTTATCTATTTGTACCGTCATTCTTCTCTATGTTGTCAATCTTTTATCTTTTATCTTTTTCAATTGTCTTGTGTTTTCTTTTTGGGGATGATGCAAGATGTCAAAACATTCATGTCTCTTCCATGTTGACCCAAAAGGATTTTCCTTTGATTTTTCTTTATCTCTTTTGCAGTTTTCTTTTGTTTTCATTTTGGGGATGACACAAGGCATTGAGACATTTATGTCTCTTCGATGTTGACCCAAATTATTTTCCTTTATCTTTTTCATTTTTCTTGTGTTTTCCTTTTGGGGATGGTGCAAGGCATTGAGACATTCATGTCTCTTCTATGTTGACCCAAAAGGATTATCCTTTTCTTTTTCTTTTTCTCTTTTGCATTTGTCTTGTGTTTTCCTTTTGGGGATGACACAAGGCATCGAGACATTCATGTCTCTTCCATGTTGACACAAAAGGCTTTTCTTTGTTTTCACTCTCTTTGTGTCATTCTTCTAGTTCTTTGTGTATTTGGGGGATGATGATAGTTAGGAGCTCCCCAAAAAAATTGCAGCAAGAACATATTGACTCAAAATCCATAGATACCTTATGTGTTTGGTGTTTTTCATTTTGAGGGTAACCCATCTTTTTTTCTTTTTCTCTTACATGACATAGCTTTACTTGGAAACATATGACTTGGCATAGGGATTTCCAAGTTGGCTCTCATGTCTTGTTTGTTAGCATTTATCATTTGCTAAATTAAAGTAATTTATCATAGTATGGTGTTTAGCAATTTCTTTAAAGTGGGGGAATACATTGGAATCATTCTTTTGCATTATTCTTTTTTGGTTCATGGTGTCATTTTCTTACTTCATACGATGCATTTTTCACTTTTTTTTTACATTGGGTGTGATGTTGTTCAGGAGTGTGATCTCTCTTAGCATATATTACACTCCTCTTAGTAGATTGATGAACACACTACATCCCCTAAGTTTTGAAATCTCTATTCTTTGATTGGTCCTCTCTTGGAGACATTAGGCACAATGTTCCCTAAGTTAAGACCTCGTATGAACTAAGCAAGACTCCTTTGAACATTTCCTATTTGGAATTTTTCATTGTTCGTTATATGGTCACCTTGCATAACATAGATCACATGCATGTGGAGTCATCTTGTTTATTCATGAGCTCAAAGCATACAAAGTTTTGCTTGTCTCATGAAGCTCAAAAATCATTTTTGTGTGGTACCTTATTAAAATTATCAGGGGGTATAACTTTGGTATGGTTTGAGCGGGAAGCGAGACGAATGCATGAATTTCCCCATAGCCACTTGCATGTGTGTGTGAGTGCATACTAGCCATGAGTATATGTTTCTCACCTTTGTGGACTTCTCACCTAGTGGAAAGGCTAGAGTTTCATCACATTAGAGTGAGTATGCATCTTTTTTTAGACAAATAGCCTAGATCTGATCCACTTTGTAATGGACAAAAAGTCAAAGCTTGATCTAACTCTCTTTTATCTTTTTACCTTTTCTCTTTTCATCTTTGATAGTGCATTCTTGTTCCTTGTTGTTGTTCTTTGTATCATTTGCATGAGTTTTCTTTTGTGCCTATGTTGGTTTGTAAGGGGATCTTGATCCTGAGGGCTTGATCACCCCTCTTGATCATCATCTCATCCTATTAGAATTGTTACACTTGGACCCCTCTTAATGTGTGTTGGTCTACTTTAGTGTGATTTTGAAGCAAGTTCATGCTCTCACTAAAGTGGGGGCTAGATGGAGTCACTGAAAAATTAACCCTTCTACTTAAATTTTTGGCTTATTTGGGCCCTCCTTGTGATTTTGGGCTCAATGTTTCCTTGATTTAGTGTTGTAATGTGGATAAAACATTCACATTAGGTCTTGGGATCTTATGAACTAATGTATTTTAATGGTACGTTTCTAAAGTGTTGTGATGTGTTTAGTTCACTTTCACACTTTTCTAAGGTTTTATCAAAAAATCAAATTTAATAAACCTCTTTTTCATCAAAATAAACATTAATATTGCCTTATTTGGAGTGTTGTAGAGGTTTGTAATGCACTTTCACATTTCTCTAGGATTGTCATTAATAATTAGGATTTTTTATTGGGTGAATGGGTCTCACCTAGATCTTTTGGCCCCAAACCAGTTTTCACACATTTCTAAGAACTTTTGGTTTTTGGTCCCATACATTATGCCTAATGGGTTTAATTTTCTGCCTTGGGGGAATGAGTCTCATGTGGCCCAAAATCAAATTTAATTTGAATTTCTGGTGGGATTTTATTCTCCTAGATATAATGTCAGCTTGTAGTATTGTAATTTCGGGAATTCTTGCATAATTAAGTATAAATACAAGGTTCTTACACTCATATTCACACCTAGCATTCAAGAGAATTCACAAGAGCAGTTGAGCATTCACAAGAGAATTCAAGAGAATTCAAGGGTAGAATATCAAGCATTTTAGAGCAAAATTCAAATGTTAATAATCATGTCAAAGATTTTATTCATCATGTTTGTTATTGTGCTAACAATTGTGATGTAGGGTTTATGATTGAAGCAATTCTTTCATGCAAGATCAACATCATTCAAGCAAGAGTCAAGAGACAAATCCATTACAACCATTTCAAGAATATTTGTAACACCTTATTGGTAGGGCTTGGTGAGTTGTAACATTGCTATTTATTCATTCATCATTCTCCATTCATATTTGCTTTCATTTCAAGTTTTAATTACCAACAAGGGGTTTGACCAAGGAAAACCCCTATTCAGTAGCCCAAAAACATTTTTCTCTTTCCTTTTTGTGTGATTTGGAGGCTTAGGTTGCATATTTCATAAGGAGCAAGATTGGAGAAAAGTTGTCAAGTTGTCAAAGTTGTCATCAAGCCTTGGAGAACATTGGAGATTACCTACAAATTGTGAATTAGAGTTTCAAATCCAAAAACTAGTCAAGAAGGATAGAACACACAAGGAAGAGTAGGATCAATTTTAAAAGCTTCAAAAAATCCCAACTTCATTGATTCGCCACTTCTAGCGAATGATTCCCAATTCCTATCAGTTTTTAGGATTTTGCAGATTTGGATACCCTTTTAGCAGATTTTTGTTCCTACACAGTTTCTCGGAAATATGACTAATTCACCCACCTTGGTGAATGAGTCCCAGTCAATAGTAAAAGCATATTTTCCATAATTCTAGACCTCCATTATAAATGTCTTCTCTAGATTCCCATGTGCACACTTCCTATTTTATAGTTTTCTATGTTGTTTTGTTAATTTTTCTAGGTCATTTAGTGTTAGTTTGCATTCACTTAGGGTTTTGTATTACATCTTGCATTTCATTATATTTTCCAAATTTACACTTGGTGGTGAACCCCTCATTAGATCATATTTAGTTCCTAGGACAACCCTATTGCAAGATCTCTTTCTCTCTTGCATTGAGATCTCTAGGGTTATCATTGAGTGGAATATCTTTTAAAGTGGGTGTGATAGCACTTGATCTATATGATATATAAAGTCATCATGTATATCTGATAATGTTAGCACTGGATTATTTAATCAATGTAAAGAATATAAAGTAAATTTTATGTTAAGTAATGTGTGCAACATTATAACATGTTCTATGAAAGCAATACATATGTGATACAATAGTTGCTTTAAAATTTAAAGTATTTAATGTGAATTATGGACAATGCATGAAATAAGTGCTTATCTTGCCATTTCTTGGACCAATGTGTTAAATTGGTTGTATAGAATTTGTCAACAAAATAATAGTAAATGAATATGCAAAGCATGGGATTCAACTATGCCAAAACTAAGAACATCGACCCAAGTATTATGGCATGAATATGTAAATGTGACACCAAAAGCTAAAAGACTAAATTGAATAGAAGTCTATTCATTATAATGAATTTCTATAATATGAAGCATTTGGTGAAATGAAAAATAAGTCAAGCTCTTGTCTCTGCCAAGTAAATTGACATGTAGGATGAAATTTCTTGGCATTTTTTATCAACATTCATGTTGTCTATCATTGCATCAAATCATCTTTTTTATAAGGAAGCTAAGGTAGAAGAACAACTTCCTACATTAATCACAAAGATTACAATATACTTGTAGAACAAGCTTCTCATAGGAGTATCACCACTCAAAGATCAAGAGAAAAAATAACTACTATCAGACTCTTAGACTACATCACCATCTCTCTCTATCTAAGATGTAATACAACACCCTCATAAAATAGGGTCACATTCTATGGCAAGATAGACCAGAAAAATATCCACCATTAGATCTAAAACGTAATAATTAACGGTGTAGATTTACAATTTATATAATGTTTTTCGGTGATTTTAGAAGTTTCCTAAAAAAGTTAACAAAATATTGTTTACACGCATCCCACTCCCCCCCCATTTATGCCATTGTATATTAAACCTACTAGTGTAACTAGGAAATATATATATCCTAACAACAATTATGGTTAAATATAATTGCATGGTTGAGACACAATTTCCTAACAAATCTCCCACTTCTCAAACACCTTGCAAGAGCAACAAGAGGGCGTAAACATTGTCTCTTAATTGCTAAGGGACGAAAGACCCATAATCTTTGAACACCATCTGAACTTCTCTATGCTCAAAGGCTTAGTTAAATAATCAACAACATTCATCAAATTCTCTACCTTAACCAACTTCACTCTACCATCTTTGACCATATCTTGAAAAAAATGATACTGTACATCAATGTGCTTGGTCTTGGCATGAAATGTCTAGTTCTTGGCTAGATATATCGCACTTTGGTTGTCACAATAAATTGTCACTACACCTTGGTTTATTCCAATATCTAAAAAAAGTCTCTTAAGCCAAGTGGCTTCTTTACAAGCATGAGTAGTGGCCATATACTCTACTTCAGTAGTGGACAAAGCAACCACAACTTGTTGCTTATTCATCCAACTAATTGCACCGCCGAATAATGTAAACATAAGCACTGGTGGATTGTCTACTATCAATATCACCTGCACAGTTTGAATCCACATAACCATGAATATCAAGGGAAATCTCATCTTCATTCACATTACTATGATAACATAAAGATTAATCTGAGGTATCACACAAATATCTGAAGACCCTTTTAACTACATCCCAATGAACTCTACCAGGATTAGACATATATCTAGAAAGATCTCCCACTTCTTGGGAAATGTCTAGTCTGGTACAAACCATAACATACATCAAACTTCCAACTACACTCTAGTAAGGCACTCTGCTCATTTATTCCATCTCTATTAGAGATGTTGTACAATCTGAAATAGATAACTTAGTTCCAATGGAAAGGAGAACACACAATGGCCTACAATCCTGCATGTTAAATCTCTGTAAATTTAATTGACATACTTACTTTCCATCCAAAGAATGTTCCTAGCTGCACCAAGATCTTTCATTTCAAAGTTAGCAGCAAGTTGAGATTTCAGTTATGAAATCATACCTTTCCCTTTGCCAATAAATAACATATCATCAACATATAATGAAATTAAAAGGAAATGATCACCATCCATTTTATAATAAACACAATGATCTTATTTAGGATGCTCAAATCCCAAACTCAACACATATGTGTCAAATTTATGGTGGGTATGTGCAGGATCATGATTGGCCAAAAAGTGGCGATATGATGGGTATGTGTAGGGTATGTGGCTTATGACTTTTTTATTACCTAAAATTGATGAAACGAAAAGGGTTTTTAAAGGAGATTCTCAAATTTCCACCAATATATATTTTTTTTACTTTCAATTTAATAAACAATTATTATTCATTTTCTATTTAAAATATGACTAAATTCCTAATTGATAGGCCGACTGAAAAACATCTATGGCTTTCAAATGGTATCACATTTTTTGAATCCAAAACAATCATCACATTCTATGCTTCACATACTATTAAATTAAAAACAAAAATTGAATTTCATGAAGTTTTGACCAAGTTAAGGTGGTCAAACATACGATTTTTAATATTTTTTAAAATTTGTAGTAAAAAAATCATAATTAATTATTTATTAGGAAAAAAATTACAAAAAAATATGCATCACATTGGGACATGAGTCCTCTACTTATATCTAAAATATTATAAAAATATATTATCATTTTATTGTGGTCAGGGTGGTCAGACAAACACCTACTTCTTATTTTTTCCCTAAAATTTAAGTACTACTACATTGAAATTTCAAATTTTCACCAAATAGCTTTTTAAAAAAAATTAAACCTAGTAGTTTAGAAACTACATTCAATTTTCTACAAATTCTATTCTTACATATTTTTGAAATAATATAGATAACTTATTCATATAATTTTTACATCAAGTTGCCTAACTCTGATTTTTCTGAATTTTTTGCCACTTAAGGGCTTGTTTTTTCCATGATGATCCTGCACATACCCTGGTACCACATCCTAGGACTCTATTTTAAGTCATACAAATATTTTTTTAATTTGGAAACCAATTTACTTTTACCTTTCACCATGTAGTGCTCTTGCTATTTCATATAAATATCCTCCTCCAAATCACCATGAAGGAAAGAAGTTTTCACTTCCATTTGCTCAACCTCTAAATAATAAGTAATAGAAATAGTAAGAAAATATCTAATGGATGCCATTTTTACAATAGGAGAGAATATATTACCATAATAAACACCCTCAACTTAAGAGTAACCTTTCACAACCAACCTTGCTTTGTACTTCTTAATACCTCAATCTAAACAAATCTTTTTCTCGAACACCCATTTGCAACCAACAAGTTTTCATTCTTTAGGTAATGGTACAAGATCCCATGTATCGTTCCTTTTCAAATATTCCATTTCTTCATCCATAGCAATCTTCCAGGATTCTCCATCATTCATACCTAATTCCTTTTCTACAAATTTGTGTTCATCCATATTAGTATTAAAAGCAAAAATACATCTCCAATCATCAGGTGTATACTTTTCAGGTGGTTGTCTATTCCTTGTAGACCTGCAAACAAGTTGAGTTGGAGGTTCTTCCTCCTCTTTTGAAGATCTAGAGCTAGATGAGGTCTCCTCAACTTCTTGTCTATCCTTCGATGTCGATTCAACTTTCTCAGGTGTAAAAGGAAATTGAATCACATCTTCCTATTTACTCTATTCTGGCAGCAATATAAAAAAAGAAGGCTTAGTTTCTCTAAAACTAATAATTAATTATAATATATATATTACCTTTTGTGCAATAGGATACCAAAGATTGTATCCTTTCACACCATAACTATATCTGATGAAGATACATTTCATAGGCTTGTCCCCCAACCTTTTTCACTTCTCCTTTCGCACATGTGCATATACTTCGCAACCAAAAACTTTAAGATGTCTTAATGAAGGCTTGCAACCCAACAATTCCTTTATAGGTGTCTTATCAACAAGAGTTGATGTAGGAGACCTGTTAATCAGGTAATAGGGAGTGGAAATAGATTCATTCCAAAACCTTTGTTCTAGGACAACACCACTCAACATACTCCTAGCCTTATCCATCAGTGTCTTGTTCATTCTTCTAGTAACTCAATTCTATTGTGGAGAATATAGAGTTATCTTTTGTCTGTGAATACCACAATATTGATAGAATCTATCAAAATTATTGGAGAAAAATTCACCAGCATTATCATTCCTCAAACATTTTATTTTCTTTCCATTCTTTGGATTGACTGAAAACTTTAGATTTACTCTTTAGAAAATAAACCCGCATCTTTATACTATAATCATCAATAAATGAAACATAATATGTGAATTTACCAATTAGAGGAACATCTACAGGACCAAGCACATCAGAAAGAATAAGATCCAATAAACCAAAAGATTTATGATAACTCAAATAAAACTAAACATAGTTTTATTTTCCATAAATGCATGCTCACAGAAGTCGAATTCAAGATTACAATAAGAAAAACCTTCAACAAGGTTTTTATTTTTCAAGGTCCTTAGACCCTTTTCTCCAATGTGGCCAACTCTTTGGTGCCATAACATAATTTTCTTTGTAGGTAACTTTTTTTAGAAGAAAGAGCACCCTTGGGTACCCAAAAACCATGACCATCTACTAAAGGTGAAACCCTCACTTCTTCCACATACTTTCTTTTCATAGAAGTACTATTGAACTCAATAGCACATGCATCAAGCTTATACAATGTGTCATATCTAAAACCTCTAGCAGTCACCATAGCACCTCTGACCATCTTGCATCCTGCATCAGAAAATACTACTTGCACACCCACATCTATTAGTTTTCTCATAGATAACGAATTCCATGCTAATCTACAGATATGCAACACACCATTAATATTTTTAATTCTACCATTAGGAAACTTGATTTTAACTTTACCATGACCAACGATGTCTAAATGAGAATCATCACCCAAGTACACCTTACCTCCATCAAATTCTTCATATTTAGAAAACCAATCTCTATTAAAGGTCAAATGGAAAGATGCACCTGAGTCAATTAACCATGCATCATTACCTGCATGCGTTACCAAAACTGCAATGAATGTGTTGCCATCTTCCTTCTTAGACTCGGAATCATAATCAAATTTCTTCTTTTTCTTCTTCTTTTCTTCTTTGCATTCCTCGTGAACATGTACAGGCTTACCACAGTTCCAACAAATAACTTTGGACTTTCAAGGAGATTTATATATCCCCCTAGACTTGGATTTTTCATGCTTCTCATTCTTCTTTCCTTTTCCCTTAGGTCCTCCATGAACATTTAGGGCCTCCTTGGAAGTGATGGATACCTTCCTCCTCATCTCTTTAGAAAGTAACAAATCCACCACATCTTTTGTCTTCAAAATTATAGAAGTACTCCTAATAACCATAACAAGAGAATCCCATGAATCAGACACAGAACAAAGCAATATCTGACATTTTTCCTCCTCATCCATTTTGACACCTAATGATGCCAACTAATCCAACAACATATTGAATCTTCCAAGTGGTATGTGATTTTTCCACCCTCTTCCATTCTCAAGGAATACAATTTCTTCCTCAAGAAAATCTTGTTCACTAAATATTTTTCCTGATACATCTCATGAAGCTTCTTCCATAGTTTTTGTGTAGAGGTATCCTCATGGACATTTAAAAAAAAAATCTGGCAAACACAATCTAATTAAACCCTTGGTTTTATAGTTGATAACATCATATTGAGCAACCTGACTAGGATTTGTAGGCCTTGAAACATTCTCATCAACAACATCTCACATATCTCAATCTATCAATAGATCCTTGTTGATGGGTGTTTTGTACACTTTCTCAACATAAGAAGTGCATATGTGCACTACCTCTCTTGAAAGGAAATCTCCAATGACAAGTTGTTGAAAATCTCCCCAAGGTCTCTCGAGTGTCAGGTCATGACTTGCATGGAAATCCTTAGTTGATGTTTGATGTGACCTTGCTGGTAATCATAGGGAAGACTTACGTAGCTAGATGCGAAGTGGATCTTAAAATTTGAAGTTTTTGAGATGGGAGTTATGTTGCAATTTGTTCTAGGTTCAAACAACAATCTAAAACTTCAATGTTGTTCTCAAGTTTTGGCTTTACAATGTGCAATGAACCTTAGCACAGGTTTTTTCTTAAAGAAAAGAGAAAAGAGCAAGGAAGAGGGAGGGTTCCTAGATCTGCAACTAACTGTGAATAGTAATCATGGAGTTCCTACCATGGACAACTTCCTTCAAAGAGAATTTCACTTAACTAGAAAATTCACAGTCTCATGAAATTTGTGCTATCTTCTAAGGCCTACAGGTATTTCACCATTCATTCACCATATACATGCATGAACAAAGATAAAAGTGTGGAGTAGCTTTGAAGTCAAGCCTAGACTAACTTTGCACAGCTATTTACTAGTAGCAAACAACAAAAAGTATGGACTGGGAAGGCATCTACACAACAACAATTTTCATAACTATAAAATAGCATTACCAAGATCTATCTAAGCATTTCAAATCTAACTTAAAGCAACAATGTAAATCTAAAAAAAGCATCTAAGAATGGAGATTGAATCATGAAACATGTTAATAACTCAGAAAATGCACCAGGTCAATGTATTTTCATTAGAAATTTCAGCAGCATTTCTTTACAACAACTCAACTCTCTTTAGAAATGAGAGGAGACCCCCTATTTATAGTGCCCAAAAAGTAGAATGAATGGACAAGATTCAATCTCATTGTGTGGCCAAGATTTACTACAAAGTAGGGTTCTACCTACCCCCAAATATATTATAATTTAAAATATAGTTTTGTCTTCATCCCTATTTTGTCTTCTAGTGACAACACTGTAGCATTTTGTCTTTTCCTGATTGCTCTTTTTGCTATAGCTATTCCTTTAGAAGTTCTTCACTGATAATAGGACTACCTTCCTGCTTCTTCAAAGTTGTATACTCCATGAATTTCAAAATCATCGGTTGGAGTTTGTCAATTTCCATGATCTCGGACCGTATGACTTGATAACTCCATTCTTTTGAGATGTCCTCATGTCTTTTCTAGTCTTCATCATATTTGGCAATGTGATCCCTGAACAGCTCCAACTGGGCAAAGGCACAAGCGACAAAACCCATTCAATCCGTTGTTATCTCGTTGAACATCCCATCCTCCATCTTCTTTTGGAAATGAGGCTTCATTTTCTCCAAATCAATTTGCACCATGAGAATGTCATATCCCATCATTAGCCTCAAATATCGGGCCCAATCTGCCCTAACTTCCTTGACCCATTCGATATCTGGATCCACTTTACCAATTATCTACTCCAGCCTTTCTTTTCTACTATCAAAGTCCTACTTCCACACATCCACTAGCCAATGATCATCCCTTTTGAGTGCGACATTGCTTTCCCATGTGGCCTTTGGTAGCCGAAGGATGGCCTCAATCTTTGGATAATTGGAATTATATGTTGCAGGGAATTTGGTGAAAAGCCTCTTTGTACCTTCCAGGGATTGCTATAAATCCAAGAACCTATTGGTTGTTCAAACAACACGACTTATACTCATGTTTCCAACATAGAGAACTTGTCGGAACCAGCTTTCTATACTCTTGTCCAAGTTCTTTCTTTTTCCAGTTTGTCAATCTATTCTTTGCACAAAATTTGGAGTGGAGCCATGGACGTGGTAGGCATGTTTTTGACTGAAGACCATTGTTGGATGTAATCCATCAAGGTGGCCATCTGTGCTTTAAGCTCGTCTTCTGAGACCTTATCTTTTTGTATTAGGTGCACCACCATAGCCACTGACTCTTCAAGATGCTCCACCTTCTACTCTCTGGTAGCAGTCCCCAAGTTAATGGTGGAGATGTTATAGCTTACTCCCTCCTAGCCTACCACTGGTGTTGCTATCTACAAAGTTCAGGATCCAGAAGCATCCATCATCACCTTGGATCTAACTTTAGGCTTCTTCTCCTTCTTGGTTGAGATCTATGCTTGGGATAGGATAGCCTTTAGCCTCAATCTTGGGTACTTCGGGGTGGGAGTCTTCTTTTCAGGCTACTTCTCCAGCCGTTCATGCATGGTCGATTTTTCCTTGGGTAATTCTCGATCACTCTCACCTTCCTCTATCTGGATCTCTGTTTTCTCACCCTTGGGATCCCTTTCTTCCATTCTAGTGTCGTCTCCCTCTTCCTCATCGGAGTCTTGGATGAACGTGAGGCATTTGATGGGAGGCTTAGTAGTCAATAACCTCTGAGGACTTTCCTCTATCTCAAATCCCTTTTCTTTTCTTTTTTCAATTGGTTTGTGCTCGTGCATGTGCTCCTTAGGCTTGTCGTCCTCTATATCTCCTTCTTCTCTAGGAGGTGGCACAACCTCTAGCTATTTTTCCCCCATATGAAGTTCTACTATTTCCATTGTCCCACCACCTTCTCGCTCTTCTCTGGGAGGTGAGCTTTCTGTCTCTTCCTCATCATGCTTTAGTTGCCTAGCCATTTCCTCTTTGAGGTCATCATTGAAGGTTTGTATGATGATTTTTCCACCTGTACCCTACTCTTCATCTCCACTCTTGGAAGACCCCGTTTCTTCTTCATGAACCACCTTGTCAATTGGTCGGTGTTCATACTCTAGGTGTTCTTGATATTTGTCAGCTTCCTCCTCCATTTCCTTTGAGGCTTCTTTCTCATACCTCTCCCACTCCTCTGAAATAAACATCGTGGCCTCCATTGCTGGCAGTCCCATTGGGTGTTGTGAAGGTGTAGTAGTGGCAAGGACCTACGCTAAGGTAGCTTGAATGGTGGGGTCCAAAAAGATCCATGAGATGTCGGAGAGGATGTTTTGTATGTGTCATGAGAAAGCCTCTAGTAATGCAAGCATGTGCATTGGTGTTGTCACCATTGCTAATGGGAGTGATGTAGTAGGTGACATGGTGGCAGAGGAAAGTGAAGTAGTCCTGGCAGACTCAGATATCCACCGCAGGTGGGGACATGGTGACCATGGTTTGGGATATAGATGTCAGGGTGGTCGAAATAGGGGGATTCAGAGTGATTTCTAGCTGATCCACCTTCTCTTCCTCACCTTCTTGAATTGTCGGCTACTCTATGGCACTTGTTCGTTTGGGCCTCTTAGAGGGTGAGCCTCCTGAATCTTTCCTCGTATACACCTTGGGATCTAGAGACTGCTCTATTTTAGTCCCTTTCCTCTTTTTTGATCTTGTGAGCGAAAGAGATTTGGATGTCCTTCCTGTTGAAGTTGTAGCAGCGACCTCCTCTATGGCACTGGGTTCACTCTTGAGCCCTTCATATGTCAAGACCACCCCTTGTTGTGCTAGTCGAGCCACTTGTCCCTTAACTCACTCTTTAGTTTGAGCCATGATTGGTTTAGTTATAATGTTAAGGTCATTGACCTCTTGTTCATCCCAATCTATGGCAGGTAGTGGAAAATTGGAGATGACATTATATCTAGGGTCCATGATGGTGCTCTCATCCTCCTCGACCTGGTCTGGTATAGGAAACAACTGCACCCTTCTTATGAAGTATGCAATCATCCTCATGTAGTGTCTTGCCCACACCTCTTTGTCATCTTGGCAGTCTACCCATAAATGTTCAACGTGATGTAGGTGGGCATACTCTGGTCCCAGTGCCTTTCTCACATGCCCATATGGGTCCACCAGTGGGCAAGCAATGTGTAGGTGGAAATGGTAATCCACTAATTCCTTTTTAGAATTCCCAGCACACTGGGAAGTTTGTAGTTTATACATCCCCTAACTGAAGGCTAAGGAATAAGGGATCCCCGCCAAATGTTTGCTACTAGGGATGGTATGCACATGCTACAATTGTAGGGAGAGTTCTAGTAGTATAATCCAGTCATTGTGATACTGAGGCAGCTTATTTGGCCTTTCTATGAAGCCCTGCGCATGAATATATGTGAATTTGGGGAATTGTATAAAAAGGAAGGCATATTGCTTTAGGAAGGCCCATGCGCTATGAGAGACCCTTTTCTCAAAATCCCCTCTAGGAAACCGAATGATGTGGCCGATGAAGGTGTCATTCACCCTACAGTACTCCTTGAAGTTTATGAACTGTAGCTCGGGATATCTCTCATAGGCTTTCAATCTTCATCCTGACTCCTCATCAGGTGCCACAAATAATCCATTGTACTGCCTTTTCTCTACTAGTGAATAGACTAGATAGGAGGTCATGTAGAATTTAGAACTCTTTTTCATGTTCATAAACTACTCATGGAAGCAGTCGTTTATGATGCCTCCCTAGTAGAATGTAGCTTTTGTGGTGACATCTTCATCCCCATAGAGTATTTGTTCAACAAAGTATACCATCCATATTTGAAAAAATGTAGCAGAAGGGAGGCCCATTACCTAGCTCAACATGGTTACTAGGTCATGGTAGTCTTCATGAAAATCACTACAAAAGAGTTCTTGAGGAACCTTTGCAACGTTGCCTCTTTTCTCCTTGAGCCAGTATTGATTTATCAACTTCTTGAAGCCCATCAAGTTTTCATCCCACATTTCTTTTCCTTCCTGCATGGTCAGAACCTCCATCTCCTCAAAGGTAGGAATGTGAAAAGTTCTCATGATTCCCTTAGCTGACATGTCAGCGAGGATGTTCCCATCTCTCTCAACGATGGTTCTTGTCTGGTCCTGGTAGGCCTACCGAGAAGCCATGACCAACTTAGGGGCAATGAGAGATAGGGGGAAGCCCGCTGATTTTACAATCCCACTCTGTCTAATTAATCTAGTATTGTTAGTCTTTGGGTGAACCCTAACCCTTTGTTTGAATTCATCAATATCAACGTGGCTGATATTGGTGTCTGTGATTTCCTTCCAGTCAGTAATAATTTTCAAACGTAGAGGCTCGCCCTGAAACTAGAACTTCATCTAGCCTTTATCCTCCTTTCCACAAGGAGTCTTACCTGATTTCTTTCCTTTGTCTCTCTCTACAACTCCCCCTGAGGGACATGCACCCGATTCCATATAACCTACAAACATAGACGTAATGAGTACAACCAATTATAAAAGCATTGACATTAGCCAAAATGTGGTGAATTAAATCCAGTTAGACATCATATAATTAATGAAGTTAAATTTTCTCTTTCAAATGCCGTTAGTCACTTTCTGAAGGGATTTTGGACAATCCGAGCCCAAAGGGTTAGAATTCCTTGGCAAGAATGTTGTTTTGAAAGGGCGAATAGGCTAGGGTGATCTATGTGGTTTCTCTCGTCTTCATATTTTGATGGTTTGAAAGGCTCATGTTGAAGAGGGCCGAATTTGAGCATGTGGGTCGAGATTGGTTTTCAAATTTGAGGTCATTTTGCTCAATTTTATGGCCCCTAGAGGTTTAGGGATGGAAAGTTGTTATGACTTCGCTGTTTAAAATGACCTGGAAGAAACGGAGTTCTAAGGTCAGAACTTCAGGGTCTAGGACATGGAAGGTCAAAAGATAGCTAATGATTTTCTATGGACTTTAAGGTGGTCATGCCTGGGGGTGCAAGAAGGAGTCAGGGTTTCGCCATTGAGAATAGCAATCATTGCACGAAAGCTTGGTGGGAGCGGCCCGACGGACCAGACCCGGTAGAGCTTTTGGCCACTGGTTTTTCCTTGTGAAATTTCTTTAGGCGATCGAGGGGCGAAAACTTGGAGGTCAGGAAGACGTGTTTACTTCTTCCTTATGCATTAGATGAAGGTAGATGGAACCCCGACATGTGGAGCCCAGTAGGTAGGGTTAGCGAATGGAAGGTCGAGACCTAAGAGGTGAAGGGACGCAACTCGATGGTTGTTTCAAATGGTGAAAGCTTTGCAGAAGTCCACGGATCGGGACCCCGTGGCATGATGGAAAAGTAACTTAAGTTTGAATCCTCGGATGACCAATAGGCGCATGGACCCCGAAGGGTCAAAAGGAACACCCTCCTCATTTTTTGGGAATGACAGGGGTGAGGCGGGGTCCCATGGACAGAAGTCAGATGACACGAACCCGAGTTGTACGAGAGTAGTTTAAAGTTTGTAATTTTAAATCGAGTGGAATTTGAGGAGCCAGGGCCTAGGGTTCGGGAAGGCGAGAGCCTTCTGCCGTTTGGGAATGGTGAACACTCGAGGGAATCCTGGAAAAGGAGTCCCTTCGACGTGGGCCCAGGAGGCTGAAAGGGAGGCTATATTTTGAGTGTTTGTTCATTAAATTGGATGGCAATTAGCTAGTGGCAGGCTTGATAGGGAAATCCGATGTCTGAAAAGTTTATCGTTTTCAAATTTCTTAATGGTGGAGGGAGGGGTTGGACCCAGAGGGCACGAACACCCTATGCAAAGAATGGCAGTGCGGTGTTTGGTTCTGGCCTGATCTTGATAGGTGATTTTGGAGGTTTTTTAAAATTTAAAGACATGGGTTTTGTAGGTCTTATTGTGTTCTATCAATTAAACTCATTTTTAGCCCATGTTGTTAATTATTTTAAGAGTAAAATCATAAAAAAACCTCTCAGTGGAATGGACAGTGAACCTACCTCGAAAGTCCAATGGGAGAAGGTGTGGAATCGACTAAGGATGGTCGAGTGATGATCTTGAACAAGAAGGCGGCAAGCGACGGATTCACTGATCTCCTCTAGCAAGCACTTTGATCTCTTTCAGAAAACCTGCAAATGAAAATGACAGGTTGGCCCATATATTTACACCCTCAAATTTATTTAAAGCCTTCATTTCATTTCCGTACGGCTGGCCGGTGGGTTGGTGGATTTAAAATTTACGGACGGCGGCAGGAGGTTAGAGGTCTAGGAGCCAAAAGGACACGGGTTGACGGCCATTTGAAACTTCATTTTCAAATCGATGATGAAAGGGGACTCAGAGTCTGGAGGATGGAAAGACGTAGTGGGCCAGTCGTTGCAAACGATGATAACCAAAAGGAACTCTAGGTATGGAAGTCTGATGGGATAGACCTGGGATGGACGATGGCCATCCGAAACTTGTAGATTTTAAACTAGCAGAAAATATTGAATTGGGGTTTAGGGTTCGTGAAGGCGGGAGCCTTTCGCCGTTTGGGAACAGTGAACACCCAGTGGAGAGCCAACCAGGGAAACCCAACAAGGTAGGCCCAAGAGGCACCAAGGCCGTTGGTAGAAGAAAAATGCCAAGGAGAGTCTAGAAAGCACTAGGACTTGACTAACATGGAGGGGACAAAGTATGGTCAACCTAAGATGAGAGCTTGAAGGTACGTTGACCATCTGGGACACTAAAATGCAGGCACACAAAATGGGGCGACAACAGAATGACCCAGCAAGGTGAAAGAAAAGAGGGTCCCCATTTCAAATAGGGCATGTGTGTTGAGGGCACAACAAATGGTGACTCCACTGGGAAACTCTCCCAAGCGTTCTAGGGATAAGTGTTCAGTCAAGACCCATAATCTTTGGTTTCATGGATTAGGAGCAGACTTTCAGGAGTGAACTAAGAGAACAGGATCCATAATTGGGTTAGTGTACGAGGCATCTCAGAAGTGTGTGTGGTGAATCCATTCCTTTCCATGGAACTGTGACAAGTGGTTTCCAATCCATTGAGAAAGCTACATAGATCGTCCAACACCAAAAGTAACTGGACATTGCCCCGTTGTTAGTTAGGCATCCATAGCCCCGACGGAGTTGTCACTGTGATCCTTGTGATATTGCTCTACTACCAGCTGGGCATCCATAGCCCTGGTAGAGTTATCCACACACCCATATGGTTTCTTTATTTCAGAATTTTTTTTTTGTGTTTTGATATTTCTTTTAGCATTCCTTTTCTCAATTATCTTTTGCTCGACTGTGTAGGCACCGAAGCCTACAATGGGTTTGGGAACCATAGTGGTCACTGGAGTGGACTTAGAATTCTTCACTCACTAGGGTATCATAGCAGCCATTGTACCATCCCTTAGGAATATTTAGTATGCACTTTGTGCGAGATCTACAATATGCGTAAAAAGAGCCAACCAAGGGTCAAGTTCTAAAGCAGAATTCAAACAAGGAAACCATTTCTAGGTGGCCTTTAGGGACCAAAATTCAGGAATGAATGTTTATATGAATAACACTAAGGATGGACCATAGAATGAACCATTCATTGAATGAGCACGGCCACCATAATGGGACAAAGAACATCCTCTTCAAAATAAAGCAGCCAGGGAACAAGCAAAACAAAAAAACAACAAAACAAAAGCAAACCAAAAGGAAACCTATTCTAACCTATGTATAGGTATTTACAAGAAAGAGCTAGATAGAGCTCAGGCTTGGAAGTAATGCTTGAGGTGTTGTCCATTGACTGTCAATGGGACATCTTCACCAGTTAAGGTCTTTAGGCAGAAAACATTGTCTCGCTAAATTTCAGCTATTTGAAAGGGGCCAAGCCAAAGCTTGTTGATTTTTTTGTGTCCCTCTTTCTTTTCATGGGCCTTGTCCCAATACAAGACTAAATTTGTGATTCCAAAGGCCTTGATTTTGGCTCGACAGTCAAACCATCTCTTAACCACGCCTTGATGTTTGGAAAATTTTTCTATTGCATGGTCTCAGACTTTTTCTAAATGCAAAAGCTCAACTAACCGAGCTTCTCTATGGTCCCTGCCTTCGTAAAAGTCATTAATGAATTGAAGCATGGGAATCTTTAAGTGGATAGGAAATATGGGCTCTAGGCCATAAATAAGATGGAATGGGGAATCACCAAGGGAAACCTTGTGGTTGGTGCGGTTTGTTCGAAGGGTGAATCAAAGTTGGGTATACTAGTCCTTGGGATTCCTATCGAGCAATTTCTTGATTACTATGATCAGGTTCTTGTTTGTGGACTCAACAAGGCCATTTCCATGAAGATAGTAATTTGACAAAAAATTAAGGGAAATTCCATAGTCAAAAGCACAACTAGAAAATTTTAATAAAGCAAAAGTAGGTCCATTATCACACACCAATGCATAAGGACAACCAAAGTGATTTAAAATGAAACTCTCCATAAAATTTGTAACTACATTAGTTGTGTATTGCTTACATACAATTGCTTATGTCCATCTAGTGCAGTAATTAGTAGCGGTAAGAATGTACCTGTGTCCCACAGATGATGGACGCCTTACTGGACCAATGAAATCAAGACCCCACTGTGCAAATGACCTCACCTCCAACACGAGCTGTAGTGGGACAACAACATTCTTCCCCTTGGTAGTGGTTGTTTGACACATATGACATGAACGAACATGACAATAAGCATCTTTGAAGACAGTTGGCCAATAATACCCCTCTCTTAATATCTGATATGTAATGGAAGGCCCAGATCCATGACCAATGCCGAACTTGTCATGAAACTCTTTCAAGACTCGGTCCGCTTCCTCCTTGCCAAGGCATCTAAAGTAGATGCCTTCATGATTTTTCTTGTATAAAATGAACCCTTGCAACATGTAACTGCTGCTTTTCAGTCTAAGAGCACACTTTTGGACTCCTTGTAAGTGAGGTGGACATTTGTGATTCAACAAATAATAAACAACATCTTTGTACCACTCTCCCGGGGAAACATCTTCGAGCTAATATTGTTGTATAGTGAGTTCAGGTCCTGCTTTAGTTGTTTCTTCAACAATCATATGGGTAAGTTCCTACCCTCTCACCAACTTCATTTGTTGGATTTTCATACCATACTCTTGGAGCAATGTGACCCATTTAGCTCTTCGTTCGCCCAATTCATTTTGTATGAGCAATGTTTTCACCGTGGGGTTAGGGACAAGGGAAAACACTTCATTGCGCAAGATGTAATGCCTAAATTTCTTCACACCCCTAACAAGGGCATATGCTTTCTTTTCTATGTTGTGGTAGTGTAATTTATCATCTTTCAACAGAGCACTCATAAAAGCGACTAGGTTCTCACTTCCTTCGTCATCTTTTTGAGTCAGGATGCTAGCATAGGAATATTCTAAAGTGAATGAATAAATGTAGAATGACTTTAGATAGTTTAGAATGACTAGTACATGTGCCTCAGTAATGGCCCATTTGATTTCTTCAAAAGCCTATTTCACTTCAGGAGTCCACTCAATTTTGGCATCTTGTTTTAACATGGCATTGAGTGGTTTAAGAATCTCAGTGAAACCCGTGATGAATTTCCTAACAAAGATGATCTTTCCAAAGAAGGATTTCAATTCTTTCTTATTTCCTAGTGGTGGGATCTTTAGCACACATTGAATACATTTAGGATCTATAGAAATTCCCTACTCTAAAATAACATGTCCAAGCAACCTACCCTTAGTCACACCAAAAATGCACTTCTTTGGGTTAAGGGAAAATCCAAACTCTCTACACCTTTGAAATACCTTTCATAGATCGCAGACATGATCACTCCACCTTTTAGAGAATACAGTTAAATCATCCATGTAGATGATTATGCACTTCCCAATTAGATCTTTGAAGGAAATATCCATGGCACGTTGGAAAGTGGCACCAACGTTGATGAGTCCAAAAGGAATTCTTTTGTAAGAGAAGGTTGCCCACTTGGTGGTGAACACTATTTTATGGCGATCCTCGTACTGCACCATAACTTGATTATATACAGAGTACCCATCGAGGAAGGACATAATTTGGGAGCCGTTGACAATCTACAATACCTCGTCCAATGAAGGTACCAGATAGTTATGCTTCTTGGTAGCTCTATTTAGGTTGCGGAAGTCTACACATAGCCTGATTTCTCCATTTTTTTTTTGACCAGGACCTAGTTGGCCACCCATGTGGAATGCCTGACTAAGAAGATAATCTTCATTGAAAGTAATTTTTGTACCTCTTTGTAAATGATTGGCCCTAGCAAGGCATTAAAGGGACATTTTCGTTGGTGGAAGGGCCTAGCTTCCGTCTTTAGAGGGATAGTGTGCATGATGATGGAGGTGTCATAAGTCTTTAGATCTTCATAGCTCCATGCCGCCACATCGTGATACCTATGCAAAGCATCAATGATTCCCTTCTTTTCCTCAAGCGTGCACACTTTTCCAATGAAAACATTTTTGGTCCCCTCAGAGGTCCCAAGGTTGTGAGCATCACACTGGTTGCTTATAGCTTCCTTCTTTATTTGTTGATTTTGGTCCCTAATCTGACCCAAATCAAATATGTGCTCAAATTGAACCATGCCTCTAGGAATCATGTTGGTTTTGAGATTGACAACTCCTTCTATATCAAATTCGGCCTCCTTCGAATCAGTTTCATCAATTATTTGGGTGGCGAAGACATCAAAACTTGTGATGAACTCAAGGATATGTTTTTTGTCATTGAAGACCTGAAAATGAGTGACGTTATCTGGGATGGATGGTGTGGAATTCAACTCAACTATGAATTTCTTAAGCCCTAAGAGGGAGAGGGGTTGCAAAGTGCTGGCTGCCTAAGCCAAGGCATCGGCTGTATAATTCTGAGCATGAAGGATCAATTGTATATTAAATGCATATAAACCTTCTAAAAGATCCCAAACCCTATGCCTATAATTTTCAAGTCTTCTATCATGACAAGAATACAATTTTCTAACCTATTTGACTATGAGTTCAGAATCACCAAACACTTGCAACATTTTGACATTTTTCTTGAGGGCCATAAGAAGACCATGAACTAATGCCTCATATTTTGCTACATTATTGGTGCAATAAAACTGCAACCTATGGGAAACAAGAAAGGTTTTACCCATTGGGTTGATGAGTTCAAACTGCATGGAGTAGGCATCTCAATAGAATGTGGCTCTGTGTAATCTTCCTCAGAATCAAAAAAGACCTGTTGTTCAGCCATATGGACATTATACTTCTGATTTGAAACATCATACTCATATCCTTCATCCTCTAAAGATGAGTACCTCTCCTGAACATGATGAAATGTATTTGAAGTTAAATACACTATGTGATCTTCTTTATTGTTTTCCATCAGCATTCCCTCTTCTTGCATCCTTTGGGCTACAACACAATAATCTGGGGAATGTGGCTTATCACAAGTTTCACAGAAGTAATTGTTACTTACCATATAAGTTCCCTTCTTTCTCAACGGATCAGGAGTCTCTTTGTTTCTAGGCCTAGCTGTTATAGGTTTTCCATCCTTCCAGTCTGTATTATAAGGCATATCATGCAACCTTGGCCTTTCATTTCTGTATGTGTTCTCCTATCTGTAATGATAATTGTTGCTTTGCTGAGGAGGCCTAGGGTTGTCTCTTTTATTCATTATACCTGTAGCCATCTTGTTGTTTTCAATTGTCAATGCTATCTTCTGAGCTTCAGCAAAATCTCTCAGGAATCTATTTCTTAGTTCATACCCTATTTTAGGATCAAATGCATTCAAATAAACACTCAAAGCCACAAAATCTGGTAGCCTTGATCCTGGAGGTACCTTAGTCTACAACTTTTTGAATCTTCGATTGAAATCATAAATTGAATCATTCTGATTTTTCTGAATTCACATCAATTCATGAAGAGCTGCATCTGGTGTATTTAGATTCCCATATTGTTCTAAGAATCGATCTTTGAATACTTGAAGAGAAATGATTGAGAATGCAGGCAAGCTGTTGAACCAATCCCTAGCATCTTCAATAAGTGACATCATAAACAACTTTATGTGTAAATATTCATATGGCACATCTATGTATTGGATGAAAAAGTTGAAACTCCTTAAATTCTCTTCAACAATGATTGCATTACTCCCTATAAATTTGGGCACCATACCCCTTCAACTACCATCCATAGGGTAAGGGTATAACTGAAAACTTGCTAAATCAAATTGTCTGATCATGGTTGTATGCTGGTGAGGGGGAGGAATAGATGGACATTGATGTTGGTGCATGGGATTATTGTACTATGCATTATACTATGGGATAAAAGATTGACTAGGAGGTGGATGCATACCTGCATGTTGTGTGGGAATATGAGGTGGATGATTTGGCTACTTATAGTGATTCCCTGTCTAATGGTGAGGAGACACTGGTGGATTTGAAGGCCCTGCACCATGATTACCTTTCTTATGAGGTGGTATGTACTTTGGGGGACAATTAGCTATCTGATCAGTAACTTGAGTTTTCTACAATTTAGCTTCTAATTCCTCTATCCTCTTCCTCTA
>VDFB02072274.1:111760625-111935581 GCA_007258455.2 Sequoia sempervirens
GCAATGAACCTGGAATTCCCTTATGTGATCTTCAGGGTTTCCCATCCCTCGATATTTGTCAAATTTGGGGATCTTGAATCCCTTAGGGAACGATTTCATTACTAGGCTCTTATCAAATGGATAAGGACACAAGTTGCTTGGTGTCTTCGTTGTTTGCCCTGATTGAAGGTCAAGCACCTATTGCGAAAGCAACCTGGTTTGTGCTGTCACATCATTTTGTGGATCAGGGGGTGGGATGAAAGTGTTTTGGGGTGCTTCAATCGTGGGTTGGATGGGTGGGTTGGTCAGTGTGTTGTTCGATGGTATCTGTATGTTCTGTCGAGCTAGGTAGGTTTCCACCTGCTTTTGTATGAACAATGCTTGTTGTTGATCTTGCTATTGTTACGCTAAGATTTGTGCTTATTGTTGCACTTGTTGCCGTTCCAACAACGCTTGTTGTTGTGCTTGATGTTGTTCCAACAACGCTTGTTGTTAGGTTGCTAATTCTGTTGCTTCTTGCTGCTCTTGATATTGCTTTATTGCTCATTGATATGCTTGCAATTGTGCTGCTTGTCTTTGTGCAAGAAGTTGTGCTTGATATTGGGCTTGTTGTGCCTAATATTGGGCATTTTCCTGAGCTTGAGCTTGGGCTTGTACTACTTGTGCTTGGGCTTGTGCTTGTGCCGCTTGTTGTAATAGGGTTTGCGCTTGAGTAATAACGCTTGGGATTGTTGCGCTTGTAATGTGGCTTGTGCTATTTGGGTGGCCTACGTGGCCTGAGAAGCTTGCTGAGTAGCTAGTTGTTCATCTTTTTGTTTTTGAACTTGTTGGTATCCTCTTTGGAAAGCAACTTGCAATGTTGCGTCATATTGGCTTGATGTTGTGGAAGTTGTTGGTGGTGGGGGTGGATGTGGATTTGGAATGGTATTCGTGAGGGTGGTATCGGTGTTTTGTGTGATGGATGGTGTTGTTAATGTGGTTGGTTCTTGAGAGACCCTGCTTTGTGATGTTAAGGGGGTGTTTGATGATGTTATGTTTGCTTGTGCGTTTGTCATCTATTGTTGTGATATCAACAAAAATTTTTGAGCGTTTGGCATACTGCTTTGATTGATATTTGGGATAGTGGTTTGATTGATATTTGGTAGAGGGGGAAGCCCTAAACCAAGGAGTGATGTGGATGATGATGGGAATGGTGGAAGAGGTGGAAATGTGAGGGGTGCATGTTCTTGTGAAAATGTTGTGGTGTCAAAGATGCCCCCTAGTCTGAACATATCTCCCTCCCATTTGAATTTGTGAGGAGGGGAGTTTGGGGCATTGCACGAAAGTATGATGATGATGGGTCATGATGGAAGGTGAGAGGAACATTCTTATGTAATGGGTTTTCAAGTATGTTTTGTTCCAAGGTGGTGTTTGCGTCCAAGTTTTGATTATTAATAAGGGGGTGTGCTTGAAGAGCATTGAGAAATGCATTTCCCTTATTAACGTTGGGTTGGGTTGGAGCGAATGATGTTGTGATTTACGGAATGTTTTGCGTGATGTTTTGGGATGGGGGTGTAGATGAGATGGGAATGGTAGATGCAATTGGAGGAAATGATGTCTCTACTATGGTACTCACGTCAAAATATGAAGGTAGTTTGGCCCCTTGTTTTACTAATTCGAGCATGTATAACGAAGGGTTGAGCCTCATCATGATGTTGATGATTCTATGGTTGTCCAGATTTTGGATCATTTTAGTTATTTCTTCGATAGACATTTCGAGGGTAAGATCTTCTCCTTGGTTTTCCTTTTGCTGATTTTGGGATGATGAGATGGTCAATGGATTGCTTGACTCAGCGGGATTTATCTCAATGTTTGTTTGGCTAAGATCACTTGAAGCTGGTGTTTCTTTGGTGGCTTCCATGCTCTTCTTGTAATGAGATCTGGTTTGAACCATAAAACGAGGATCAATTTTTAAGAATAGAAGAGATGAATCTCTTGATTCTTTGGATTGATCTTTACTTTATGTCCAAAGTGGAAAATTTTAGGATATCTTGAGGATTGAAATGTGATGTAAGGGATGGATGATGTGGATGTTATGGTCTTTTGATTAATTTTGAGATGCTAGGCTTTTTGAACTTTCAGATATGTTTCAGATTTTTGATTTTGATTTTCCTTTTGAGTTTTTCCTTGAACTTGATTGGTTTTGATTTGGTTTTGATTTTGAACAAAAAAGGCCCTAAGATGTTGGATGATGATCTAAGGGACAACTTTGTTCAAGGGATGATGATTTGAATATGGGTAGGGAGAAGGATGCATTTACCCACACCTATTCAAACAAAAGGATAATTTCGCTAAGCACACGAAGAAGGATGCATCTACATATACCAAGCTAAATAAGATGATTTTGATGACTTTGACTAACCATATGTAAAAGGATGCATCTACACATGTACCTAGCCAAATGTGCGAACCCTTTTCCTAGTACCTGCAAAAAACATGAATAAACAAGTTAAACAAGGAATTGCAAGCTAAAACAAGGATTCCCCATGAAATCCGTTTACAACACTCAAATTAGGAAGAAAATAATGAAGAACTCAATGGAAATGCCAAAAACAAAGATTAAATCCTAATTAGAATAGCAAACACATGATCCCATGGGGGAATTGGTGCCAATTTGATGTGAAAATTGGCCCTTTCCCAATTCCTAAGATGCAAACTTGATGTGTTGATGAAGATTTGATCCACTTTGTTGATGTTGAAGAGTGCTTCAAGCTAAAATCTACAAAACCTAACTATGATTCGAGGGTGCTTGATGAAATTTGATAGATATTTGAGCATGGTAACTTTGCATAATTTGTGGATGATCAAATGAGGATATGAGTTCTTTATTTATAGAATTCCAAGATGGATGAATGTAAAAATTTAAGCAATGTGGCACTAACATTCATCCAATGGCAAGATGCCACTTGTCAAGCTATGAATGGATGGAGGATGTACAAGATTTGGGGTTTGTGCCAATAAATACATAATTTTGAATTTCAAATTTGTTGAAATGACATGTAAGAGGGAAGGAAAAATGCAATAAATGACACTTGGCTCAAGGAAAAGGACATGTAAGATGAATTTATTGCCTTGTTGGATGTACATGTTGACTTGGAATTTTTGAACTCAAATTGAGAGAATATTCCAAAAGATGCCTTGTGAGGAAAATAGAGATTTAATACATGAATTAAATCTATTTTCATGTGCAACTTGCATTATCTAGAGGATGGGACATGAGATGAGATTAAATAAATTAAGGGTTAATTAATTTAATGAGAGAGGTTAGATAATGTGACCTATTTGACTCAAATTTATGGATTTATTTAAATCAAATAAGAGAAGAATATGAAAAGAGGCTAATTAAATAAGGATTTTCATTTATTTAATTAAAAGAGATGGTATTAGACTAAATCAAATAAGGTTTTAATTTATTTAATTTAAATGGATAGACTTTAGAGATTTAATCAAATAACTAATTATTTAATTAAATAGGGATAATTAGATTAGATGGATTGATTTAATTAACAAAAGAGATTGACTTAATTAGATAAAATGATTTATTCATTTAAGGGAGGAATACTGATGAATTTAATCAGATAAGAAGATTTGATTAAATGGTTAGACCAAGAGATGATTCAGGAAGAAACGATGTTAGTAAGTCAGGATCAGATGCACAATATCAATCAGTATATTTTATGTGTCTACAGAACTTTCAAATTAGAAAGTTCATTATGGGACTTAGTAGCCAAATAGGTGGAGAAGTGGATGTTCATGGACTATCCACTATGGAGCTGGTCTATGAGAAGGAAATCAAGGAGAAGAAAAATCTCAAATCCATCTTGAACTATTGGGACAAGAGGAACTGTAAGAAGAGTGAAGGATCTCAATTTAAACAAGCCTCTAAACATTCTAATGAGGGGAAATAATTTCAAAAGCATGGGGACAAAGGATCCCATAATAATTGGAATGATTCAAGGAAGGATCGACAAGGAAACAATTACAATAGTAGTAATAATAAAAAAGTTGCAGGAAATGGTGGCAATATTGATAGGCTAGTGAAAAGAAGAGTTCCAATGTAAGGATTCTATACATGCAGAGGGGACCATTATGCTAGTAAATGTCCCAAAAAACTAGCCTATTCACAACAACATGGTAATTCTCTTCCTCCCAAACAATCTACATTTTAGCAAAGGATCCATGCTGTAGTGGAAAATTGACAAGTTGAATACTAGATCAACCTAGTGGAAACTCTTGGTACTCTTTTTGGTTTACCCATCTCCATAATTATTGATACTAGAGCCATAAAAAAAAAATTAGCTTGAGTAGTTAATTAAATTTCTAGGAAAGTTGGTTTTAGGGAAAAATCTTGGGTTGTAGAGTATGCAAACCAGGCAAGAGCAATGGTGAACCAATGTTTATTTGAGGCAAGGTTTGAACTTCCAAGTTTCTCTATGGAAGTAAATTTATATATAACACCCATAGGTTCCTATGAAGTTATCTCATAAATGAAATGGCTATGGAAGCATAGTTCTAAGGTGGATTTCCATGCCAAAAACCATAGAATCTCTAGATGATGTAGGTAGTCCAATGTCTTTTGAACAACGAACACCTAGAGAAGTGAAATTGTAACAAATTTCAGCTATGAAAATGCATAGGGAAAAAAAAAGGTTTCCAACTATTTGTAGTTAAAATGGATAAACTAGAAGAATTCAAGGAAGTCACTCCTCAATATATAGCCATGTATAGTGATATGCAAGAAGTTGGAGAAGGTGAAGTAGTGGAGAATAGAGAAATGGATATGGAAAAGTATCCAATTTTACAGAAATTTGTGGATGTTTTTACAGAAGATCTACTGTGACTACCTCCCAAAAGAGTATTTGATTTCTCCATTGATCTAGTACTAGGGTCAAAACCTGTATCTAGAGTACCCTATAAGATGAAAAAAAAATTGATGGAACTTATGGCATTGTTGGGAGAATTGTTGTCCAAAGGATTGATAAAACTGAGTGTTTCACCTTGGGGAGTGCTAGTGATCTTTGTAATGAAGAAGGATGGTACTCTATGCTTATGTATATATTATCAAATGCTTAACAAAGAAATAGTAAATAACATGCACCCACTATGATGAATTCATGATATTTTTGATCAAATGTGAGGAGAGACAATATTTTCAAAGATTGATCTATGGTTTGGATATCATCTATTAAGGATCAAAGATGAAGATATTCATAAAGCTACATTTAGGACTAGATACGGTTATTACAAGTTCATAGTCATACCCTTTATAATTATGAATGTACTAGCAACATTCATGAACTTGATGAACAATATATTTAGATATTGCTTTGATAAATTTGTATTAGGGGTATGTGCAGGATCATCATGGAAAAAATAGGCCCTTAAGTGGCAAAAAATTTAGAAAAATTAGAGTTAGGAAACTTGATGTAAAAATTTGAATAAGTTATCTATATTATTTATAAAATATGTAACAATAGAATCTATAGCAAATTGAATGTAGTTTCGAAACTAATAGTTTTGTTTAAAAAATAAATAAATCTATTTGGTGAAATTTTGAAATTTCAATGCAGTAGTACTTAAATTTTAGGGAAAAAATAAGAAGTAGGTGTCTGTCTGACCACCCTAACCATAATAAAATGATAATATTTTTTTATATGATTTTAGATATAAGTAGAGGAACCATGTCCTGATGTGATGCATATTTTTGTGTAATTTTTTTCAAAATAAATAATTAATTATGAATTTTTATTACAACTTTTAAAAATGTAAAAATTGTATGTTTGACCACCTTAACTTGGTCAAAACTTCATGAAATTCAATTTTTTTTTTTTGAATCCTATAGTATCTGAAAGCATGGAATGTGTGTTTTGATTCAAAAAATGTGATACCATTCAAGTTATAGATGTTTTTCAACCTATCAATCAAGACTTTAAGTATGAATTTGAATAGAAAATGAATAAAAATTACTTAATAAATTCAAATTAAAGCATAATTGTATATTGGTGGAAAGCGAGAATCTTCTTTAAAACCCTTTTTGTTTCATCAATTTTGGGTTAAAAAAAAATCGTCAGCCACATACCCATCATATTGCCAATTTTTCGCCCATCATGACCCTACACATACCCTTAGAATTCCTCGATGATATCTTAATCTATTCCAAGAGTGAAGAGGAGCATTATAGAAATTTAGAGATATTTCTCCAATGGTTAAGAGAGAACCAACTATATTGAAAGCTCTCTAAGTGTACATTCCTTTAGAAGGAAGTGTAGTACCTGGGTCACATAATATCAGAGATGATGGAGCTTTCAAAATTTTCTCCTTGTTTGTCACTCAGGACTTCCCTTATGTCGCTGGTCTTTCATGGTGTTGAAATTTTTAGAACGGCTAGGGTTTTAGCGTTGTCTTCATCTTAAACCCTAGTGTTTGTTTTCTGCCCTGTTTGAAGTTCTATTTGGACGTTATCTTTTTGAAGGGTCTTAAAATGACTTGTGCCCCATTGTTCCATCTAGACATTGGTCCCTTCTGTTTCTAATTTTTGCAGCCTTCCATAAGTTTTTATTTTTCCTAAGTCTAGGCTGACCCCATGATTTATCATTTTAAAACAACTTATGTTATTTTTTGCCGTCCGCCTAGTGGTGTCCCTTTGCCTTTTTAATAAATGTGTTATTTTGTAGAAGGTTGATTTAGCTCTACCATTGATCCATTTGCTATAGATATCAACGGCGCCCACCATCCCGCAATCAGGAATTGTGGGATCACGATATCACAGGCGGGTGCCACATGCCTTTCCTAAAGGATGAAATCTGCGAGACCATTGATGTGCTGTATTTTCAAGATTGATGATGCCCGCCATTCCACAATCAAGAATTGTGGGATTAGGATATCACGGGCAACTATCGTGTGTCTCATCCGATGAGGCCTCAGGAGTGAAAGAAGCATTAGCCGATTTTCAATATATTAAAGGACGGATTACTAATGTGCTTATAAGATGCACGCACTTTATTTCAATGTAGATGTTATAATTTTGAGGGAAAAGGTGCTCGACAGTTAAAGGAAAGGATGGTGACCATTTTGAAGGAGCATGATCTCTGATGAGAAAGATCAACGATGCCCGCCATCCCACGATGGTAAATCGAGGGATTGCGATATTGTGGGAAACTTCCACGTGGCATTCCTTTGTGGCATATGACATGGTGGGCCCCTTTTTGTCGTGTTGGAAATTATGTCAGCCTATTTTGAAGATGGTCGTCGATGATTTGATCAAACTGGAGGATCAACAACTCAAATTTAAATATGTATCAAATATGGTTGGAGCCGTTCGTGCAGCCCGCAAATGAGCTTTAATGATGGATGAGACATCTACTAGCAAGATTTTATAGACGTAAAAATCAATTTACCTACCTTACTTGTATCACAAGGCATCCAATTATTTTGTGAAAATAGTTTCACAGCCAAAGGTAAAATTGCGAGCAACTGTAGCCAGAATTTGGAGTTCGTGCGAAAAGAGTTGTAAGTTTATTTTCTCTATTTCCTATTCCTTCTGCACCTAAATTTGGGAAGGAGGGTTTACTATGCTTGTCATTGAGCTCATTGAAATCTTTTGTTAGTGCTATATTTTAATCATAAATTGTGAGGAGTTGCAGTATTTTTACTCTACAATTTCCTATCTCTACTTAGTTGTAGCCACTTGAAGTGTAACATTTTAGTGAAGCCCTAGTTTATCTAAGATGGCGCCACCCAAGCAACACTTTGGCCACATTGAATATTTGAAAATAAACTTGTACGATGATTTCCTGGATCAATTTCCGTTATCAACAAATGACATAAAGAAAGGTGTAGTGTTGATGCGAGGGAAAATCCTAGGGGAGGGGTTGGTGTGTAATAGTTCCAACATTTCTAATGCTAGGGTTCCACTCACCGGCTTAGAGATGTTTAGATTATGCCATGGACAGAGGAATTTTCCTCACCCTTTTTCAAATGGGAGGATGTATGACATGGGCAAGTTGGTTGTACCAAATGTGTTCCCTGATGTGGACTTACTTAGGACAGTGGCCATGAGGTATGACCCCATCACATGGGTAATTAGAGATAATGATGGAGGGGTGCTATTAGAAATTAACAGAGATGTTATCCAACAGACTTTTGATTTGAGTGAGTTGAGTGATGACTTGGTTCCTATTAATCTTGAGCAAATGAAACAAGAGTATGCAAAACTAAAATCTCTTTTTAGGGCTAAGCTACTTCAACCTCATCTGGTTAAGGCAGGAGGTTCACAATTTCACATAAGCCCTAGTGACCAGGAACCCATCAGATTGAATTGTTTTGCTAAACTCTTCCTGGCTACTTTCTATTCATTATGTGAGATTTTGGGTTTCATTCCTAGTGCAGTAAATCCTATTGCATATATATTCATTGGGGTGCAAATACAACACCCTAAATTTTATGTGACATATGACTTTGCCTCTTTCTTGGTTGAGAGGATACATGAAGGGCTGTCGAAGTTGTAGAAAGGTTACACTAGTACTCAATTGTTTTGGTATTCCATGCTGATCCATATGTTTCTATTTAGGAATGCTGACTTCTTTGATGAGAAGATGAACTTAAGGCAATCAGTTGATGGGGAAAGATTCCCAATAAAGATATGGGCTGCAGATTTATCCTGTAATAAGGAAAACACCAGTTATGTACTATTTGATAATTTTTTTGCTTCTAGATTAAGGGCTAGATTGATGGTAAATGTACCTAGGGTCCCTGAGGAAGTACATGATATCCTTAGGCCAAAGGAGAGGAAGGTAGAATTGAAGGTTTTACATAACTGGGGTGATATTATCCCTTATCCAGTTAGCACTATTTTGAGAATATATGGATTTCAGGGAGCCCCTCACATTCTGCCATACAATGTGCCACCAAGAATAGGGCTTACAAAAGTTATGTGGTAGATGGGTTGTATTCATGAAGACAACCTTACTGGAAATGGGAAGGGAACATTATTCCCTGATTATATAGTAGTGTTTGTCTTCACATTTTCAAAGGGAGGCTAGACACATTTTGATAAATTCTTTTTTGATTACCATTTGAGATTTGGTCCAAGGATAAAACATGATCCTAAAGGTTTCTTTGCTCTTTTCAAACAAAGAATAAAAGGTGGAAAATTTGCACATGAGTTCAATTTCACTGAGGACCTGATCAGAAATGAATTTGATTTAAATAAGAAGGAATTGAACAAGAAGAAATGGATAGCTTATAGTAAGGTATTGGATGTTGTGCATGAGATGGATCCGAATTATGATCCACTGATGGAATTCACTCCATACCATAAGAAAATTGATTTTTTAATGAAGAACTTCAAGGAAATTATGGACACCTTGACAACCAAAAAGATAAATTTAAGGCTAAGTCTAGATATGCAAGGACAAAGTGCTAGGCCAATTGAAACAAGGCTAGTACACCATCTTACAGAAAGGCAGCCTATATATAGGAGGAAAAGGGATACTAGCAGTGATGAGGAAGAAGTAGACAGAAAGGGGAAGAAAATAATGAAGGTACCTCCTCGACCAGGTCTAAAATTAAAAATACCTGGGGCAATGAAAATCATTGAAATAACATCTTCACCAGAGCGCAGTCCCCCATCACCACCATTTGAGCCAAACCCTAAGAGGCAAAGAACTGATCACCCACCTGAGGAGCGGATAGATGAAATTGTTGTTATTGATTAGGACATGTAGGTTGGTATGCCTTCCCCTCCCAAGTTAGTTGAATAGGTTTTATCTGATCTGGATATGAAGGATAAAAGTGTGCAAGATGCAAGAATGGAAGCTTGCAAGGAGTTCTTAGATGATAACGCATTTGTAAAGAATCTTGTACTTTTGCAATTGCATTGGAGAATGAAAATTGAAGAGTACCTAACTAAATACAAGGACATAAGAGAACTAAGGCCTGATAGGTCAGATCAGGAGAATGATTAAGAAGTAAAAGTTGAACTAATGGAAGACTTCAAGAACATCACTCCTAAAGAAGGAACACAACTAGTGGGTTAGGCTGGTGTTTTGATTTTTCTTGAATGGGACATCGTAGATGCAGTGGCTTTTAATGCTATTATGAAGTCCAAAGATCCTTTTCAAGATTCTGAAGTAGAAGTCAAGGCAGCATTGCAAAACTCTGCCTTCAGTGAAGAATATGAGACCTTGGCAATTTGGGCATTGGCCCCACAAGGGAGAAAACTAGATACTGTTGATATTAATCCAAATTTCAGAGGAGGATTAATAATAAAGAGAGCTTCATAGACTTCAACAACTGGGGCCACTAATTTGACTATGAATGTGGTCAAGTTGGCCAAAAAAACTGCTGAAAGGGAGGAGGCTGAAAGAAAGAGCCTAACAAAGAAGTATAAAACTTTAATTGAAGAATATAGTAAAATACAATAGAGAAATGTTGAGCTGCAAACTGAAGTAGAAAGGTTCAAGTATAGGCATATTGGGGAAACATCCAATGCCCTAGGAACCAACACATTACCTCCCATAGTTGGGTCAATACCTCCTGCTGCTCCAAATGTTTCTACGCTAGGGTCTCCTATTCAAAATCCTGTTCTCACCCCTCCTCTAGAAAAAATTTATGAAGAAACAAAGTGCTCTGTTGATCCAACAAAGAGGCAACTCATACAAAAAATTGAAGAATTACAAACATCAGCAAAGGTTAGAGAGGAGGGATTTCTTTCAAAAGAATAACAAATTGTTGCTACTATTTTGGAGCACTTAAATGAAAGGGTAGATAATAAATTTCCCTCTATACATTCTTTGTATTCTTTGTTGTTGAAAGCAATAAAGAATATTGATAGGGATTAGGAGATAGTGATTCCAATATTTGAAAATTGGATCCCTAGGGCCAATGATCTAGATATCATGAATAAAGCCTCAAGGTTTGACATAAATAATAGGCCCCAATCATTGAAGCCTACTCATGTGTTAGTGAAATCATTACAAGGTTTTCAAACCCTACCAGATGATTTGAGTAGGAAGATTAAGGAGTTGGTGAAGATTTTCAATGGTTGGGGAAACACATTATGACCTGGGATAATTGATGAGCAGGGGGAAGTCAGAACACTCAAACAATGGAAGGATCAAGCAAGAAAGGTTATCAATAATCAAATTAAAATAATTTGTGATGACTCAGATTATGATTTGTTGGTAAATTATATGGATAAGATTATTGGTACCGACTCATTTTTGGAGTCTTTTGAAAGAGATGCAAATCAGGTGGCGGTAAAGTATATGCCTTATAGTACAAAGGTAAATGAGGTGATTAATTTTGACTGGCCAACCAATGAAGAATACCAGAAGTGGGTAGCTAAGTACTTGAATGATGATGAGTAAAAGGAGTGGACTACCAACATGTGGCAAATCAGATGTTGTGGTTGCAATGATTGTAGTTTTGTGTTGATGGTGTGGGTTTCGCATGGTTTTTTGTTATTGCATCAACCTTCCTCTGCTGGCATGATGAACTAGAATATGCTAGAGGATTATTGATGTTGTAACGATTTTTGTAATATCATCAAGTGCCCCAATCGGCTAGTGACATGTGTACATTCTGGCTCGAAGCTTGTTTGCTCCTTTATTTTCTATAAGAAGAATTTCAAGGCCATAAGTATGGCTTAGCAAGTTAGAGAATTTTGATCGAGTCTAGGTGAAGTTGCAAAGTCGATTGTAAAATCATATGGTTCTAAAGAGTAATGTAATTTAGGATTCTGAGTCATTCTGTAATAGGTTTTGAGTTCATGAGGATTTAATGTTGTATAATAGTACTAGCATTTGAATTGAAATGATCAATTCGAGCTCATGTCTCTCCATTGTACGCGCATATCTGAACTTTGAATAAAATAACTAAGGGTTGTTTCATTCATCTCACTGTTGTGGTGTGTATGATTCCATTTTAGCTTTAATTCAAGGAATTAATTAAAGTGCTTTAATGGGATTAGAGGTCTAGATATGTTTTGTATAAGGATTTGATAACTAGTATTGGGTTGGAATATATACTGATGAAATTGTAATGCAATATTGTCAGGGACTTTATATGTCATGTACATCATCTGTTATAAACCTTTAAATGCTTATGAATTTGACTCCTGCAATGGATAAATGGCACTGATCTGAGTTGCATTCATTCATGTGATTTAGTATTAGTTTGTCTTTGTGTAGAGCTTGCTACAAATTTCAAATCAATGACTATTTTATATATTATGGATTGTGTTGTAGTCATCCCATGTTCCATATAGTTGATATTGTCGAAGAATAGCCAATTCTCCAATATTATATTATTGTGTTGAGCTATTAAGCGGGATTATCTATCATTATTAATGTTGTTTATGATAATGGTGCAGAGGTTGTAAACACATTAAGGGATCCCCCTCCCGGGTCTTGTAGAGCCCGAAGTGTAGGAGGTTAGTTTAAAGTCCTTGTCAGTTGGTCCAGGTCCTTCAAGCTGCCCTTGAGTGGAATTGGCAATTCCATAGGTAGAGTAGAAGACCAACCTGGTTAACAGCATAAAAAGGAACCAACAAAATGGCGACTCTTCTGGGGACCTAATTTTAAATAGGTTTCTTATTAGTGTGTCAGTTGTCCATTTTGCATAGAGTTTTTCATAATATTTATTTGATTTGAAGGTTGAGCCTATAATTATGTGTTAAGTTTTTCCACTTCTTCTATTTTCATAAGTGTCAAAAGTTATGTTGTAAAGCACTTTTGTGTGCTGTCAGTACGAGGTTCTGAAGATTCTTATTTTCTACCACGTGTCTTTAGATATTTGATATTCCCAGGAAGATTGGGTGGTGACTCTAAAGTCTCTGCGCCAGTGTGTGTTTTATTTTGTAAAGTTTATTATACATAGAAAGAACTTTTGGACAAGTACGAAGAATGAAGAACACCAGGTCATTCATGAAGAATCACCCAGAACAGAAATTGGAAGGTGAACTTCCCAAAGAAAAGAAGGACTGGATAAAGAGGAAACCAGAATCTAGTAATGCTGCTCCCACATCACAGGACCCTGTACACCAAGGTACAAATAATCTTTTACATCCTATCCCTGAGAATCTTGACGAGATGTCTAGAAATTCAGAGTCAGATAGTTATGGATTTTTTGATTCATTATTTAATACACCGGTTCAAGATGATGTGACATGTCAGAATAAGGGGCTTGTTAGTATTAAATATGCTGAAAAGAAAAGAGGTAGGAGTAGAAGTCGAAGCCATCACAGAGAATGTACCAATGATGTGCCTCCTCCTCCTACTGAAAATGATGTAAATCCTTTGTTTTCTGAACATGTAGTGGAAGGGGTAAACTTAATAGATCTAGATGATACATCAAGTTCTGATGTGACTTTGCCTAACCTTGATGATATTTTTGGAGACATAAATTCTTTGAGACAGGAAATCCAAGCACAAGATAAGCTTAGAGTGAAGAGAGAAAAAGAGAAAGAAATAACGTTGAGAAGTGTTATGATTGAAAGAGATAGGTTGATGAGATAGTTGGAAAAAATGAAGCTCCTGAACCGAGATGAACCTAAACCAAATGTTGAGGGTCTGGTTCTATAGAAGATTGCTAATAAGGAAGTAAGGAATGTTCGTAAAGAAACCCCAGTAGCCCACATTGATGTCCAACCCGAACCCACAGACTCAAAGCCCTCGACTCATGATAGGTCTCAACCAAGTAACACAAATCCTAAGCCTACATTGGACAAAGGAAAGAAAAAGGTTGAGGGGATTAAAATAAATGAGAAGGTGACTCCCCATCCTACCAAACAAGATCTCAAACCACATGTGTCATTTCAAGCAGAATCTACTTTAGAAAAGGCTAAGAAGGAGAGTGAAGATTTGGCAAAAGAGTTGGAAAGAACAGAGATCAAGGGTGCAAATGCAAAAATGAAGAGGAAAATAAGTTTCCTAAAAATGACAACTACGGATGAGGTTGTACAAGCTAAAACCTCATCAAACCACCAAGATGCTTTAAAGGGCAGCTCTAAAAATAATCCAGACCCCACCATAAAGAGTTCTAACCTGAAGATTCATATAACTGGGTTTGCAAATCCAAATCAGTATGGTTTAAGAGTACAAGATAAAGGGTCTGGTGTGGATTCTCAGAGAAATGAAGGATTATTTCAATGACGACCTATACAGTTGGAAAGGTATAGACCATTGTTCTTTGATGGTATCCCTGGTTATCCAAATCCTATCCCTGTTGACTTGAGAGAAAAGATGAATAAGTTTGCTAGTAATAATGTTGTAACAACAAAGGAACACTTGAAAGATTTCATGGACATGTTAAATGATTATGAGGTAGAACATGAAGATGTTGTAATGAAATTATTTGTACAATTCCTGGTAGAAGATGCAAGGGATTGGTATAGAGGTTTACCTAATGCTAGTGTTGGATCATGGGATGAGTTTGAAAAATGTTTTAAAGAGTAGTATGGTGATAAAACTAATGATAGTTTCATGTTGAATGAATTTAATAACATCAAGAATTCATTGAATGAGCCTGTGACAGAGTTTAATTTGAGATTTCAAAAAGCAATGTATAAGTTGTTCCAGGTTTTGAGGCTTGATGAAAATGTTTGCTTAACTACATGCTTCAATCCTTTTGATGCTAAAATGGCATATCTCCTCAGAGATAAAGACCCTCGGACCATGAGGGATGCATTTGGAGTGGCTATAAATATTGAAAGTAATAGAAGAGCTTCTGGGAAGTATGGTAGGAGAGAATAACCTACACTTCTGAAAAATCCTAGGAATAAAATTGAGAAAGCTCCTACTGCAAAGCCTAAGGATGATGAAGAGTGGGAAAAGGTTTACAATACTCTGAAAGACATAAAGCAAAATGTTGCTAAGCAAGAAAAGGGTTTAGGAAATGAAAGGCAACCCTATAATAAAAATGATAGGTCACCTAGATTGTAAAATTATCCTTACAATACAAATTGGAAAGATGGAAATCCCATCTTGCCTAGCTAGAAGCCTAGAAATGATCAACATATGCCAGACCCCTTGCAGAAACATTCAATGAATATGGTAGTAGATAGACCATGGTGTGAAATGTGCCAACGTCCTCATGATCAAAATTACTGTGTGGTTGCTCAATTGATTATTGCTGGGAAATTGAAGAGGACGCTCATGAGCAGAGAGTAGAATATGAGCAATATGATATAAATGTTTATATGGCTAGATCATATATTGATGAAGCATAATGCTCTTCTGATGGTGAAATACAAGAAGCTAATATGGATAATCAGAGATAGAGAAATGAGGTGTATCATCAACAGGTCTTTTCAGATGAGGAAGATGATTTTGATCATAATTCTTGCAATATGGAGCAGGTTGAAGATTCAGTGTCCTTATGGAGACTGTCAGAAGAGGAAATTGCAAGGTTGATTGAAGAAATGGCTACCCATATGAGAAGTTCACTTCAATTGAGAAGTAGAACTGTTGGTGGTGAGCAAGGTAAACCTGTTGGCTTATTTATCAAAGAGAAAAAGGATAAAAACAAAGGTGTTAAAATTGACAACAAAAGGGATGATGTAAAGGTCAAAGAAGTTAAGAGTGATGAGATTTTGGCAAAAAAGAATGAAACCACAAAGCTTCAAGAAGGTGTAATTGCACCATTGGTGAAGAAAATTGCGATTACAAAGGTAGTTGAACCTGCTATAGAGGATAACAAGAAAAAGAAGCTAGGAGGATGTAATTAGCCAAAAAGAAAGGAAAAAGATGAAGTTATGATGTTTAATTTGCCTAAATATACACCGATGGATATGTTTCATGTTCTTTCCCAGGTTAAAGTAATTGTACCTTTACTAGAAATGATGAGAATAGATGAACACAAAGAAAAAACAATAGCCTTGATTACAAATGTTGTTGGTAATAAGGCTAAACATGGAAGTGATAAAGAAATGAAAGATAAAGAAAAAGAAAAGGAAGTGGAGGGAATTGTGTCACAAAATCCCCCTGTGTATTTAGGAAATTCTATTAATCTGTGCCTTGAAAACATAAACCCCTTTTCCTTGAGTGTGGATATAAATGGAAATACTCTAAGAAACTGTATGATAGATTCAGGAGCCTCAAATAATCTTATGCCAGTTAAAATAATGGAGGCAATGGGCTTGACAGTAGATACTACTCAAGGTAAATGTTATGCTATGGATTCAAGAGAATTTTCAGTTATTGGAACTATCAAAGCATTGCCTTATAAGTTGACTCAGTGCCCTAACAAGGATTTAGTCATGACGGTCTTAGTTGCAGACATCCCACCTCACTTTGGGATGCTTTTTTCAAGGAAATGGAGTGCATCAATGGGGGGTAATATGCAATGTGATTTTTCATTTTCTACTTTCTCCATTAATGGTAAGGATTTCAAAATTGAAAGAGAGTCAAAGGAATCGCATATGATTGAGCATGGTCCGATTGAGAATATGACATTTTTTATTGATAGTGGTATAGATGAATTTAGGGTTGAGGAATTCCCTAGTAGTTTTGACAAACCTATTGCATTGATTGATACTGAAATAAAATAATTGTCAAAATTTGATGATTTGTGGACTATGTATTTTGATGGTGCATGTTCAAAAGAAGGGTCTGGTGCAGGCATTTTGTTATGGTCACAAAGTGGAAAGACATTTAGGTTCTCTTTCACTCTGTTATTTGAATGCACAAATAATGTGGCAGAGTATGAAGCCTTATTGTTAGGTTTGAGATTGGCTGACAAACATGGTATCAAAAAGCTCAAAGCAATTGGGGATTCTGAACTTATGGTCTCTCAAGTTAGATCTAAATATATATCAAAGAACAAGAGGTTAAAACAATATAGGAATGCTTTTTGGGATGAACTAGAGAGCTTTGATGCATTTGGTATAGGGTGGATGGAGAGAGGTCAAAACAAAGTGGCATAATTATTAGCTAACATTGCATTAAAACTAGATGATATGACTTATGCTGGAATTTCAAAGGTTGAGGTTCAAACTAGGCCATTTGTCCCTGATAATGTTAAAAATTGGAAATTTTTTGATAATGATGAAGATATATTAAATTTTTTGAATTGTGTGGGAGAATATGAATATCAAGAAATTGACTTTGGAGCTTTTGTTGAAAATATTGATGGTAAGGATACTGTATTCGGAAATGAAGTCATTCAGTTAAAGACAAACACAATTCCCAAGGGTCTAGTTGTATTAGAAAGAGTGTTTGACAATCAAGATAAGACAAACGCTAATCATACTGTTTCCCATCCTGATGACCTGGAGGAGGTAAATATTGGAACAGAAGCATCCCCAAAGAAAGTGTATATTGGAAAGAAAATGTCACCAAAGGTGAGAAGGATGTTAATTGACTTATTAAGGAAGTTTAGGCATGTGTTTCCATGGTCTTATGATGATCTTAAGGCATACAGGGAGGATCTTTTTCAACATGAGATTCCTTTACGTGATGATGGTAAGCCATTCAGACAAAAGCAAAGGCCTATTAATCCCACTTTGGCCCCCAAAATGCAAGAAGAATTAATGAAACTAAGGGATGCAAGGATCATCCAGACATTCATCTTGGGTATCAAACTTGGTACCGATAAGAAAGAAAAATGGAGACATAAGGTTATGTGTAGATTTTAGAAATTTGAATATGTCTTCATTAAAAGACAATTATCCATTACCTAATATAGAAGCTATGTTGCAACGAGTGACAGGATGTGAGTTAATGTCTATGATGGATGGTTTCTCTGGATATAATCAGCTCATGGTCAAAGAGTTTGAACAATTTAAGACAACTTTCACTACACCATGGGGAACATATGTTTATGTGAAAATGCCATTTGGTCTAACAAATGCAGGAGCTACTTTTCAAAGAGCCATGGATGTGGCATTTTTAGATTTCATCAACTTGTTTTTGGTAATCTATCAGGATGACCTAACAACATATTCTAAAAGGGAAGAGGATCATTGTGAGCATATGGAGAAAGTATTCATTAGAGCCTTGGAGTATGGCATTTCTTTGAATCCAAAGAAATGTGTTTTTGGAGTACTAGAAGGAAAACTATTGGGACATATAGTTTCCAAGGATGGAGTAAAAATTGATCTAGAAAAAGTTATTGCAATTGATAAAGTGCCACAACCCCGAATTTTCAAAGGAATCCAATCTTTCTTTGGGCAAGTAAATTTCTTGAGGAGGTTTGTAACGAATTTTGCTGAGATAGTTCACCCAATTTCCAAAATGCTCAAGAAAGGAGCCAAGGTTGAATGGGATGAGGAGCCTGTGTAGGCCTTCCAAGCCATTAAGCAAGCAATAAAGTAGGCTCCTATGTTAAGAACCCCTAATTTTTCCAAACCTTTATAGATTTTCTCATTTGCTTCTTTCCACACAATTGCAGCTGTGTTGTTACAAAAGAATGCAAAAGGTTTTGAACAACCTATAGCCTTTTTCAGTAAATCTTTATAGGCTGTAGAACTTAAGTATTATAGAAATGAAAAATAGGAATATGCACTGGTAAAAGTAGTGAAGGATTTTAGACCTTATTTGATGGGAGCTACTATAATTGCTTATGTGCTTAGTCCTGCTATTAAGGACATTTTCACACAACAAGAGGTGTCCGGGAGAAGGTGTAGATGGATACATAGGATTCAAGAATTCAATATTGAGGTTCAAATTACTAAATTTTTAAGAGGACAAGGATTGGCCAAACTCATGGCCAAAGTAATCTGGAAGAAAATCAGATAAATTTGCTAGAAGAGGAGAATAGATCGCATCTATGTGATATGGAGCATTCAGAATGGTATAGAGATGTGATATATTACTTGCAAAAAATGAAATGTCCTGATAACTTGAGTGAAAATGAGAAAAGGACATTGAAATTACATGCTATCAAGTATGTTATTGTAGATGGAAAGCTCTGGTGGAGAAATGGAGAGGGTGTCATGCTGAAGTGTGTTGATCAAGATCAAGCAAAAGAACTTTTGAGTGGAATGCACAGTGGAGTTTGCAGAGGACATTATATGGCTAAAATAACTGCACATAAGATAATGAGGGTTGGATTTTGGTGGCCTTCAATTTTTAAGGATGAAAACCAAGTAGTGAGGACATGTGATGCTTGTCAACGTTTCTCTGGTAAGTTAAAGTTTTTTGGCAACTTGCCTTTAAAACCAGTTATAGTACAAGCCCCATTCCAACAATGGGGTATTGATTTTATAGGGGAGATAACATGTAAATCTAGTGGAGGTCATTCTTGGATATTGGTGGCCACTGATTATTTCACCAAGTGGGTGGAAGCAATTCCAACGAAGAAGGCCAATAGTAAAGTGGTAATTGATTTCCTGATGAGCAACATATTGACTAGATTCGGATGTCCAGAAAGGATTATGTTAGACAATGCAATTTGCTTCAAATCTGAAGAATACATAGAATTTTGTGAAAAGCATGGCATCTAGATTTTGTATTCATTACCATACCACCCACAGGGAAATGGAAAAGTGGAATCAAGCAAATAAAAGCTTGATGAAGATTATTAAAAGAATCCTAGATCAAAATAAAAGGGCTTGGGATTCTAAGCTCATATTAATAGTTTGGGCAGATAGGGTAACTATGAAGAAGGCAATAGGTTGTGCCCCATTAGACTTGGTTTATGGGATAAATGCCAGGTTACCCCAAAAAAATTAATGGAAATGTATAAGTCTGTCCAGATATATGTTAATGAAATTGATGATGAAATGCAGTTGAGAGTAGAAGCTCTTATAGAATTGGAAGAAGCCAAGAGGGAAGCACAAAAGAAAAATGCTAAGTTGTAGCAGCAGGTAAAGAACTTGTATGACAAAAGAGCAACTGTAAGGAGCTTCAAAAATGGAGATTTGGTCTTAATGTGGAATGCTAGATTGGAAGATAGAGAGAAACATGGGAAATTTGATGAAATTTGGTTAGGACCATTTCTGATTAATGATAAGTGGGGTGAGGATTCATATTTCCTCCAAGAGATGACATGAGATATTCTTGAACTGCTAGTTCATGGACAATTCTTGAAGTTATATTTCACTTGAAGTTTTCTTTTCCATGAACAGTAGTTTAGGTTTGTATATTTTGTATATGTCTTGTACATAGGTTGGGTTGTTTTGTCCGAACAATGCCTTTTTGGTCGTCTCTGCCTCTTGGTCTGCTATCCCTGAGATTATGAATTCTTGCTTCATTCCAGTGGAATGAACATCCCCAACTGGAGCAACTAATGGAGCTTTCAAATTTTTCTCCTTGTCACTTAGGACTTCCCTTATGTCGCTAGTCTTTCATGGTGTTGAAACTTTTTGAAGGGCTGTGGTTTTAGCCTTGTCTTCATCTTAAACCCTAGTGTTTCTTTTCTGCCCTATTTGAGGTTCTATTTGGACATTATCTTTTTGAAGGGTCTTAAAGTGACTTGTGCCCCATTGTTGCATCTAGACGTTGGCCCCATTGGTTTCTAATTTTTGCAGCCTTCCGTAAGTTTTTATTTTTCCTAAGTCTAGGTTGACCCCATGCTTTATCATTTTAAAACAACTTATGTTGTTGTTTTCCATCTGCCTAGTGGTGTCCCCTTTCCTTTTTAATAAATGTGTTATTTTGTAGAAGGTTGATTTAGCACTATCATTGATCCATTTGCTACAGATATCAACGGCGCTCGCCATCCCGCAATCAGGAATTGTGGGATCGCGATATCATTGGCGGGTGCCACGTGCCTTTCCTAAAGGATGAAATCTGTGAGACCATTGATGTGCTGTCTTTTCAAGATTGACAGCACCCACCATCCCGCAATTAGGAATTGTGGGATCGCGATATCACGGGCAACTACCGCGTGTCTCATTTGATGAGCCCTTAGGAGTGAAGGAAGCATTAGCTAGTTTTCAATATATTAAAGGATGGATTACTAATGTGCTTATAAGATGCACATGCTTTATTTCAATGTAGATGTTATCATTCTGAGGGAAAAGGTGCTTGACAATTAAAGGAAAGGATGACAACAATTTTGAAGGAGCAAGATCTCTGATGAGAAAGATCAATGGTGCCCACCATCTCGTGATGGTAAATCGAGGGATTGCGATATCACGGGCAACTGCCATGTGGCATTCCTTTATGATGTATGACATGGTGGGCCCCTTATTGCCGTGTTGGTGATTATGTCAACCTATTTTGAAGATGACCGTTGATGATTTGATCAAACTGGAGGATCAACGGCTCAAATTTAAATATGTATCAAATATGGTTGGAGTCGTTCATACAGCCCGCGAATGAGATTTAATGGCGGATGAGACATCTACTGGTGAGATTTGATCAACATAAAAATCAATTTACCTATCTTATTTGTATCACAAGACATCCAATTATTTCATGAAAATAGTTTCAAAGCCAAAGGTAAAAGTGCGAGCAGCTGCAACCAAAATTTAGAGTTTGTGTGAAAAGAACCATAAGTTTATTTTCTCTATTTCCTAGTCCTTTTGCACCTAAATTTGGGAAGGGGGGTTTGCTATGCTTGTCATTGAACTCATTGAAATATTTTGTTAGGGCTATAGTTTAATCATAAATTGTGAGGAATTGCAGTATTTTTACTCTGTAATTTCCTATATTTGCTTAGTCATAGCCACTTGAAGTGTAACATTCTAGCAAAGCCCTAGTTTATCTAAGATGTCGTCACCCAAGCAGCACTCTGGCCACATTGAATATTTGAAAAGAAACTTGTACGATGATTTTCTAGATCAATTTCTGTTATCAACAAATGACAAAGAAATTTGTAGTGTTGATGCGAGGGAAAATCCTAGGGGAGGGGTTGGTGTGTAATAGTTCCAACATTGCTGATGCTAGGGCTCCACTCACTGCCTTAGAGATGTTCAGATTATGGAATGGACAGAGGAATTTGCCTCACCCTTTTTCAAATGGGTGGATGTATGACGTGGGGAAGTTGGTTGTACCAAATGTGTTCCTTGATGTGGACTTACTTAGGGCAGTGGCCATGAGGTATGACCCCATCACATGGGTAATTAGAGATAATGATGGAGGGGTGCTATTAGAAATTAACAGAGATGTTATCCAACAAAATTTTGATTTGAGTGAGCCGAGTGATGACTTGGTTCCTATTAATCTTGAGGAAATGAAACAAGAGTATGCAAAACTGAAATCTCTTTTTAGGGCTAAGCTGTTTCCACCTCATTTGGTTAAGGTAGGAGGCTCACAATTTCATATCAGCCCTGGTGACTAGGAACCCTTCAGATTGAATTATTTTGCTAAACCCTTCTTGGCTACTTTCTATTCATTATGTCAGATTTTGGGTTTCAGTCCTGATGCAGTAATGGCTATTAAATATATGTTCATGGGGGTGTAAATAAAACACCCTAACTTTTTTGTGACATATGACTCTACCTCTTTCTTGGCGGAGAGGATACATCAAGGGTTGTCGAAGTTGCAGAAAGGTGATACTAGTACTCAATTATTTTGGTATTCCATGCTGATGCATATGTTTTTGTTTAGGAATGTTGAATTCTGTGCTGAGAAGATGAACTTAAGGAAATTAGTTGATGGAGAAAGATTTCCAGTACATTTATGGGCTTAAGATTTACCTTGTAATAAGGAAAACACCAGTTATGTAAAATTTGATAATTTTTTTGCTTCTAGATTAAGGGCTATATTGATGGTAAATGTACTTAGGGTCCCTGAGGAAGTACATGATATCCTCAGGCCAAACGAGAGGAAGCCAGAATTGAGGGTTTTACATAACTGGGGTGATATTATCCCATATCTAATCAGCACTGTTTTAAGAATATATGGATTTTAGGGAGCCCATCACATTCTGCCATATAATGTGCCACCAAGAATAGGGTTTGTAGAAGTTATGTGGCATATGGGTTGTATTCATGAAGACAACCTTACTAGAAAGGGGAAGGGAACATTATTCCCTAATTATATAGTAGTGTCTGACTTCACATTTTCAAAGGGAGGTTGGACACATTTTGATAAATTCTTTGTTGATTACCATTTGAGATTTGGTCCAAGGTGACAACATGATCCTAAAGGTTTCTTTTCTCTTTTTAGACAAGGAATAAAAAGTCACAAATTTGCACACGAGTTCAATTTCCCTGAGGACCTGATCAGAAATCAATTTGATTTAAATAAGCAAGAATTGAACAAGGAGAAATGGATAGCTTATAGTAAGCTATTTGATGTTGTGCATGAGATGGATCCAAATTATAATCCACTGATGGAATTCACTCCATACCATAAGAAAATTTATTTTCTAATGAAGAACTTGAAGGAAATTATGGACACCTTGACAACCACAAAGATAAATTTAAGGCTAAGTATGGATATGCAAGGACAAAGTGCTAGGCCAATTGAAACAAGGCCAGTACAACGGCCTACAGAAAGGAGGCCTATCTATGGGAGGAAAATGGATACTAGTAGTGATGAGGAAGAAGTAGATAGAAAAGGGGATGAAAATAATGAAGGCACCTTCGCAACTAGGTCCAAAATTCAAAATACTTAGGGTAGTCAAAATCATTTGATTAACATCTTCACCAGAACATAGTCCCCCATCACCACAATCTAAGCCAAGCCCTAAGAGGCAAAGAACTGATCACCCACCTAAGGATCTGATAGATGAAATTTTTGTTACTGATCAGGACAGGTAGGTTGGTATGCCTTCCCCTCCTAGGTCAGCTGAATTAGTTTTATCCAATCTGGATATGAAGGGTAAAAGTGTGCAAGATGCAAGAATGGAAGCTTGCAAGGAGTTCTTAGAAGATAACACATTTATAAAGACTCATCTATCCTTACAATTGGCATGGAGAATGAAAATTTAAGAGTACCAAACTAAATGCAAGGAGAGAAGAGAACTAAGGCCTGATAGGTCAGATCAGGAGAATGATGAAGAAGTAAAAGCTGAACTAATGGAAGAGTTCAAGAACATCACTCCTAAAGAAAGAAGACAACTAGTGAGTCAGGATGGTGTTTTGATTTTGTCTGAATGGGACATCACAGATGTAGTTGCTTTTAATGCCATTATGAAGTCCAAAAATCATTTTCAAAATTCTGAAGTAGAAGTCAAGGCAGCATTGCAAAACTCTGCCTTCAGTGAAGAATATGAGACCTTGGCAATTTGGGCATTGGTCCCACAACGAAGAAAACTAGATATTGTTGATGTTGATCCAAATTTTAGAGGAGGATTAATAATAAAGAGACCTACAGAGACTTCAACAACAGAGGCCACTAATTTGACTGTGAATGTGGCCAAGTTGGCCCAAAAACTGTTGAAAGGGAGGAGGCTGAAAGAAACAGCCTAACGGAGAAGTATAACACTTTGATTGACAAATATAGTAAAATACAACATAGAAATGTTGAGCTGCAAACTAAAGTAGAAAGGTTCAAGTACAGGCATATTGGGGATACATCCAATGCCCCAGGAACCATTACATTACCTTCAACAGTAGGGTCAATACCTCCTACTTCTCCAAATGTTTCTACACTAGGGTCTCCTATTCAAAATCCCATTCTCACCCCTCCTCTAGAGAAAATTTATGAAGAAACAAAGTGCTCTATTGATCCAACAAAGAGGCAGCTCATACAAAAAATTGATGAATTACAGACATCAACAAAGGTTAGAGAGGAGGGATTTCTTTCAAAAGAAAAAAAAATTGTTACTACTATTCTGGAGGACTTAAATGAAAGGATAGATAATAAATTGCCCTCTATACATCCTTTGTATTCTTTGTTATTGGAAACAATAAAGAATATTGATAGGGATTAGGAGATAGTGATTCCAATAATTGAAAATTGGATCCCTAGGGCCAATGATCTGGATATCACAAATAAAGCCTCAAGGTTTGACATAAATAATAGGCCCCAATCATTGAAGCCTACTCATGTGTTAGTGAAATCATTACAATGTTTTCAAACCCTACCAAATGATTTGAGTAGGAAGATTAAGGAGTTGGTGAAGAATTTCAATGACTGGGGAAACACAATGTTACCTGGTATAATTGATTAGTAGGGGGAAGTCAGAACACTCAAACAATGGAAGGATCAAGCAAGAAAGGTTATCAATAATCAAATTAAAATAATTTGTGATGACTCAGATTATGATTTGTTGGTAAATTTTATGGATAATATTATTGGTATGGGCTCAATTTTTTAGTCTTTTGAAAGAGTTGCAAATCTGGTAGTGGTACAGTATATGCCTAATAGTACAAAGGTAAATGAGGTGATTAATTTTGATTGGCCAACTGACGAAGAATACCAGAAGTGGTTAGCTAAGTATTTGAATGATGATGAGTAAAAGGAGTGGACTACCAACAAGTGAAAAATTAGATGTTGCGGTTACAACGATTCCAGTTTTGTGTTGATGGTGTGGGTTCCACATGGTTTTGTGTTATTGCATCAACCTTCCTCCACTGACATGATGAACAAGAATATGCTCTAGGATTATTGTTGTTGTAACAATTTTTGGAATATCATCAGGTGCCCCAATCAGCTGGTGACATGTGTACTTTCTGGCCCAAAGCTTGTTTGCTCCTTCATTTTCTATAAGAAGGATTTCAAGGCCAAAAGTATGGCTTAGCGAGTTAGAGAATTTTGATCGAGTCTAGGCAAAGTTGTAGAGCAGATTGTAAAATCATATGTTTCTAGAGAGTAATGTAATTTAAGATTCTGAGTCATTTTGTAATAGGTTTTGAGTTCATGAGGATTTAATGTTTTATAAAAATACTAGCATTTGAATTGAAATGATAAATTTGAGCTCATGTCTCTCCATTGTACGAGGTTCGCATATCTAGACTTTGAATAAAATAACCAAGGGTTGTTTCATTCATCTCACTATTGTGGTGTGTATGCTTCCATTTTTTCTTTAATTCAAGGAATTAATTAAAGTGCTTGAATGGGATTAGAGGCAGATATGTTTTGTATAAGGATTTGATAAGTACTATTGGGTTGGAATATATACTGATGAAATTTTAATGCAATATTGTCAGGGACTTTATATGCCATGTACGTCATTTGTTATAAACCTTTAAATGCTTATGAATTTGACTCTTGCAATGGATAAATGGCACTGATATGAGTTGCATTCATTCATGTGATTTACTATTAGTTTGTCTTTGCCTAGAGCTTGCTACAAATTGCAAATCAATGACTATTTTATATAGTATGGATTGTGTTGTAGTCATTCCATGCTCCATATAGTTGATATTGTCAAAGAATAGCCGATTCTCTAATATTATATTATTGTGTTGAGCTATTAAGCAGAATTATCTGTCATTATTAATGTTGTTTATGATAATGGTGCAGAGGTTGTAAACACATTAAGGGATCCCCCTCTTGGGTCTTGCAGAGCCCGAAGTGTAGGAGGTTATTTTAAAGTCCTCGTCAGTTGGTCCAGGTCCTTTGAGCTACCCTTCATTGGAATTGGCAATTCCATAGGTAGAGTAGAAGACCAAACTGGTTAACAACATGAAAATGAACCAACAAGAGAAAGGGATTGTAGTTGATCCAGCTAAGATTAAGGAAATACTTGAGTGGCTGGTACCCGAAATTGTACCAGAGGAACTAGAATTTTTATGGGTTTGGCTGGTTACTATAAGAAGTTTGTCAAAAAAAATTCTAGTATAGCTTATCCTATTACTTTGTTATAGAGGAAGGGTACAAGAAGTTTGAGTGGTTGAAAAAATTCCAAGCAATATTTGACCTACTCAAGTAAATGTTGGCTACTACACTAATATTGAAGGCACCTGATCCAAAAGGAAACTTTACTATCATAACAGATGCATCAAGTGAATGATTAGGTGTAGTTCTCATGCAATAAGGGCAAGTCATTGCTTATGAATCAAAAAAACTAAAGCGTTATGAAAAGAATTATGCATCACATGATTTCGAGTTAGTGGCAGGTGTTCATGCATTGCAAATGTGGAGACATTATTGGATGGGAAATCCTTTTGAGTTAAAGACCAACCATCATGGTCTAAAGTATTTTTTTACTCAACCCAATTTGAATGCATTAGAAAGAAGATGGTTAGAGTTGATATTTGACTATGAATTCAACATTAACTACATCAAGGGAAAGGGAATAGAGTTTTTGATTCCCTAAGTCGTAGAAGAAATATTGCTTCAATGGTAACAATTCAAACTGACTTTAAGGGACAAGTATTGCAAAAATCCATGGATGAATCTTACAAACAAATTAAGAAAGAACTCATGGATAATCCAAAAGATGCAAGACATGAAGTTTATCAATTTGAACTAGATGGATTACTAATGTTCAAAGGGAGAGTATATGTACCTAACTTTGAGGAGTTAAGGAACTTGGTGTGGAAATAATTTCATAATGTACCATATTGTGGACATTCTGGTGTGATGAAAAATGTTGGCAGATGTGAAGCCTCTATATTTTTGGAAAGGTATGAAGGGGGATACTACAAGATTTGTAGCAAGATACTTACAGTGTCAAAGAGTGAAAGATGACCATAATCACCTTACAGGACTTTTATATCCTCATAATATACACAAGAGCAAATGGAAATTCATTATCATGGAATTTGTGCAAGGTCTACCAATGCCAAGGAATAAGCACAATGCCACTCTAGTAATAGTGGATAAGTTAACTAAGGTGGCACATATTATTCAAGGAAATATAACTGATGGAGCTCTTGTTATAACTCAAAAATTTATTCAAGAGGTGTTTATATTGCATGGGATTCTTGAGGAGATCATATCGGATAGTGATGCTCATGTAACCTCTAGGGTTTTGAAAACCTTGTTCTCATCACTTGGAACTAAGTTGAGTATAAGTTCAACCTATCATCCAAAGAAAAATGGACAAACTCGATGATTTAGCCAAGTGCTTGAGAATCTACTAAGGATGTATTGCATGGATTAGCAATACAAGTGGGAAGATTACTTTCCATTAGTGGAATTTGCATACAATAATTCTTATCATTCAACAATAAATATGGCTCTATTCGAATAATTATATGGTCTAGAAAATGTAAAACTCCTAGAAGTTGGGATAAGCTAGAACATAGGGTAAGTCTTGGGCCAAATATGTTATCGAAAATGGAGGAGCAAGTAAGGGTTATTAAGCAAAGGCTAGATGAAGCCAATGAAAGGTAGAAAATCTATGCAGATTCTAAGTGGGTACCCAATAATTTTGTAGTAGGGGAAAATGTTTTATTAAGAGTAAAACCTCATAAGAGTTCCATAAAGTTTGGAAAGCTTTCCAAACTAGCTTCATGCTATGTAGGTCCTTCCGAGGTTTTTGAGGAAATAAACCCAGTTACTTATTGGATTGTGTTGCCACCAGCTCTTTCAAGGATGGACAATGTTTTTCATGTCTCATACCTTAAAAAGTATATGGGTGATCCCATAATAGTGGTTTACAATTTTTGGCCAGACTGGACACTGAAATTATTATTTTTAACTAAATTTTCACATTCAGGCACATGTATAGCAATAAAACATGAGGAATTTGAAGATGATGCAAAATAGAGTCTCATCACATTTTGTCTGTAGATTCTAAAAATATTTTTTTCAAATCTTTTGGAATCAAATTGCACTTCTTTTTCCATCTCCCACGAAAACTATTTTTTTTTTTAGAAAACTACATTTTTAATAAGTGACACACACCATTTAACACATAACATTTTTTCTATGAAGGATAAAATTCTAATTATTTTTAATTTAGATTTGTAACTCCAATAACTAGTGCTTCCACTTAGTTAGATAGTTTTTTATTGAATATTTTTTCTTTAATCAAGTTCCTAAGTTGAACCAATTACAATTCAAACATAGCGCGACCGTACAACATGTAACTTTTTTTGTATATATTGAAATTAATTTATTTTTTTGTTGGATCAAGGACTTCAATATCTAGTGCACTCATATTTTTCAAATTTTTTTTAATAATCTGCTATTTTTCAACATGTGTAGAACAAAGACCTTAATTTTCGATGAAAAGCATATGTTTAATAAAACTAAAAAAACAAATACATAATAAAACCAAAACATATTAAAATTATATTCATTGGATAGCTCATTCTGAGGACTACCATATTCCAGTTGGGTTTGTGAAGACTCCTCCATTTTTATGTTCAAACCGAGCTTCGAAGCATATAAATTTATGTTTTTTTTGTGTTTCAGGGGGAGAATGAGGAATTAGGGGGTTCAAGCGAACCCCTAGGGGTTCGTTCAAACCAGGGTTCATTCAAACCCCCTTCAATATGCATTTTTCTTTTTTTTTTTGAGAGGGAAATGTGGGGCTAGTAATTAATGGGTTTGCTCAAACCCTAGTTTGGTCGAACCCCTTTTGGGTTTGGTCAAACTTGTAGGTTCATTTGAACCCCTAAAACCATTTTTTTTGCCATCGGGTCATTTTTTCTCAGTTTTCCTTCCTCCATAAGATTGTAAACGACTATTTTGGCTTCACCCATATACAATGGGATAACCATGTTATTGATTGGAATGCTTTATAGGTATGGGATCTAAGAGTGGTAACAATTGGGCCTCTTAAGGTGCTTAGAACACATAAGCTTCACTTGCATAATCGAGAGGTTTTGTAATGCAAAGTCCAGTGGGACTAGTATGTAGAAGATTTTGCTACATGGGAGGACTATGCTAAAATAAAATAAAAATTTCCTCATGTTTTACATGCCTTCAAGAATTCTTGAAAAGAAATTCTTATATAATTTTCTTATAGTTTATGTATATGTCTATTACTACATAAAATCATCAGGGATGATGATTCACAAGGGGGGTATATGTTACACCTTGTTGTGCTACTACTTATTTACTTTTACCTAGTTGGGTGAAAATGCTTGAAATGAATGTATTTGTGCTTTATGTTTTTTGGAAATATGAAGAATAAATTTTGATTCATTATGATGTATGAAATGATGTGATTATGAAAATATATGATGCAAATAGATATATTATTTTCAGCTAACTACAATTGTAAGGTGTAAGTTGGATGCAAGAATTCAATCAAGCCTCCTAAAGAGAGGGGAAGTATCACTCAAGGAGAAGAACTTGGTATAGTAACCTTTCATAAAAGACCTAAATTATATTCACACACACACACTTCTAGTTTGGTCAAGTCAGGATAAAAGTTGGGAAATAGTAACTTATTTCAGTCATGCTTGCATTTATATTTTTTAATGTTCTTGTTTAGGAGTTGTAATGATAGAAAAATTTCCCCCTTAACTTGGCCTTGATTTCGTGTTGTAATATGGGTATGCGTAGGATCATGATGGGCCAAAAAGTGGCGATATGATGGGTATGTGTAGGGTATGTGGCTGACGAATTTTTCCTTACCCAAAATTGATGAAATGAAAAGGGTTTTTAAAGGAGATTCTCAACTTTCCACCAATATAAATTATGCTTACTTGATGTATGTCCTCGTGATGTTTACATTATTGGAGAAGATGATGAAAGCATGACTAAGTTCCTTAAAGATTTCCTTAACAACCTTGAAGCTAATGCCTCCTTTTATCCATCAATGGAACAACTGACACCCCCTACAATACCACCTCTTGAGATGGTTTGTTATTTACATTTTGAAACTAAGACAAGAATTGAACCAAAGTTCCCTACAATAGGAGAACCTAGTTCCTCTAAGAAAGCAAACAATCAACCATTATATGTTAACAAAGTGTCAAACACTCCTATCAACCTAGAAGAAACATATGGAAAAGGATTTACAATCTTGATTAAACAAGGATGCAATACAACAAGTGAACATGAAATTCATCACCTCTTAGAACAAGTACCAATTGGAGAAACCAAAAGGATAGGATGTCAACATCCCCCTTTCAACATAAGTTCTCTTAAAGAATACCTAAAGCTTCATAGTGGTGGTACAATTGTCTTACATCCTCCTCCCATAAGTGTCCTCCTTCCTAAAGAGAAACCCATACCTCCTAAGGATAAGGATAGCACAGACAAGATCATCTTTGGACCTCCTACCCTAATCCCATCTAGAGAAGTTGGTGAATCTAGAAAGTGCAAGAGGCCCTACAAACTAAAGAAATTAAAATTCCCTTATCTGCCACCTGAAAGCAAAAAAAAATACAAATACTTCTAAACCAAGGACTTATACTATTGCCACCTATGAAAGACAAGCTAATACTATATCCTAAAGATGCAAATGTTCCACATTATCGATACCACATAACTCTTGGACATAGTACTGATGAGTGTCATGCATTCAAAATCATCTTGAGTAAATATCACTTTGATAACTATAATTGTTATCCAATGATTGCATAACATACCCTTTCTACCCCTTGTCATGTAATAGTTGTAGAATTTTGTATTCTCACCATTAAATGATCTTTCCCATCACTTACCTTGGCTCATTCTTTTCTTGCACTTAGTGGGGGCAAGAGGTAGATATACTTGTCATAGTAATGCACTTGTTATTGTACCTTTCGCCAGTTGTCTACCTTTCATTTATACTGACTGAGATTCGGATGTGACGACCTGCTTTAGGTTCACTCACATGTGCCTTACTAGTCTTTTTCATTTTATTTTGTGTGATTGCATGTGCGTAATGTGATCCCTTGTGATGTTTTTTTTGATGTATCTATCTCTCTTTGTGGTATTCCTCTATATGTACCTTGATTCTTCTCTATGTCGTACATAATTTTGTTGCTATCTTTTGTCTTGTGTTTTCCTTTTTGGGATGATGCAAGGCATCAAGACCTTCATGTCTCTTCCATGTTGAACTATAAGTTTTTTCATTCTTTTTTTCTCTCTTTGTGTCATTCATCATGTTCTATGAGTATTTAGGGAATGATGAAAGTTTCGATCTCTCTAAAAACATTGTAGCAACAACATATGTATTGACCTCGAATCCATGGATCTCTCATTTTTTTGGAGTTTCATTTTAGGGGAAACCCCTTCCCTTTTCATGACGTAGCTTTATTTAGAAACATATGACTTGGCATAGGGATTTCCAAGTTAGTTATCCTATCTTTTTCTTGTTAGTATTTATCATTTGCTACTTTAAAGTAATTTCTCACAACATGGTGGTCAAAAAATTCTTTAAAGTGGGGTCATACATTGGCATTATTATTTCTACTCTTTTCATGTTTCATTGTGTAATTTTCTTACTTCATGCGATGCATCTTTCACATTGTGGTGAAATTGGGTCAGATGTCCCTTAAGAGTGTGATATCTCTTAGCATATTAAATTCCTCTTAGTGGCTTGATGTGACACACTGCATCCCCTAAGTTGTGAATATTCTACTCTTTGATTGGTCCTCTCTTGGAGACATTAGGCACAATGTTCCCATAGTTAAAGACAGGTCACATGAACTAAGCAAGACTCCCTTGAATTCTTCTCATTTTTGCATTAGCATTTTTTAGTTATATGGCCACCTTGCATAAGATAGCTTGCATGCCTATAGAGACATCTTGTTTGTTCATGAGCTCCAAGCATACAGAGTTTTTCTTGTCTCATGAAGCTAAAAAATCATTTTTTCATGGTGCCTTATCAAAGTTATCAGGAGGTATAACTTTGGTATGGTTTGATGGGAAGTTGAACAAGGGCATGACTTTCCCTTAGCCACTTGCATGTGTGTGTGAGTGCATACCAGCCATGAGTTTCTGTGTCTCACCTTCTTGGAATTCTCACCTAGTGGATAGCCTAGAGTACTGTTGCCTCAAAGTGAGTATTCATTTTTTGGACAAACAACCTAGATCTGATCCACATTGCATTGGAAAAATGGTCAAAGCTTGATTTGCCCCTTTTCTTTTTCATTTTGTTGCATTTTTTATGTATTTAACAGTGCATGCTTGTGCCTTTTTTTTTCTCTTTATATCATTTTCATGTGTGTTCTTTTGTGCCTATGATAGTTTTCCATAGGACCTTGGTCCTGGGGGCTTGCACAACCCTCTTGATCATGGTTGTCCTATCTTACTAGCATTGGTGCATTTGATCCCCTCTTGATCATGGTCATCCTATCTTGCTAGTGTTGGTGTATATGGTCTACTTTAGTGTGAGTTTGAAGTGAAAGTTCATCCTCTCACTAAAGTGGGGGCTAGATGTAATGATAGAAAAAGGCCCCCCCCTAACTTGGCCTTAATTTAGTGTTGTAATATGTCTAACATATTCACATTAGGTCTTGGGACCTTGTGAACTAAATGAGCTTATTGGTGCCTTCTTTGGAGTGTTGTAAAGTGTTGTAACACAATTTTATACTTTTCTATGGTTTTATTTAATAATTGGGCTTCCTTATGCTTTAATTGGCCCTATTTTACATCCAAAAGCCCCATTTAATGCATCTTTTCTAGGAGAATCCCAACAAAAATCAATACCCAATCATAATTTAGGTGTTTTCAAGTTGTGTAGCCCATATTTAGTGATTTGGGACTCATTCGCCACCTTGGCCGAATGAGTCCCACATAGATTTTTGGGTCCTAAACCTAGTTTCACACCTTTCTAAGAATTTTTAAAAATGGTCCCAAAAATTATGCATGGGGGGACTCATTTTCCACCTTGGGAAAATGAGTCCCATGTGTCCCAAAATAAAAATTAATTCAAATTTTTGGCAGAATTTTATCCTCCTAGATCTGATGTCGACTTATAGTGTTGTAATTTTAGGAACTCTTGCACAATTGAGTATAAATACAAGTTTATTTCACTCACTTTAACACCAAGCATTCAAGTATTCATCCTTATAAAAAAAATTAGTTCACAAGAGCATTCAAGGGCAGATTTTCAAGCATTTTCGAGCAGCATTCAAGCATCAAGCATCATGTCAAGGACTTCATGCATCATGTTTTTTCTAGCTAACATTTTTTATTTATGGTTTTATGATTCAAGATAGAATTTAATTCAATATCTACAACATTCAAGCAAGTGTCAAGGTCTACATCCATTGTCTGAGGATGAGGAAATCCCACAATAGCGGTTTACACTTTTTGGGACATCTTGATTTTTGCTAAAATCACATATTTTCAAAAAATATAATGATTTAATCCTTCAAAAGTTCCATTTAAATGATTCTAATTGAAGATGGTTTGATCAAACCACCTTAGATAAAACTCCCTTGGATAGAATCCCACTAGTTTTAAACCATACCTATAATGGAGTCTCCTTTACACCTATGAAAATGTTGATAAAAAACCACTTTTGATTTACCTTTTGGGTGATCAAATGAGTTCATTTAAAATTTATTATTTTTAAGAATGTAGTTCTTATTATAATCTTCCCAAAAATTATAATTTTAAATATATTTAATTTGATTATTATATTTATTTTATATTTCTTGTGAATGTAGGTTTTTCACAAAAAATCAAGCTCTATGTTCTACACATGTGGAAAAATAGTATATTATCAAAAAAAATTCTAAAAATAATGTTCTAGCTAGGTATTGATGTCTTTTATCCAGTGAGAATAAAAATTGAATTTTGATACATACAAAAAGTTATGTTGTTTATGGTCCACGTATGTCTAAATTTTAATGGGTTTGACTTCAAAAGTTGACTAAGAAAAACATAATCAATAAAACACTATGAAACCAAATGAACTTACTAGATATGATAGTTACAAAGCCAAATTTGAAAAAAATAGAATTTCATCCTTCATAGAAAAAAAATTAAGTTTTTTATGGTGAGCATCACTCTTTAAAAATGGTGTTTATTGCTAAAAACTATTTTTCAAAGGAGATGGAAAAAGAAATGCAATATGATGCAATTTTTTTCAAAAAAAGTATATTTATAATCTATAGAAAAAATTCCAAAAAATCACTAGTTTGTATCATCTTCAAATTCCTCATGGTTTAGCAGCTATAGGTTCCCGAAAGTGAAGACTTAGTTAAGAAAATTTAGGTCAATGTCCAGTTTGACCAAAAATTGTAAACCAACATTGTCAGATCACTTCTTGTCTCACACATATTTGCAACACTTCATTGATAGGGTTTGGTGAGTTGCAACATCATATTTTGTTCATTCACCATTCTCCATTCCTATTTCATTCTATTTCAAGGTTTGATTACCAAAATAAGGTTTGACCAAGGAAAACCCCTATCCACTAAGTCAACAACATTTTTCCTCTCTTTTGTGTGTGATTTGCAAGTTTGGATTGAAGAAACATTGAAGAGAAATATTGGAGAAAAGCTTTCAATCATTCAAAGTTGTCAAAGTTGTCATTAAGCATTAGAGAACATTAGAGAGCACCTATAGGTTGATTTACAAAGATTCAAACCCGGAGACCTGAATAAGAAGATTGAGTAGACCGAGGAGTAGATTCAAATCTTGAAGTTTTAGAAAAACCTAATTGGACTGATTTCACCACTTATAGTGAATTTGTCCAACTTCCAATGAAAATTCAGATTTTTGCAGATTTGAATACCAATTTGGTAGATTCTTGTTCCCACACAAAAACCTAGATCTTGGACTGACTCGCCTAGCTTGGTGAATGACTCCCACTTATCATTAAAGGTAGAAATTCTAGTGTTTCAAACCTCCTTCCAGCCATCTCCAAATTTCTAGGTGTACACAATCGTTTCTTTAGCTTTTTGTTTTGTTCCATTTTAATTTCTAGGTCATTTAGTGTTTCTTTACATTGAATTAGGGTTTGGCATTTTGTCTTACATTTCAACTAGCATTGCATTTATCTTTCTAGGTCTTAACTTGGTGGTGAACCCTTTATTAACTTATAATCAACCCCTAGGATAACCCTATTGCAAGATCACTTTCTCTTTTGCGTTGAGATCTCTAGGGTTATCCTTGAATGAAATTGGAAACTGGGTGTGCTCTATGTCCTAAAACCATATGATAGCAAAGTACCAACTTTTTCATCATTTCAAGAGTGTAAGTGTTTATTCTCTTTGATTTATGACAGTTCTTTGTGATGTTCATAATTGATCGACAAAACATATGTGCATAATATGTATATATGATTGTGTCAACAACTATTCAATGACACCCTAGGAGAATCAGTCTGTCTACACATATTACATTGCATTTTCTACCATTTACAGTTCAGTTTTTGAGTTCCTATTTTCTGTTAGTGTCTTTCAATTTCATCCAATTCATTCCATCTAGTTTCAATTACTTCATTTTGTGCATTAATTGATAATTGCATTTCATTTTCAATTGTTGAATAGTTTAGAATCTAAAATTTGCATCATGGATATGTGCTTTAGCAAGCTTTGGATGTTGTTAAAGTCCTTAGTGGATGTGTAAAGTTGTGTTTTTAGAAATGACCCTAATTAAATTGAACTCACTTATGCTCCTTCAAATCCTATTGCATGTCCTTGTGATGTTGACATCATTGGAGAAGATGATGATAGCACAAATAAGATCCCAAATGATTGTCTTGACAAACTTGAAGCTAACACATCATTTCATCCAACCATGACACAACCCATTCACCCTATGATACCATATGATACCACCTCTTGAGATGTTTGGTTACTTACATCCTAAAACAAAAGGTGAACCTAAGTTCCCTACAATAGGTGAACCTAGTTCCTCTAAGCAAGTAATTACCCAATCATTTTATGATAACAAAGTAACAAACACTCCAATCAATTTAGAAGAAACATATGGGAAAGGATTCACAATCTTGAGAAAACAAGGATGCAATACAACAAGTGAACATAACATTAATAAAGTATTAGATAAAATATCAACCAATGAAAACAAAAAAGGGTTAGGATATCAAGACCCCCCCTACAACACACGTGCTCCTAGAGAATATCTAAGGCTTCATAGTGATGGTATGATAATAATAGATTCTCCTCCCAATAAGAATGTCCTTCTTCCTAAAGAACAACCAATAACCCATAACAATGACAAGGATGATAGGATAACCTTAGATCCTCCTCCTCCATGTTCAATTCGAGAAGTTGGCGAATCAAGTAAATGCAAAAGACCTTATAAATTACAAAAACTACAACCCCCTCATTTGCCTCCTAAAAGTGAAAGGAAATTACAAATACTTCTCGACAAGGAACTAATAGCATTACCACTAGGAAAAATTAGACTAGTGCTATATCCTAAAGATGCAAAATTTCCACATTTTCGATACCACTAAACTCTTGGACACAATACTAATCAATTTCATGCATTCAAGTTAGTATTTAAAAACTTTCACTTTGATGGAAATGAATTCCATTGAGGGATTGCATAGCATAATTTTTTTTTATGCACCCCTTATCATATATTAGTTGTAGAATATTCCATTCGCACTATTACATGACCCTTCCCATCACCTACCTCGGCTCATTCTTGTCTTGGACTCAATGGAGGAAAGAATTAGATGCCTTGTCTTAGTATGGCATTTTTCATTGTCCCTTAGGCTCATTGTCCACCTTTTGCTTATTCAGGTTGAGACTAGGAGGTGGATGACCTGCTCATAGGTTGACTCATTTGGGCCTTACTAGTCTTTTCCATTACTTCTTTTATTGTGGCTGCATGTGCATAATGTGACCCCCCATGATGTTTTGTTTGATTTTCTCTCTCTATTTGTGATATTCCTCTATTTACACCTTCATTTTTCTCTATGTCATAAATATTTTATCTTTTTCACTTTTTCATTTGTCTTGTGTTTTCCTTTTGGGGATGATGCAAGGTGTCGAGACATTCATGTCTCTTCCATGTTTATCCAAAAGGATTTTCCTTTTTTTTTTCTTTCTCTTTTGCATTTGTCTTGTGTTTTCCTTTTGGGGATGATGCAAGGCATTGATACATTCATGTCTCTTCCATGTTGACCCAAAAAAAATTCCTTTATCTTTTTCATTTGTCTTGTGTTTTCCTTTTGGGGATGACACAAAGGCGTTAAGAAATTCATGTCTCTTCCATGTTCACCCAAAAGGGATTTTCCTTTTCTTTTTCTTTATCTCTTTTGCATTCATCTTGCATTTTCCTTTTGGGGATGATGCAAGGAATCGAGATATTCATGTCTCTTCCATGTTGACCCAAAAGCTTTTTCTTTTCTTTTGTTCTCTTTGTGCCATTCTTCTAGTTATATGTGCATTTGGCGGATGTTGAAAGTTCCAAGCTCTCTAAAAACATTGTAGCAAGAACATACTAACCCCAAATCCATAGATCCCTTATGTGTTTGGTGTTTTTCATTTTGGGGGAAACCCAACTCTTTTTCTTTTTCTCTTACATGATGCAACTTTACTTGGAAACATATGACTTGGCATAGGGCTTTCCAAGCTTATTGTCATGTCTTCTTTGTTAGCATTTATCATTTTCTACTTTAAAGTATTTTCTCATAGTATGGTGTTTAGCAATTCCTTTATAGTGGAGGTATACATTGGCATCATTCTTTTGCATTATTCTTTTTTGGTTGATGGTGTAGTTAAATTATTACTTCATATGATGTGTTTTTCAATTTGTGGATGACATTGGGTGTGATGTCCTTTAGGAGCGTGATCTCTCTTAGAATATTACATTCCTCTTAGTGGCTTGATGTGACAAATTGCATCCCTTATGTTGTGAATTTTCCATTCTTTGATTGGTCCTCTCTTGGATACATTAGGCACAATGTTCCCTAAGTTAAGACCTCACATGAACTAAGAAAGACTCCTTTGTACATTTCCTATTTGGAATTTTGCATTTGTTGTTATATGGATTCCTTGCATAACATAGCTTGCATGCCTATAGAGCCATCTTGTTTTTTCATGAGCTCCAAGCATACAAATTCTTGCTTGTCTCATGAACCTCAAAAATCAATTTTGGGTGGTGCCTTATTAAAGTTATCAGGGGGTATAAGATTGGTATGGTTTGAGTGGCAAGCCCAACCAAGGTATGAATTTCCCCAGCCAATTTTGTGTTTGTGTGAGTCTATACAATCTGTGAGTGTATGCTTCTTACCCTTTTGGACTTGTCACTTGACATACAACCTAGAGTTTTGTCACCTCAAAGTGAGTATGCATCATTTTTTTGGAAAAACAACCTAGATCTGATCTGACTCTCTTTTATCTTTTGAAATTTTCTCTTTTCATCTTTGATAGTACATGCTTGTACCTTGTTTTTGTTCTTTATATCATTTGCATGAGTGTTATTTTGTGCCTATGTTGGTTTGTGATGGGATCTTGATCCTGGGGGCTTATAACCCCTCTTGATCATCATCTCATCCTATTCACTTTGGTACACTTAGACCCCTCTTGATGCATGTTGGTATACTTTAGTATGAGTTTGAAGCAAGTTCATCCCCTCACTAAAGTGGTGGCTAGATGGAATCACTAAAAAAGTAACCCTTCTACTTTTTCTAGCTTGATCGGGCCCTCGTGATTTTGGCTCAATGTTTCCTTGATTTAGTGTTGTAATGTGGATAACACATTCACATTAGGTTTTGGGCCCTTGTGAACTAATGGATTTTAATGGTTACCTTGATAAAGTGTTGTGAAGTGTTGTAATTCACCTTCACACTTTTCTAAGGTTTTATCAAATAATCAAACTTAATAAACCTCTTTTTAATAAAAATAAACCTTAATCTTGTCTTATTTGGAGAGTTGTAAAGTATTGTAACAAACTTTCACATTCCTCTAGGCTTGTCACTAATAATTGGGCTTTCTTATCCCCTAATTGGCCCTATTTTGCTCCCACAAGCTTCATTTATTGCATATTTTTGAGGATAATTCTGACACCAATCATTGAACAATCATAATTTAGGTGTTTATAGCTTGTGTGGCCTAGATTTTTTGATCTATAACTCATTCACCACCTTGGGTGAATGGGTCCCACCTAGTTCTTTTTGTCCCAAACTGGATTTCATGCATTTCTAAGCACTTTTGGTTTTTGGTACCATACATTATGCTTGATAGGATTCATTCACCACCTTGGGTGAATAGTCTTGTGTGGCCAAAAATCAAATTTAATTCAAATTTCTAGCAGGATTTTATTCTCCTAGATCTGATGTCAACTTGTAGTGTTCTAATTTCTAGAATTATTGCATAATTAAGTATAAATACAAGGTTCTTTCACTCATATTCACACCTAGCATTGAAGAGAATTCACAAGATTATTTTAGCATTCACAATAGCATTCAAGGGCAGATGATCAATCATTTTAGAGCAGAATTCAAGTGTCAATTATCATGTCAAAGATTTCATCTATCATGTTTGTTATTGTGCTAACAATTGTGATGTAGGGCTTATGATTAAAGCAAGTCTTTCATGCAAGATCAACATCATTCAAACAAGAGTTAGGAACCACATCCATTATAGCCATTTCAAGCAAATTTGCAGCACCTTATTTCTAACGTTTGGTGAGTTGCAACATTGCTATTTTTTCATTCATCATTCTCCATTCATATTTGATTTCATTTCAAGGTTTAATTACCAACAAGGGGTTTGACCAAGGAAAACCCCTATTCACTAGCCCAATAACATTTTTACCTCTCCTTTGTGTGTGATTTGTAGGCTTAGGTTGCATATTTCATAAGGAGAAAAATTGGAGAAAAGTTGTCAAGTTGTCAAAGTTGTCATCAAGCCTTGGAAAACATTGAGATCACCTACAGATTGTGAATCAGAGTTTCAGATCTAGAAACTAGTCAATAAGGGTAGAGCATACAAGGAAGAGAAGGATTAACTTTGAAAGCTTTAGAAAATCCCAAATAGATTGATTTTCCACTTCTGGCGAATGAGTCCCAATTCAGACTGTCAGTTTTCAGGATTTTGCAAATTTGGATACCATTTTGGAAGATTTTTGTTCCTGTATAGTTTCTCAGAAATAGATTGATTCACCCAACTTGGTGAATGAGTCCCAGTTATTAGTAAAATATACTTTTCCAGAATTCTAGACCTCCATTTTGTCTTCTTTGGATTCCTAGGTGCACACTTTCTATTTTATAGTTTTTTGTGTTTTTTTGTTCACTTTTCTAGGTCATTTAGTGTTAGTTTGAATTCAATTAGGGTTTTTCATTACATATTGTATTTCATTGTCTTTTCCAAGTTTACACTTGGTGGTGAACCCCTCATTAGATCATATTTAGTTCCTAGGACAACCATATTGCAAGATCTCTTTCTCTCTTGCATTAAGATCTTTAGGGTTATCCTTGAGTGGAATATCTTTGAAAGTGGGTGTGCTAGCACTTGATCTTCCTTTTATAGGTTCCATTTTGGTGAATTTTCCCTTAGAACATCCTAATACTGATTTGGACTGAATTTTCATCCTAGATTTAGCTTGCATTAACATTGCATTAGGATTTGCATTGGTTAATTTGCATTCTAGGGTTTCAAATTTTGAATTAGTGAAAGCTCATATAGAGAGCATTTTTGAATTTTATTTCATTGAAAATTAGTCAAAATCTGCATTTACATCTCAAACATAAGTAAGAAAACATAAAAAGAAAAAAAATCAATTGAAAATTTATGAAAATTTATGAAAATTTTGAAATAATTCATCACTAGGACTCATTCATCTCCCTAGGAAAATTAGTCCTTGTGCACATATTGCACTGTATTTTCTGGCATTTAGAGTTTAGTTTCTAATTTCTTGCTTCTTGTTAGTGCCTTTCAGTTTCAATTTATAGATTTTTCTATTTCATCCAATTCATTGCATTTAGTTTCAATTACTTCATTTTGTGCATTAATTCACAATTGCATTTCATTTCAAATTGTTGAATAGTTTATAATCTAAAATTTTCATCTTGGATATGTTTGTTAGCAAGCTTTGGATGTCATTAAAGTCCTTAGTAGATGTGTCAAGCTATGCTTTTGGAAATGATCCTAATGAAATTGAACTCACTTATGCTACTTCAACTCCTAATGCATGTCTTCCTTGTGATGTTGACATCATTGGAGAAGATGATGACATCATGAATAAGTTCCCAAACAATTGTATTAACAAACTTGAAGCTAACACATCCTTTTATCCATCTATGACACAACCTAGTCACCCTATGATACCACCTCTTGAGATGTTTGGTTACTTACATCCTGAAACAAAATTTGAACCTAAGTTCCCTACAATAGGTGAACCTAGTTCCTCTAAGGAAGAAAATACCCAATAATTTTATAATAACAAAGTAACAAACACTTCAATCAATCTGCAAGAAACATATGGAAAAGGATTCACAATCTTGCACAAATAAGGATGCGATAAGACAAGTGAACATAACATTCATCAAGTCCTAGAGAAAATATCAACCAATTGAAATGCAAAAGGGTTAGGATATCAAGGTCCACCTCGCAACACATGTGCTCCTAGAGAATATCTAAGGCTTCGTAGTGATGATACGGTAATATTAGATTCTCCTCTTGATATGACTGTCCTTCCTAAAAAACAACCAATAACTCATAACAATGACAAGGATGATAGGATAACTTTAGATCCTCCTCCTCCACATTCAATTCGAGATGTTGGTGAATAAAGTAAATGCAAAAGACCTTATAAACTACAAAAACTACTCATCTGCCACCTGACTAGTGCTATATCCTCAAGATGTGAAAGTTCCCCATTGCAGATACCACTGAACTCTTGGACATAGTAGTGATGAGTATCGTGCATTCAAGTTAGTATTGAAAAAATTTCACTTCAATGGCAATGATTTCCATCGAGTGATTGCATAGCATAATTTTTATCCACCCCTTATCGTGTAATAGTTGTAGAATATTCTATTCTCACTATTACATGACCATTTACATCACTTACCTCAGCTCATTCTTATCTTGCACTCAATGGGGACAAGAATTAGATACCATTTCCTTAGTATTGCATTTGTCATTGTCCCTTTGGCTAATTGTCCACCTTCCACTTATTTAGATTGAGAGTTGGAGGCCGATGACTTGATCATAGTTTGACTCACTTCTGCCTTACTAGTCTGTTGCATTATTTCTTTCTTTTGTGTGGTTGCATGTGCATAATGTGATCCCCCATGATGCTCTGTTTGTTGTTCTCTCTGTCTTTGTGACATTTATCTATTTGTACCGTCATTCTTCTCTATGTTGTCAATCTTTTATCTTTTCGCTTTTTCAATTCTCTTGTGTTTTCTTTTCGGGGATGATGTAAGACGTCAAAACATTCATGTCTCTTCCATGTTGACCCAAAAGGATTTTCCTTTAATTTTTTTTTATCTCTTTTGCAGTTTTCTTTTGTTTTCATTTTGGGGATGACACAAGGCATTGAGACATTTATGTATCTTCGATGTTGACCCAAATGCTTTTCCTTTATCTTTTTCATTTGTGTTGTGTTTTCCTTTTGGGTATGGTGCAAAGCATTGAGACATTCATGTCTCTTCTATGTTGACCCAAAAGGATTTTCCTTTTCTTTTACTTTATCTCTTTTGCATTTGTCTTGTGTTTTCCTTTTGGGGATGACACAAGGCATCGAGACATTCATGTCTCTTCCATGTTGACACAAAAGGTTTTTCTTTGTTTTCACTCTCTTTGTGTCATTCTTCTAGTTCTTTGTGTATTTGGGGGATAATGATAGTTAGGAGCTCTCTAAAAAAATTGCAGCAACAACATACTGACTCAAAATCCATAGATACCTTATGTGTTTGGTGTTTTTCATTTTGAGGGTAACCCATCTTTTTTTCTTTTTCTCTTAAATGACATAGCTTTACTTGGAAATATATGACTTGGCATAGGGATTTCCAAGTTGGCTCTCATGTCTTGTTTGTTAGCATTTATCATTTGCTAAATTAAAATAATTTATCATAGTATGGTGTTTAGCAATTTCTTTAAAGTGGGGGAATACATTGGAATCATTCTTTTGTATTATTCTTTTTTGGTTCATGGTGCAGTTTTCTTACTTCATACGATGCATTTTTCACTTTTTTTTTACATTAGGTGTGATGTTGTTTAGGAGTGTGATCTCTCTTAGCATATATTACACTCCTCTTAGTGGATTGATGAACACACTACATCCCCTAAGTTTTGAAATCTCTATTCTTTGATTGGTCCTCTCTTGGAGACATTAGGCACAATGTTCCCTAAGTTAAGACCTTGTATGAACTAAGCAAGACTCCTTTGAACATTTCCTATTTGGAAATTTGCATTTTTCATTATATGGTCACCTTGCATAACTTAGATTGCATGCATGTGGAGTCATCTTGTTTATTCATGAGCTCAAAGCATACAAAGTTTTGCTTGTCTCATGAAGCTCAAAAATCATTTTTGTGTGGCACCTTATTAAAGTTATCAGGGGGTATAACTTTGGTATGGTTTGAGCGGGAAGCTGGACCAAGGCATGAATTTCCCCATAGCCACTTGCATGTGTGTGCGAGTGCATACTAGCCATGAGTATATGTTTCTCACCTTTGTGGACTTCTCACCTAGTGGAAAGGCTAGAGTTTCATCACATTAGAGTGAGTATGCGTCTTTTTTTAGACAAATAGCCTAGATATGATCCACTTTGTAATGGACAAACAGTCAAAGCTTGATCTGACTCTCTTTTATCTTTTTACCTTTTCTCTTTTCATCTTTGATAGTGCATGCTTGTTCCTTGTTGTTTTTCTTTGTATCATTTGCATGAGTTTTCTTTTGTGCCTATGTTGGTTTGTAAGGGGATATTGATCCTGAGGGCTTGATCACCCCTCTTGATCATCATCTCATCTTATTAGAATTGTTACACTTGGACCCCTCTTAATGTGTGTTGGTCTACTTTAGTGTGATTTTGAAGCAAGTTCATCCTCTCACTAAAGTGGGGGCTAGATGGAGTCACTAAAAAATTAACCATTCTACTTAAATTTTTGGCTTATTTGGGCCCTCCTTGTGATTTTGGGCTCAATGTTTCCTTGATTTAGTGTTGTAATGTGGATAAAACATTCACATTAGGTCTTGGGATCTTATGAACTAATGTATTTTAATGGTACGTTTCTAAAGTGTTGTGATGTGTCTAGTTCACTTTCACACTTTTCTAAGGTTTTATCAAAAAATCAAACTTAATAAACCTCTTTTTCATCAAAATAAACATTAATATTGCCTTATTTGGAGTGTTGTAGAGGTTTGTAATGCACTTTCACATTTCTCTAGGATTGTCATTAATAATTAGGATTTTTTATTGGGTGAATCGGTCTCACCTAGATCTTTTGGCCCCAAACCAGTTTTCACACATTTCTAAGCGCTTTTGGTTTTTGGTCCCATACATTCTGCTTAATGGGTTTCATTTTCTTCCTTGGGGGAATGAGTCTCGTGTGGCCCAAAATCAAATTTAATTTGAATTTCTGGTGGGATTTTATTCTCCTAGATATAATTTCGGCTTGTAGTGTTGTAATTTCGAGAATTCTTGCATAATTAAGTATAAATACAAGGTTCTTACACTCATATTCACACCTAGCATTCAAGAGAATTCACAAGAGTAGTTGAGAATTCACAAGAGCATTCAAGAGCATTCAAGGGTAGAATATCAAGCATTTTAGAGCAAAATTCAAGTTTCAATAATCATGTCAAAGATTTTATTCATCATGTTTGTTATTGTGCTAACAATTGTGATGTAGGGTTTATGATTGAAGCAATTCTTTCATGCAAGATCAACATCATTCAAGCAAGAGTCAAGAGACAAATCCATTACAACCATTTCAAGAATATTTGTAGCACCTTATTGGTAGGGCTTGGTGAGTTGTAACATTGCTATTTGTTCATTCATCATTCTCCATTCATATTTTCTTTCATTTCAAGTTTTAATTACCAGTTCAAGGGGTTTGACCAAGGAAAACCCCTATTCACTAGCCCAAAAACATTTTTCTCTTTCCTTTTTGTGTGATTTGGAGGCTTAGGTTGCATATTTCATAAGGAGCAAGATTGGAGAAAAGTTGTCAAGTTGTCAAAGTTGTCATCAAGCCTTGGAGAACATTGGAGATTACCTACAAATTGTGAATCAGAGTTTCAGATCTAGAAACTAGTCAAGAAGGATAGAACACACAAGGAAGAGTAGGATCAATTTTAAAAGCTTCAGAAAATCCCAACTTCATTGATTCGCCACTTCTAGCGAATGATTCCCAATTCTTATCAGTTTTTAGGATTTTGCAGATTTGGATACCCTTTTAGCAATTTTTTGTTCCTGCACAGTTTCTCAGAAATAGGAATAATTCACCCACCTTGGTTAATGAGTCCCAGTCAATAGTAAAAGCATATTTTCCATAATTCTAGACCTCCATTATAAATGTCTTCTCTAGATTCCCATGTGCACACTTCCTATTTTATAGTTTTCTATGTTGTTTTGTTAATTTTTCTAGGTCATTTAGTGTTAGTTTGCATTCAATTAGGGTTTTGTATTACATCTTGCATTTTATTGTATTTTCCCAATTTACACTTGGTGGTGAGCCCCTCATTAGATCATATTTAGTTCCTAGGACGACCCTATTGCAAGATCTCTTTCTCTCTTGCATTGAGATCTCTAGGGTTATCATTGAGTGGAATATCTTTGAAAGTGGGTGTGATAGCACTTGATCTATATGATATATAAAGTCATCATGTATATTTGATAATGTTAGCACTGGATTATTTAATCAATGTAAAGAATATAAAGTAAATTTTATGTTAAGTAATGTGTGCAACATTATAACATGTTCTATGAAAGCAATACATATGTGATACAATAGTTGCTTTAAAATTTAAAGTATTTAATGTGAATTATGGACAATGCATGAAATAAGTGCTTATCTTGCCATTTCTTGGACCAATGTGTTAAATTGGTTGTATAGAATTTTTCAACAAAATAATAGTAAATGAATATGCAAAGAATGGGATTCAACTATGTCAAAACTAAGAACATCGACCCAAGTATTATGGCATGAATATGTAAATGTGACACCAAAAGCTAAAAGACTAAATTGAATAGAAGTCTATTCATTATAATGAATTTCTATAATATGAAGCATTTGGTGAAATGAAAAATAAGTCAAGCTCTCGTCTCTGCCAAGTAAATTGACATGTAGGATGAAATTTCTTGGCATTTTTTATCAACATTCTTGTTGTCTATCATTGCATCGAATCATCTTTTTTGTAAGGAAGCTAAGGTAGAAGAACAACTTCCTACATTAATCACAAAGATTACAATATACTTGTAGAACAAGCTTCTCATAGGAGTATCACCACTCAGAGATCAAGAGAAAAAATAACTACTATCAGACTCTTAGACTACATCACCATCTCTCTCTATCTAAGATGTAATACAACACCCTCATAAAATAGGGTCACATTCTATGGCAAGATAGACCAAAAAAATATCCACCATTAGATCTAAAACCTAATAATTAACGGTGTAGATTTACAATGTATCATTTATATAATGTTTTTCAGTCATTTTAGAAGTTTCCTAAAAAGTTAACAAAAAATTGTTTACACGCATCCCACTCCCCCCCTTTATGCCATTGTATATTAAACCTACTGGTGTAACCAGGAAATATATATATCCTAACAACAATTATGGTTAAATATAATTGCATGGTTGAGACACAATTTCCTAACAAATCTCCCACTTCTCAAACACCTTGCATGAGCAACAAGAGGGCGTAAACATTGTCTCTTAATTGCTAAGGGACGAAAGGCCCATAATCTTTGAACACCATCTGAACTTCTCTATGTTCAAAGGCTTAGTTAAATAATCAACAACATTCATCAAATTCTCTACCTTAATCAACTTCACTCTACCATCTTTGACCATATCTTGAACAAAATGATATTGTACATCAATGTGCTTGGTCTTGGCATGAAATGTCTGGTTCTTGGCTAGACATATCGCACTTTGGTTGTCACAATAAATTGTCACTACACCTTGGTTTATTCCAATATCTAAAAATAGTCTCTTAAGCCAAGTGGCTTCTTTAAAAGCATGAGTAGCAGCCATATACTCTACTTCAGTAGTGGACAAAGCAACCACAACTTGTTGCTTACTCATCCAACTAATTGCACCACCGAATAATGTAAACACAAGCACTGATGGATTGTCTACTATCAATATCACCTGCCCAGTCTGAATCCACATAACCATGAATATCAAGGGAAATCTCATCTTCATTCACATTACTATGATAACATAAAGATTAATCTGAGGTATCACACAAATATCTGAAGACCCTTTTAATTGCATCCCAATGAACTCTACCAGGATTAGACATATATCTAGAAAGATCTCCCACTTCTTGGGAAATGTCTAGTCTGGTACAAACCATAACATACATCAAACTTCCAACTACACTCTAGTAAGGCACTCCGCTCATTTATTCCATCTCTATCAGAGATGTTGGACAATCTGAAATAGATAACTTAGTTCCAATGGAAAGGAGAACACACAATGGCCTACAATCCTGCATGTTAAATCTCTATAAATTTAATTGACATACTTACTTTGGCCAAGCCATAGTTTTCTATTCATTCTATGTCTGTTAATTTCCATCCCAAGAATGTTCCTAGCTACACAAAGATCTTTCATTTCAAAGTTAGCAGCAAGTTGAGATTTCAGTTATGAAATCATACCTTTCCCTTTGCCAATAAATAACATATCATCAACATATAATGAAATTAAAAGGAAATGATCACCATCCATTTTATAATAAACACAATGATCTTATTTAGGATGCTCAAATCCCAAACTCAACACATATGTGTCAAATTTATGGTGGGTATGTGTAGGATCATGATTGGCCAAAAAATGGCGATATGATGGGTATGTGTAGGGTATGTGGCTGATGACTTTTTTATTACCTAAAATTGATGAAACGAAAAGGGGTTTTAAAGGAGATTCTCAGCTTTCCACCAATATTTTTTTTTTTACTTTCAATTTAATAAATAATAATTATTCATTTTCTATTTAAAATATGACTAAATTCCTAATTGATAGGCCGATTGAAAAACATCTATGGCTTTCAAATGGTATCACATTTTTTTAATCCAAAACAAGCATCACATTCTATGCTTCACATACTATTAAATTAAAAACAAAAATTGAATTTCATGAAGTTTTGACCAAGTTAAGGTGGTCAAACATACGATTTTTAATATTTTTTAAAATTTGTAGTAAAAAATTCATAATTAATTATTTATTAGGAAAAAAATTACAAAAAAATATGCATCACATTGGGACATGAGTCCTCTACTTATATCTAAAATATTATAAAAAAATATTATCATTTTATTGTGGTCAGGGTGGTCAGACAGACACCTACTTCTTATTTTTTCCCTAAAATTTAAGTACTACTACATTGAAATTTCAAATTTTCACCAAATAGCTTTTTAAAAAAAATTAAACCTAGTAGTTTAGAAACTACATTCAATTTTCTACAAATTCTATTCTTACATATTTTTGAAATAATATAGATAACTTATTCATATAATTTTTACATCAAGTTACCTAACTCTGATTTTTCTAAATTTTTTGCCACTTAAGGGCTTGCTTTTTCCACGATGATCCTGCACATACCCTGGTACCACATCCTAGGACTCTATTTTAAGCCATACAAATATTTCTTTAATTTGGAAACCAATTTACTTTTACCTTTCACCATGTAGTGCTCTTGCTATTTCATATAAATATCCTCCTCCAAATCACCATGAAGGAAAGAAGTTTTCACTTCCATTTGCTCAACCTCTAAATAATAAGTAATAGAAATAGTAAGAAAATATCTAATGGATGCCATTTTTACAATAGGAGAGAATATATTACCATAATAAACACCCTCAACTTAAGAGTAACCTTTCACAACCAACCTTCCTTTGTCCTTCTTAATACCTCAATCTAAACAAATCTTTTTCTCGAACACCCATTTGCAACCAACAAGTTTTCATTCTTTAGGTAATGGTACAAGATCCCATGTATCGTTCCTTTTCAAATATTCCATTTCTTCATCCATAGCAATCTTCCAGGATTCTCCATCATTCATACCTAATTCCTTTTCTACAAATTTGTGTTCATCCATGTTAGTATTAAAAGAAAAAATACATCTCCAATCATCAGGTGTATACTTTTCAGGTGGTTGTCTATTCCTTGTAGACCCGCAAACAAGTTGAGTTGGAGGTTCTTCCTCCTCTTTTGAAGATCTAGAGCTAGATGAGGTCTCCTCAACTTCTTGTCTATCCTTGGATGTCGATTCAACTTTCTCAGGTGTAAAAGGAAATTGAATCACATCTTCCTATTTACTCTATTCTGGCAGCAATATATAGAAAAAGAAGGCTCAGTTTCTCTAAAAGTAATAATTAATTATAATATATATATATTACCTTTTGTGCAATAGGATCCCAAAGATTGTATCCTTTCACACCATAACTATATCCGATGAAGATACATTTCATAGCCTTGTCCCCCAACCTTTTTCACTTCTCCTTTGGCACATGTGCATATACTTCGCAACCAAAAACTTTAAGATGTCTTAATGAAGGCTTGCAACCCAACAATTCCTTTATAGTTGTCTTATCAACAAGAGTTGATGTAGGAGACCTGTTAATCAGGTAATAGGGAGTGGAAATAGATTCATTCCAAAACCTTTGTTCTAGGACAACACCACTCAAGATACTCCTAGCCTTATCCATCAGTGTCTTGTTCATTCTTCTAGCAACTCCATTCTATTGTGGAGAATATAGAGTTGTCTTTTGTCTGTGAATACCACAATATTGATAGAATCTATCAAAATCATTGGAGAAAAATTCACCACCATTATCATTCCTCAAACATTTTATTTTCTTTCCATTCTTTGGATTGACTGAAAACTTTAGATTTACTCTTTAGAAAATAAACCACGTCTTTATACTATAATCATCAATAAATGAAACATAATATGTGAATTTACCAATCAGAGGAACATCTACAGGACCAAGCACATCAGAAAGAATAAGATCCAATACACCACAAGATTTATGATAACTCAAGTAAAACTAAACATGGTTTTATTTTCCATAAATGCATGCTCACAAAAGTCGAATTCAAGATTACAATAAGAAAAACCTTCAACAAGGTTTTTATTTTTCAAGGTCCTTAGACCCTTTTCTCCAATGTGGCCAACTCTTTGGTGCCATAACATAATTTTCTTTGTAGGTAACTTTTTTTAGAAGAAAGAGCACCCTTGGGTACCCAAAAACCATGACCATCTACTAAAGGTGAAACCCTCACTTCTTCCACATACTTTCTTTTCATAGAAGTACTATTGCACTCAATAGCACATGCATCAAGCTTATACAATGTGTCATATCTAAAACCTCTAGCAGTCACCATAGCACCTCTGACCATCTTGCATCCTGCATCAGAAAATACTACTTGCACACCCACATCTATTAGTTTTCTCATAGATAACGAATTCCATGCTAATCTACAGATATGCAACACACCATTAATATTTTTAATTCTACCATTAGGAAACTTGATTTTAACTTTACCATGACCAACAATGTCTAAATGAGAATCATCACCCAAGTACACCTTACCTCCATCAAATTCTTCATATTTAGAAAACCAATCTCTATTAAAGGTCAAATGGAAAGATGCACCTGAGTCAATTAACCATGCATCATTACCTGCATGCGTTACCAAAACTGCAATGAATGTGTTGCCATCTTCCTTCTTAGACTCGGAATCATAATCAAATTTCTTCTTTTTCTTCTTCTTTTCTTCTTTGCATTCCTCGTGAACATGTACAGGCTTACCACAGTTCCAACAAATAACTTTGGACTTTCAAGGAGATTTATATATCCCCCTAGACTTGGATTTTTCATGCTTCTCATTCTTCTTTCCTTTTCCCTTAGGTCCTCCATGAACATTTAGGGCCTCCTTGGAAGTGATGGATACCTTCCTCCTCATCTCTTTAGAAAGTAACAAATCCACCACATCTTTCGTCTTCAAAATTATAGAAGTACTCCTAATAACCATAACAAGAGAATCCCATGAATTAGACACAGAACAAAGCAATATCTAACATTTTTCCTCCTCATCCATTTTGACACCAAATGATGCCAACTAATCCAACAACATATTGAATCTTCCAAGTGGTATGTGATTTTTCCACCCTCTTCCATTCTCAAGGAATATAATTTCTTCCTCAAGAAAATCTTGTTCACTAAAGATTTTTCCTAATACATCTCACGAAGCTTCTTCCATAGTTTTTGTGTAGAGGTATCCTCATGGACATTTAAAAAAAAATCTGGTAAACACAATATAATTAGACCCTTGGTTTTATAGTTGATAACATCATATTGAGCAACCTGACTAGGATTTGTAGGCCTTGAAACATTCTCATCAACAACATCTCACATATCTCAATCTATCAATAGATCCTTGTTGATGGGTGTTTTTTACACTTTCTCAACATAGGTAGTGCATATGTGCACTACCTCTCTTGAAAGGAAATCTCCAATGACAAGTTGTTGAAAATCTCCCCAAGGTCTCTCGGGTGTCAGGTCATGACTTGCATGGAAATCCTTAGTTGATGTTTGATGTGACCTTTCTGGTCATCATAGGGAAGACTTACGTAGCTAGATGCGAAGTGGATCTTAAAATTTGAAGTTTTTGAGATGGGAGTTATGTTGCAATTTGTTCTAGGTTCAAACAACAATCTAAAACTTCAATGTTGTTCTCAAGTTTTGGCTTTACAATGTGCAATGAACCTTAGCACAGGTTTTTTCTTAAAGAAAAGAGAAAAGAGCAGGGAAGAGGGAGGGTTCCTAGATCTACAACTAACTGTGAATAGTAATCATGGAGTTCCTACCATGGACAACTTCCTTCAAAGAGAATTTCACTTAACTAGAAAATTCACAGTCTCATGAAATTTTTGCTATCTTCTAAGGCCTATAGGTATTTCACCATTCATTCACCATATACATGCATGAACAAAGATAAAAGTGTGGAGCAGATTTGAAGTCAAGCCTAGACTAACTTTGCACAGCTATTTACTAGTAGCAAACAACAAAAAGTATGGACTGGGAAGGAATCTACACAACAACAATTTTCATAACTACAAAATAGCATTACCAAGATCTATCTAAGCATTTCAAATCTAACTTAAAGCAACAATGTAAATCTAAAAAAAGCATCTAACAATTGAGATTGAATCATGAAACATGTTAATAACTCAGAAAATGGACCAGGTCAATGTATTTTCATTAGAAATTTCAACAACATTTCTTTACAACAACTCAACTCTCTTTAGAAATGAGAGGAGACCCCCTATTTATAGTGCCCGAAAAGTAGAACGAATGGCCAAGATTCAATCTCATTGTGTGGCCAAGATTTACTACAAAGTAGGGTTCTACCTACCCCCAAATATATTATAATTTAAAATATAGTTTTGTCTTCATCCCTATTTTGTCTTCTAGTGACAACATTGTAGCATTTTGTCTTTTGCTGATTGCTCTTTTTGCTGTAGCTATTCCTTTAGAAGTTCTTCACTGATAATAGGACTACCTTCCTACTTCTTCAAAGTTGTATACTCCATGAATTTTAGAATCACCGATTGGAGTTTGTCAGTTTCCATGATCTCGGATCGTATGACTTGATAACTCCATTCTTTTGAGATGTCCTCATGTCTTTTCTATTCTTCATCATATTTGGCAGTGTGATCCCTGAACAGCTCTGACTGGGAAAAGGCACAGGTGACAAAACTCATTCAATCCGTTGTTATCTCGTCGAACATCCCATCCTCCATCTTCTTTTGGAAATGAGGCTTCATTTTCTCCAGATCAATTTGCACCATGAGAATGTCATATCCCATCATTAGCCTCAAATATCGGGCACAATCTGCCCTGACTTCCTTGACCCATTCGATATTTGGATCCACTTTACCAATTATCTACTCCAACCTTTCTTTTCTATTATCAAAGTCCTGCTTCCACACATCCACTAGCCAATGATCATCCCTTTTTAGTGTGACATTGCTTTCCCATGTGGCCTTTGGTAGCCAAAGGATGGCCTCAATCTTTGGATAATTGGAATTATATGTTGTAGGGAATTTGGTGCAAAGCCTCTTTGTACCTTCCAAGGATTGCTATAAATCCAAGAACCTGTTGGTTGTTCAAACAACACAACTTATACTCATGTTTCCAACATAGAGAACTTGTCGGAACCAGCTTTTTGTACTCTTGTCCAAGTTCTTTCTTTTTCCAGTTTGTCAATCTATTATTTGCACAAAATTTGGAGTGGAGCCATGGACGTGGTAGGCATGTGTTCGACTAAAGACCATTGTTGGATGTAATCCGTCAAGGTGGCCATCTGTGCTTTAAGCTCGTCTTCCGAGACCTTATCTTGTTGTACTAGGTGCACCACCGTAGCCATTGACTCTTCAAGATGCTCCACCTTCTGCTCTCTAGTAGCAGTCCCCAAGTTAATGGTGGAGATGTTATAGCTTACTCCCTCCTAGCCTACCACTGGTGTTGCTATCTACAAAGTTCGGGATCCAAAAGCATCCATCATCACCTTGGATCTAAGTTTAGGCTTCTTCTCCTTCTTGGTTGAGATCTATGCTTGGGCTAGGATAGCCTTTAGCCTCGATCTTGGGTACTTCGAGGTGGGAGTCTTCTTTTAGAGCTACTTCTCCAGCCATTCATGCATGGTCAATTTTTCCTTGGGTAATTCTCAATCACTCTCACCTTCCTCTATTTGGATCTCTGTTTTCTCACCCATGGGAGCCCTTTCTTCCATTCTAGTGTCATCTCCCTCTTCCTCATAGGAGTCTTGGATGAATGTGAGGCATTTGATGGGAGGCTTAGTAGTCAATAACCTCTGAGGACTTTCCTCTATCTCAAATAACTTTTCTTTTCTTTTTTCAATTGGTTTGTGCTCGTGCATGTGCTCCTTAGGCTTGTCCTCCTCTATATCTCCTTCTTCTCTAGGAGGTGGCACAACCTCGCGCTATTTTTCCCCCATAGGAAATTCTACTATTTCTGTTGTCCCACCACCTTCTCACTCTTCTTTGGGAGGTGAGCTTTCTGTATCTTCCTCATCATCGAAGGTTTGTATGATGATTTTTCCCCCTGTACCCTGCTCTTCATCTCCATTCTTAGAAGACCCCGTTTCTTCTTTGTGAACCACCTTGTCAATTGGTCGATGTTCATACTCTAGGTGTTCTTGATATTTGTCAGCTTTCTCCTCCATTTCCTTTGAGGCTTCTTTCTCACACCTCTCCCACTCCTTTGAAATTAACATCGTGGCCTCCATTGCTGGCAGTCCCATTGGGTGTTGTGAAGGTGTAGTAGTGGCAAGGACCTACGCTAAGGCAGCTTGAATGGTGGGGTCCAAAATGATCCATGAGATCTCGGAGGGGATGTTTTGTATGTGTCATGAGAAAGCCTCTGGTAATGCAAGCATGTGCATTGGTATTGTCACCGTTGCTAATGGGAATGATGTAGTAGGTGACATGGTCACAGAGGAAAGTGAAGTAGTCCCAGCAGACTGAGATATCCATTGCAGGCAGGGACATGGTGACCATGGTTTGGGATACAGATGTTAGGGTGGTCAAAATAGGGGGATTCAGAGCGAGTTCTAGCTGATCTGCCTTCTCTTCCTCACCTTCTTGAATTGTCAGCTACTCTATGGCACTTGTTTGTTTGGGCCTCTTAGAGGGTGAGCCTCCTAAATCTTTCCTCGTATACACCTTGGGATCTAGAGACTGCTCTATTTTAGTCCCTTTCCTCTTTTTTGATCTTGTGAGCGAAGGAGATTTGGATGTCCTTCCTGTTGAAGTTGTAGTAGCGACCTCCTCTGTAGCACTGGGTTCACTCTTCAGCCATATGTCAAGACCACCCCTTGTTGTGCTAGTCAAGCCACTTGTCCCTTAACTCACTCTTTAGTTTGAGCCACGATTGGTTTAGTTATAATGTTAAGGTCATCAACCTCTTGTTCATCCCAATCTATGGTAGGTAGTGGAAAATTGGAGATGACATTATATCTAGGGTCCATGATGGTGCTCTCATCCTCCTCGACCTGGTCTGGTATAGGAAACAACTACACCGTTCTTATGAAGTATGCAGTCATCCTCATGTAGTGTCTTGCCCGCACCTCTTTGTCATCCTAGCAGTCTACCCAGAAATGTTCAATGTGATGTAGGTGGGCATACTCGAGTCCCAGTGCCTTTCTCACATGCCCATATGGGTCCACCCATGGGTGAGCAATGTGTAGGTGGAAATGGTACTCCACTAATTCCTTTTTAGAATTCCTAGCACACTGGGAAGTTTGTAGTTTATACATCCCCTAACTGAAGGCTAAGGAATAAGGGATCCTTGCCAAATGTTTGCTACTAGGGATGGTATGCACATGCTACAATTGTTAGGAGAGTTCTAGTAGTATAATCCAGTCATTGTGATACCGGGGCAGCTTATTTGGCCTTTCTGTGAAGCCCTGGGCATGAATATATGTGAATTTGGGGAATTGTATAAAAAGGAAGGAATATTGCTTAGGAAGGCCCATGCACTGTGAGAGACCCTTGTCTCAAAATCCCCTCCAGGAAACAAAATGATGTGGCCAATGAAAGTGTCATTCACCCTACAGTACTCCTTGAAGTTTCTGAACTGTAGCTCGGGATATCTCTCATAGGCTTTCAATCTTCATCTCGACTCCTCATCAGGTGCCACAAATAATCCATTGTACTGCCTTTGCTCTGCTAGTGAATAGACTAGATAGGAGGTCATGTAGTATTTAGAACTCTTTTTCATGTTCATAAACTACTCATGGAAGTAGTCGTTTATGATGCCTCCCTAGCAGAATGTAGCTTTTGTGGTGACATCTTCATCCCCACAGAGTATTTGTTCAATAAAGTATACCATCCATATTTGAAAAAATACAGCAGAAGGGAGGCCCATTACTGGGCTCAACATGGTTACTAGGTTGTGATAGTCTTCATGAAAATCACTACAAAAGAGTTCTTGAGGAACCTTTGCAACGTTACCTCTTTTCTCCTTGAGCCAGTATTGATTTATCAACTTCTTGCAGCCCATCAAGTTTTCATCCCACATTGCTTTTCCTTCCTCCATGGTCGGAACCTCCATCTCCTCAAAGGTAGGAATGTGAAAAGTTCTGGTGATTCCCTCAGTTGACATGTCAGCAAGGATGTTCCCATCTCTCTCAACGATGGTTCTTGTCTGGTGTTGGTAGGCCTACCGAGAAGCCATGACCAACTTAGGGGCAATGAGAGATAGGGGAAGCCCACTGCTTTTACAATCCCACTCTGTCTAATTAATCTAGTATTGTTAGTCTTTGGGTGAACCCTCACCCTTTGTTTGAATTCATCAATATCAACGTGGTCGATATTGGTGTCTGTGATTTCCTTCCAGTCAGTAATAATTTTCAAACGTAGAGGCTCGCCCTAAAATTGGAACTTCATCTAGCCTTTATCCTCCTTTCCACAAGGAGTCTTACCTGATTTCTTTCCTTTGTCTGTCTCTATAGCTGCCCCTGAGGGACATGCACCCAATTCCATATAACCTACAAACATAGACGTAATGAGTACAACCAATTATAAAAGGATTGACATTAGCCAAAATGTGTTGAATTAAATCAAGTTAGACATCATACAATTAATGAAGTTAAATTTTCTCTTTCAAATGCCATTAGTCACTTTCTGAAGGGATTTTGGACAATCCAAGCCCAAAGGGTTAGAATTCCCTGGCAAGAATGTTGTTTTGAAAGGGAAAATAGGCTAGGGCAATCCATGTGGTTTCTCTCATCTTCATATTTTGATGGTTTGAAAGGCTCATGTTGAAGAGGGCCGAATTTGAGCACGTGGGTCGAGATTGGTTTTCAAATTTGAGGTCATTTTGCTCAATTTTATGGCCCCTGGAGGTTTAGGGATGGAAAGTTGTTATGACTTCGCTGTTTAAAATGACCTGGAAGAAACAGAGTTCTGGGGTCGGAACTTCAAGGTCCGGGACATGGAAGGTCAAAAGATAGCCAATGATTTTCTATGGACTTTAAGGTGTTCGTGCCTGGGGGTGTGAGAAGGAGTCAGGGTTTTTCCATTGAGAATAGCAATCATTGCACAAAAGCTTGGTGGGAGCGGCCCGACGAACTGGACCCGGTAGAGCTTTTGGCCACTGGTTTTTCCTTGTGAAATTTCTTTAGGCGATCGAGGGGGCAGAACTTGGAGGTCAGGAAGACGTGTTTACTTCTTCCTTATGCATCAGATGAAGGTAGACAGAACCTTGACATGTGGAGCCTGGTAGGTAGGGTCAGCGAATGGAAGGCCAAGACCCGAGAGGCGAAGGGACGCAACCCGATGGTTGTTTCAAATGGTGAAAGCTCTACAGAAGTCCGCGGATCGGGACCCCATGGCATGATGGAAAAGTAAGTTAAGTTTGAATCCTCAGACGACCAATAGGCGCACAAACCCCGAAGGGTCAAAAGGAACACCCTCCTCATTTTTTGGGAATGACAGGGGCAAGGCGGGGTCCCATGGACGGAAGTCGAACGAAACGAACCCGAGTTGTACGAGAGTAGTTTAAAGTTTGTAATTTTAAATCGAGTGGAATTTGAGGAGTCGGGGCCCAGGGTTCGGGAAGGCAAGATCATTCCACCGTTTGGGAATGGCGAACACTCGAGGGAATCCCAAAAAAGGAGTCCCTTCGACGCGAGCCCGGGAGGCTGAAAGGGAGGCTATATTTTGAGTGTTTGTTCATTAAATTGGATGGCAATTAGCCAGTGGCGATCCAGGGTGGCGGGCCTGATAGGGAAATCCGATGTTTGAAAAGTTTATCGTTTTCAAATTTCTTAATGGCGGAGGGAGCGGTTGGACCCACAGGGCACGAATGCCCTATGCAAAGAATGGCAGTGCAGTGTTTGGTTCTGGCCTGATCTTGATAGGTGATTTTGGAGGTTTTTTAAAATTTAAAGACATGGGTTTTGTAGGTCTTATTCTGTTCTATCAATTAAACTCATTTTTAGCCCATGTTGTTCATTATTTTAAGAGTAAAATCATAAAAAAAACCTCTCAGTGGAATGGACGGTGAACCTACCTCGAAAGTCCAATGGGAGAAGGTGTGGAATCGACTAAGGATGGTCGAGTGATGATCTCAAACGAGAAGGCGGCAAGCAACAGATTCACTAAACTCCTCTAGCAAGCACTTTGATCTCTTTCGGAAAACTTGACAAATGAAAATGATAGGTTGGCCCATATATTTACACCCTCAAATTTATTTAAAGCCTTCATTTCATTTCCGTACGGCTGGCCGGTGGGTTGGTGGATTTAAAATTTACGGACGGCGACAGGAGGTCAGGGGTCTAGGAGCCAGAAGGACATGGGTTGATGGCCATTTGAAACTTCATTTTCAAATCGATGACAAAAGGGGACTCAGAGTCTGGAGGGTGGAAAGATGTAGTGGGCCAGTCATTGCGAATGACGAAAACCAAAAGGAACTCTAGGTACGGAAGTCCGATGGGATAGACCTGGGATGGTCGATGGCCATCCAAAACTTGTAGATTTTAAACCAGCAAAAAATATTGAACTAGGGTTTTGGGTTCGTGAAGGCGGAAGCCTTTTCCGTTTGGGAACACTGAACACCTGGTGGAGAGCTGACCAGGGAAACCCAACAAGGCAGGCCCGAGACGCACCAATGCCGCTGGTAGAAGAAAAATGCCGAGGAGAGTCTAGAAAGCACTAGGACTTGAGTAAGATAGAGGGGACAAAGCATGGTCAACCTAAGATGAGAGCTCGAAGGTACATTGACCATCTAGGACACTAAAATGGGGGCACACAAAATGGGACGACAATAGAATGACCCAGCAAGGTGAAAGAAAAGAGGGTCCCCATTTCAAATAGGGCATGTGTGTTGAGGGCACAACAAATGGTGACTCCACTGGGGAACTCTCCCAAGCATTCTAAGGATAAGTGTTCAGTCTAGACCCATAATCTTTGGTTTCATGGACCAGGAGCAGACTTCCAGAAGTGAACTGAGAGAACAAGATCCGTAATTGGGTCAGTGTACGAGGCATCTCAGAAGTGTGTGTGGTGAATCCATTCCTTTCCATGGAACTGTGACAAGTGGTTGCTAATCCATTGAGAAAGCTACATAGATCATCCAACACCAAAAGTAACTGGACATTGCCCCGCTGTCAGTTAGGCATCCATAGCCCCGATGGAGTTGTCGCCGTGATCCTTGTGATATTGCTCTACTTCTAGCTGGGCATCCATAGCCCTGGTAGAGTTATCCACACACCCATATGGTTGCTTTATTTCAGAAATTTCTTTTTTGTGTTTTGATATTTCTTTTAGCATTCCTTTTCTCAATTATCTTTTGCTCGACTATGTAGGCACCAAAGCCTATAATGGGTTTGGGAACCACAGTGGTCATTGGAGTGAACTTAGAATTCTTCACTCACTAGGGTATCATAGCAGCCATCGTACCATCCCTTAGGAATATTTAGTATGCACTTTGTGCGAGATCTACAATATGCGTAAAAAGAGCCAACCAAGGGTCAAGTTCTAAAGCAGAATTCAAACAAGGAAACCATTCCTAGGCGGCCTTTAGGGACCAAAATTCAGGAATGGATGTTTATATGAAGAACACTAAGGATGGACCATAGAATGAACCATTCATTGAATGAGCATGGCAACAACAATGGGATGAAGAACATCCTCTTCAAAATGAAGTAACCAGGGAAAAAGCAAAACAAAAAAATAACAAAACACAAGCAAACCAAAAGGCAACCTATTCTAACCTATGTATAGGTATTTACAAGAAAGAGCTAGACAGAGCTCAAGCTTGGAAGTAATGCTTGAGGTGTTGTCCATTGACTGGAAATGGGACATCTTCACCAGTTAAGGTCTTTAGGCATAAAACATTGTCTCGCTAAATTTCAGCTATTTGAAAGGGGCCAAGCCAAAGCTTGTTGAATTTTTTGTGTCCCTCTTTCTTTTCATGGGCCTTGTCCCAATACAAGACTAAATTTGTGATTCCAAAGGCCTTGATTTTGGCTCGACAGTCAAACCATCTCTTAACCATGCCTTTATGTTTGGAAAAGTTTTCTATTGCATGGTCTCAGACTTTTTCTAAATGCAAAAGCTCAACTAACCGAGCTTCTCTACGATCCCTCCCTTTGTAAAAGTCATTAATGAATTGAAGCATGGGAATCTTTAAGTGGATAGGAAATATGGGCTCTAGGCCATAACCAAGATGGAATGGGGAATCACCAAGGGAAACCTTGTGGCTGGTGTGGTCTATTCGAAGGGTGAATCAAAGTTGGGTATACTAGTCCTTGGGATTCCTATCGAGTAATTTCTTGATTACTATGATCAGGTTCTTGTTTGTGGACTCAGCAAGGCCATTTCCATGAGGCTAGTAATTTGACAAAAAATTAAGGGCAATTCCATAGTCAAAGGCACAACTAGAAAATTTTAATAAAGCAAAAGTAGGTCCATTATCACACACCAATGCATAAGGACAACCAAAGTGATTTAAAATGAAACTTTCCATAAAATTTGTAACTACATTAGTTGTATATTGCTTACATACAATTGCTTATGTCCATCTAGTGTAGTAATCAGTAGTGGTAATAATGTACCTGTGTCCCACAGATGATGGATGCCTTACCGGACCAATGAAATCAAGACCCCATTGTGCAAATGACCTCACCTCTGACACGAGCTGTAGTGGGACAACAACATTCTTCCCCTTGGTAGTGGCGGTCTGACATGTATGACATGAATGAACATGACAATAACCATCTTTGAAGACAGTTGGCCAATAATACCCCTCTCTTAATATCTGATATGTAGTGGAAGGCTCAGATCCATGACCAATGCCGAACTTGTCATGAAACTCTCTCAAGACTAGGTCCGCTTCCTCCTTGCCAAGGCATCTAAAGTAGATGCCTTCATGATTTTTCTTGTATAAAATGAACCCTTGCAACATATAACTGCTGCTTTTCAGTCTAAGAGCACACTTTTGGACTCCTTGTAAGTGAGGTGGACATTTGTGATTCAACAAATAATAAACATCTTTGTACCACTCTCCTGGGAAAACATCTGCGAGGTGATATTGTTGTACAGTGAGTTCAGGTCCTGCTTTGGTTGTTGCTTCAACAATCATATGGGTAAGTGCCTACCCTCTCACCAACTTCATCAGTTGGATTTTCATACCATACTCTTGGAGCAATGTCACCCATTTAGCTCTTCGTTTGCCCAATTCATTTTGTATGAGTAATGTTTTCACCACGGGGTTAGGGACAAGGGAAAACACTTCATTGCACAAGATGTAATGCCTAAATTTCTTCACACTCCTAACAAGGGCATTTTCTTTCTTTTCTATGTTTTGGTAGTGTAATTCATCATCTTTCAACGGAGCACTCATAAAAGCAGTCATGTTCTCACTTCCTTCATCATCTTTTTGAGTCAGGATGCTAGCATAGGAATGTTCTAAAGTGAATGAATAAATGTAGAATGACTTCAGATAGTTAAAAATGACTAGTACATGTGCCTCAGTAATTGCCCATTTGATTTCTTGAAAAGCCTATTTCACTTCAGGAGTCCACTCAATTTTGGCATCTTGTTTTAACATGGCATTGAGTGGTTTAAGAATCTCAGCGAAACCTATAATGAATTTCCTAACAAAGATTATCTTTCCAAAGAAGGATTTCAATTCTTTCTTATTTCCTAGTGGCGGGATCTTTAGCATAGATTGAATTTGTTTAGGATCTATAGAAATTCCCTACTCTAAAATAACATGTCCAAGCAACCTACCCTCAGTCACACCAAAAATGCACTTCTTTGGGTTAAGGGAAAATCCAAACTCTCTACACCTTTGAAATACCTTTCATAGATCGCAGACATGATCACTCCACCTTTTAGAGAATACAATTAAGTCATTCATGTAGATGATTATGCACTTCCCAATTAGATCTTTGAAGGAAATATCCATGGCACGTTGGAAAGTGGCACCAACGTTGATGAGTCCAAAAGGAATTCTTCTGTAAGAGAAGGTTGCCCACTTGGTGGTGAACACTATTTTATGGTGGTCCTCGTACTACACCATAACTTGATTATATATAGAGTACCCATCAAGGAAGGACATAATTTGGGAGCCGTTGACAATCTACAATACCTCGTCCAATGAAGGTACCAGATAGTTATGCTTTTCGGCAGCTCTATTTAGGTTGCGGAAGTCTACACATAGCTTGATTTCTCCATTTTTTTTCTGACCAGGACCTAGTTGGCCACCCATGTGGAATGCCTGACCGAGAAGATAATCTTCATTGAAAGTAATTTTTGTACCTCTTTGTAAATGATTGGCCCTAGCAAGGCATTAAAGGGACATTTTTCGTTGGTGGAAGGGCCCAGCTTCTGTCTTGAGAGGGATAGTGTGCATGATGATGGAGGTGTCATAAGTCTTTAGATCTTCATAGCTCCATGCCACCACATCGTGATACCTATGCAAAGCATCAATGATTCCCTTCTTTTCCTCAAGCATGCACACTTTGCCAATGAAAACATTTTTGGTCCCCTCAGAGGTCCCAAGGTTGTGAGCATCACACTAGTTGCTTATAGCTTCCTTCTTTGTTTGTTGATTATGGTCCCTAATCTGATCCAAATCAAATATGAGCTCAAGTTGAACCATGCCTCTAGGACTCATGTTGGTTTTGAGATTGACAACTCCTTCTATATCGAATTCGGCCTCCTTTGAATCAGTTTCATCAATTATTTGGGTGGCGAAGACATCAGAACTTGTGATGAACTCAAGGATATGTTTTTTGTGATTGAAGACTTGAAAATGAGTGACATTATCTGGGACGGACGGTGTGGAATTCAACTCAACTATGAATTTCTTAAGCCCTGAGAGGGAGAGGGGTTGTAAAGTGTTGGCTACCTAAGCCAAGGCATCGGCTATATAATTCTGAGCATGAAGGATCAATTGTATATTAAATGCATATAAACCTTCTAAAAGCTCCCAAACCCTATGCCTATAATTTTCAAGTCTTCTATCATGGAAAGAATACAATTTTCTAACCTATTTGACTATGAGTTCGGAATCACCGAACACTTGCAACATTTTGACATTTTTCTTAAGGGCCATAAGAAGACCATGAACTAATGCCTCATATTTTGCTACATTATTGGTGCAATAAAACTACAACCTATGGGCAACAAGAAAGGTCTTACCCATTGGGTTGATGAGTTCAAACTGTATGGAGCAGGGGTCTCAACAGAATGTGGCTCTGTGTAATCTTCCTCAGAATAAAAAAAGACATGTTGTTCAGCCATATGGACATTATACTTCTGATTTGAAACATCATGCTCATATCCTTCATCCTCTAAAGATGAGTACCTCTCCTGAACATGATGAAATGTATTTGAAGTTAAATACACTATGTGATCTTCTTTATTGTTTTCCATCAGCATTCCCTCTTCTTGCATCCTTTGGGCTACAACACAATAATTTGGGGAATGTGGCTTATCACAAGTTTCACAGAAGTAATTGTTACTTACCATATAAGTTCCCTTCTTGCTCAACGGATCAAGAGTCTCTTTGTTTCTAGGCCTAGCTATTATAGGTTTTCCATCCTTCTAGTCTGTATTATAAGGCATATCATGCAACCTTGGCCTTTCATTTTTGTATGTGTTCTCTTGTCTATAATGATAATTGTTGCTTTGCTGAGGAGGCCTAGGGTTGTCTCTTTTATTCATTATACCTGTAGCCTTCTTGTTGTTTTCAATTGTCAATGCTATCTTCTGAGCTTCAGTAAAATCTCTCGGGAATCTATTTCTCAGTTCATACCCTGTTTTAGGATCAAATGCATTCAAATAAACACTCAAAGCCACAGAATCTAGTAGCCTTGATCCTAGAGGTACCTTAGTCTACAACTTGTTGAATCTTCGATTGAAATCATAAATTGAATCATTCTAATTTTTCTGAATTTGCATCAATTCATGAAGAGCTGCATCTGGTGTATTTAGATTCCCATATTGTTCTAAGAATCGATCTTCGAATACTTGAAGAGAAATGATAGAGAATGTAGGCAAGCTGTTGAACCAATCCCTGGCATCTTCAATAAGTGACATCATAAACAACTTCATGTGTAAATATTTGTATGGCACATCTATGTCTTAGATGAAAAAGTTGAATCTCCTTATATGCTCTTCAACAGTGATTGCATTACTCCCTATAAATTTGGGCATCATACCCCTCCAACTGCCATCCATAGGGTAAGGGTATAACTGAAAACCTACTAAATCAAATTGTTTGATCATGGTTGTATGCTGGTGAGGGGGAGGAATAGGTGGACACTGATGTTGGTGCATGGGATTATTGTACTATGAATTATACTGTGGGATAAAGGATTGACTAGGAGGTCGATGCATACCTGCATGTTGTGTGGGAATATGAGGTGGATGATTTGGCTGCTTATAGTGATTCCCTATCTAATGGTGAGGAGACACTGGTGGATTTGAAGGCCCTACACCATGATTACATTGCTTATGAGGTGGTATGTACTTTTGGGGACAATTAGTTATCTGATCAGTAACTTGATTTTTCTACAATTTAGCTTCTAATTCCTCTATCCTCTTCCTCTATAATTCAAAATGTTCTTTTAATTCCTCAAGAAGCTCAGGATCAATAAACACATTTTGGTTACTCTCCATCTTCTGATCATATTCATGTTGTATTCTAATTCGTTCAGCCTCAAGTGTAGCTTCAAACTCAACCTGTTTCTGAGGATCAAGAGAAGGGAAAGGATTTCTTTGATCTTCAGGGGTACAAAGTTTTGTACTTGAATTATCTCTCCATGTATCATAGCGATCATATGTTTCAAAATGTGGTCTTGATGTTTTTATCTTTGTTTGTCATGCACATATCCTCACTTATTCCTTTTCCCTTATCAACCTTGTCATCTTTGTGTGTCCACTTACTGTTGCCAGCAAGAGCTCCAGTATGACCTCCCCTATATTGAGATCTTCTTCCATTCATGATGAACAACTGCAATTTTTTTGTCAGAGTCGCCACTCACTTTTGTTAAAAGTGAGAAAATACTTGATGTTTCTTATTCCCAGCGGAGTCTGTATAAAGCTCTTGACTCTACGATTAAGGACTTGATTCTGAATGTATCCCTAGCTGAGTCACCAATTTGTTAGCTCTAAAAAATGTAGGCGGAATGCCTCAAGAGGATGCCAATCTCTTGATACGCTTTAGGGTAACAGACAAGGTCAAAAGCTTTCAACCTTCTACTTTTCAGGTGCTGCAAGACCTAGGTGATTGTACCTTTTGATTTGAGTAGACTTATCTTATGATTAACCTTTTGAAATGCTTTGTCCACAATGGCAGATGGAAGTGAAAAAATGAAACCAAACTTGATAACAATAGCAACAGCAATATTCAAATCTAAATCCTACTATGCTCAATTAGCAGATGTAAAGAAAATGAATGAATATGAATGATGAAATGCAGAGACCAGTGCCTTATTGGGTATGGGGAGTCAAATGAGATCAAGATGAGCAACACTTCTCTAGAGAAAACTCAAATTATCTAGCATATATTATGTTTACAACTTGTATAAACATGCAAGAATATGATTACTAAGCTCTGCTTGGACAATCCAAATGAATCTATCTAATTACTATGATTAACTAAAAGGATTTAATCTTTACTGGAAAGAACCAATCAATCAACCACACAAGTACAACAAATGTGCACTGATAAATTGAATACAAACTTGTTATATCAATTTAAACAATTAGAAAGAATCCATCTTGGAGACAACTTAGCAATACTTTCATTAGATTCAACAAATAATTGGTAGCAGAAAAATATGCAGCAACATCAATTGACTTTCATAAATACCTCCAGTTTAAAAACATGCAACTTAGCCTCTGATTTCATAAATCTATTGTACTGTATCCATATAATTTTCCTACTGTATATCGAATAACTGATAGCTCATGATCCAATTATAATCACTAGATGCATATTTATACACTAGTATCAGAAAAATATATCACACTGAGATCCCATGTCGACCTTCCACAGAATTCGGGCTCCTTTCAAATCGGCCTGCAATAGTATTTTATGAACTCACATGTCGGCCACAGTATTTGAATTTTATTAATTATCAATGAAACAGTCGGCGAGATATATCGTGGTCATGCCGAAGAAAATTCAATCGCTAATCATCCCCATGGTTCTATTTTCTTTCACTATGACACATCAGAGTTGGGGAGATGTCATACAGCCAACATTATGTTTCATCAATATGCTTCTCACAGTGTATTATTCATTTGCTGAGACATAGGGAAAATTCTCACCGAGATGCACTTTTGTTTTCATTCACTGTCACTGTAACTTAATGGTATCAAAGAGACCTCACATAGAGTGCTCGTTGTTTTACCAAAAGACTTCAACCATCCTTGAGTGTCGCTGAGAAAAAATGTTTTTCATGGTGACAAGGTCTTTCATTATTTTCCATTGGTGAGACCGAAGGTCACTCACTGAGACCTCTTATCGAGAACCTTAACTCATATTGATATCGCATCCCCTTATGTTGTCAGTCGGTGAGACAATATGAAGTCGCTATGACTTACATCGGAAGCAATATGTCTGGCCAAAGAAATCCTTCAATGAGTCATTCGGTCAGGCTCTCCCCGAGAACATGCTGATGAAAACCCTGTGTCAACAAGACATAACAATCTCGTTCAGACCACACACCAAAGCCATATAAGTCTTACCAAGCAATATCCTTGTTTTATTCACCTTCACCAAGACATTCTGATTTTCTCACCGACAGAGTCCTCATGTGTATTATCAGCGAGACCAAAGGTCACTCGCCAAGATGTTGCCCCAAAGAAAATCTTTCGCCGATACGTAAAAGCATCTGCCACCGGTCGGCAAGACTAGGCGAGTTCACCAAGACGCTTCATCGAAAGGGAAACTCTCACCGACACATCACCAAATACCGGTCAGCGAGACATAAGGCACTCGGTGAGATGATATACTGAAGACCAAACTCTAGCTGATAGGCCCCTCCATGGTAGCTGAAACCACATGAATGTCATGCCGATAGAAACCCATAGGTGAATGTCGATCGCTGTAACAATGAAAAAGTCTTGCCGACAGACCTGTAGCATACAAATGTTAGCATAAAGAGAACACGGGTCGGGGAGACAGCCGATAGGAACAGTAATATGGAAAATGCATGACCCAATGGATTTACGGGATAAATATAGGCCAAAATGTAAGCAAAATGTCATGAAATGAGGAAAATGTGCCTAAGGTAAGACACATAGGGACACTCAAGGGGATGAAAGATACGTAAAAATCATGAGATTTTTATAGTTCTAACAGACCCGTCAAATCAAAGTGTCCAAAATTTGGGAAGCCCTTTGACTTACGGCCCAACTAAGCTTTTGTTTCTTTCTGGTGAGGTGGCTGCGTGCTTGACCTTACGGGAATCTTCCAGCTCAGTGTATTTACCAGCATGTGGTTGTGCTAGCACTTCCTTTGGTATTTCCCTCTGAGGGATGGCTAATTTTTTGACGTGCTCTACTATTGTTTGACACAAGTAGCAATCAAACTCAGAGTGGGAAGCATTGTGAATTCTGCACCAATTTGGTCGCAAGAGGTCCTGGAAATCCATTCGGACATCCAGACTGAGCTGGTCTTTTGCACATTTTCCATGAATTCCTAGAAACCATTGAGTAGTCCCAAGTTGTCATCTTCATCAAGATTATCATCTGGCTCTACCAACATTTCTATATTTTGAGGAATCCTAGTGACGTCGGTTGGAGGGCTACATTACACCAAAAGTGCTTCAATAGCAAACTCTTTTTAGGGTTCAACCTTGTCCTGGCAGGCAAAATGACAGTAATTTCCCAATTCTATCTCAACAAACAACACCTCATTTATGTTGTACTCTATGATCATGTACTTCATATGAGGCTCGCGGTCTATACAGATTTGATTTGGCAGCCCTTTCCATGGCAGCCACATGTGAGAATGGTCCATGCCAGCAAACCCGTTCAATGTTCTAGTGAAATCTCTTCCCAAAATAATCAGATATCCATCAAGAATATCTACCACTTGGATATGAATGACCTATTTATCCTTGGATCTACAGAAATTTGCATTGGGATTGGATTCATCTCTCCCATGATGTTGATCTTTATTTTGTCCAACTGGGTCACCTTCCTTTTTGAGGGTGTGGGAGTGACCCAAGAGCCTTGCATACTGTCAGAGGTATAACATTGGCAGATGCTCCTGAATCAAGCAGGCAGTTGTGCAAGTTCTTTCTGAATATCTGAATGGTGCTAAGGAAAAGGGGAGTTTCAAATTTTCCTTGGAAGAGGCCTATGGACCTATCTATTTGACCTACTTATACCCTATTCTTATCGCCATTTTTGTCCTCGGTCTACCCAAATAGCTGATATTTGGAAGTATTCCTATTGTTTTGATCTGGTTCCTTACCCAGCCACTTACATGTAGACTGCTTTGAGGGAAGATCCTTCTTTTTCCCTATACTATCCTGAACTACAAGTTCCTATCTATGTTCTTCAAAGGTGACTCTTTTGGCTGATGTTTCTTGTGTTGTGTTAAAGGATGGGGTCCCATTGAGTACCCTGAAGAAGGCATGCCTTACAATAGGGACTTTGAGTAGTTCAAAGGTAGATAAACTAATTTTTACTTTCTTGAACTCTTTTGCCACATATTCACCCATTTGTTCAATCTCAGAGGAAAACGCTCAGCTTATGGTAGAGTTAGAAGGTTGGGGCTTCACTTGATTTGAATGGTTTTGTGATTTTTCTTAAGGCTAATTTTGTGACTAATTTTGAGGCCTATCCTTATGGAGATACTGAGTAGGTATATGGGGAAGTTCAGGGTTATTGTTGGCATTAGGGTCAAGCGGGGTAGTAAAATTATTTGGCGGAGTAAAGGTCGTAAAGGGTCCACCCCCTGCTTGTTCTTAAGGAAGTAGGGAGTTGCTCTTTGGTTGAACATGTGAACCTCATCTATATGCATTTCTTCCTCATCTTGTGGACCATTATCTACTGAATCAAAAAAATCAGCCAAGGTTTGTTCGTTACTTACCTCCTACACTTCTTCACCCTCAACAGGGGTGGGCTTGACCTCGGGTTGATTACGGTCACTTCGCGGAAATGGCACTTGGTTTACCACAAGATAGGAGGAGTCATAAGGCTTAGATGGAACAATGTCTCTGCAACCGACACTATCAACAACATTTTGGACCTCCACTTGGAATATTTCAGCGGCTATCTGGAATTCAGAACAATCTCGCTTAGAATGTCTATTGGTCTTGTGAATCTGACACTATCTGAACAAGGCTGCCTCAGTGAGGTACACTCCACTAGTCATCTTTTCATTTTTGGCAGGATAATCAAGAGGAGTAGGGACACCTTCATTATTGGGTCTTGTATTCCATGTATGATTCTACCTCTGAGAAGATTTGATTTCAAAGTTTTGATTTGAATTTTTTCCTCTATCATAATTCTGCTCGGAAGAGGTGCTTGCTACCTAGTTGTCTCTACCATCCTTATTGTCTTGACTTTCCTGATAAAAATTAGCCTAGATGCTATGCTGGGATTCCTGCAACTAATTATTCTGATTCTTTAAATGTGTCATTTCTATAGACATTTTACTTATCATCTCAGTTAATTCTTCCAATTTGTCCTTCTCAACATTGCTATTCGACTCCTGTGCTAGATTTTGGAGAAAGACAGGTGGGGCCACTGGCTGATTTTGATGTGTGGGGGGAAATTCTGGTCCCTACAAGTACAATGGTGCTTGCGGCTACTAATATTAGGCTTGTTGTTGTTGGGGAGCCTGAGGATAGCTTTCTTGTTACTGAGGCTACAAATAAGAAGGCAGGAGAGGTGCATGATTCATCAGCTATCCAAGGAGCGGAATGACAAGCAGCTGAGGCACTTGGTTCATAAGAGGAGTCTGATGAGTGAATGCTTGATTAATCCCTTGAATTTGCATCAGGTGAGCTACCAATCTCAAAGAAGGCAAGGGACCAGAGAGGTTTTTTCCCAAATATGCATTGGCGACAACCTCTGCATAAGCAGTTACTAGTGCGGTGAGCGGTAGACGCGTCCTCTTTACCAAAGCTAATGTGAGATTATCCAATGCTACATAGTACACGGGGAGGGTAGCAACATCATTATGTATATATGGATCCTGAAGTCTCATGAATGGGTATGTGCAAGATCATTATGGACCAAAAAGTGGCAATATGGTGGGTATTTGTAGGGTATGTGGAGGACGACTTTTTTTTACCCAAATTGATGAAATGAAAAGGGGTTTTAAAGGAGATTCTCAGCTTTCCACCAATATAAATTATTCTTTACTTTCAATTTAATAAATAATTATTATTCATTTTCTATTTGAATTACGACTAAAGTCTTGATTGATAGGCTGATTGAAAAAATCTATAGCTTTCAAATAGTATCACATTTTTGGAATCCAAAACATGCATCACATTCTATGCTTCACATACTATAGGATTAAAAATAAATAAAAAAATTCATGAAGTTTTGATGAAGTTAAGGAGGTCAGACATACGAGTTTTTATATTTTTAAAAATTTGTAATGAAAAATCCATAATTAATTATTTACTTGGAAAGAAATTATAAAAAAGTATGCATCACATCCGGACATAAGTCTTCTACTTATGTCTAAAATCTTATAAAAAAGTATTATCATTTTATTATGGTTAGGGTTGTCAAACAAACAACTACTTATTTTTTTCCCTAAAGTTTAAGTAATATTACATTGAAATTTCAAATTTTCACTAAATAAATTTTTTAAAAATAAAAATAAACCTAGTAGTTTAGAAACTACATTCAATTTGCTACATATTCTATTCTTACATATTTTTGAAATAATATAGATAATGTATTGATATTTTTATGTAAAGTTTTCAAACTAGGATTTTTTTGAATTTTTTGCCACTTAAGAACCTATTTTTTCCATGATGATCCTCCACATAGCTGAATGCACAATGGAACCGATCATTAAAGGACCCAATAGGTTCATTAACTTCCCTCCTCATAGACATAAATTGTCTGTATAGCTCTGAAGGACTGATCGAAATCTTGTATTTCTACAGGAAAGCATTCTTCATGAGGTCCCATGAGGTAACAAACCCCCTCAGCAAATTGATGTACCAATAAAAGGCCTCTTCGCCCAACGAGTATGGAAAAAGGTGGCATGCAATGTCTTCATGACTGATTTGCATATCCATAATTTATGTCTCAAATATCTTGATGTGTTCTTCTGCCATTCTTTGTGAGTCACAAGGATTGAATTTTGAACATAAGCCCTCTAGATTCTTGGGCATGTCATGATACACGCCAAAGTGCAATGGTGAGGGATTTTGTGGCAACCAAGCCATGGGGGGAGGTGGAGGTGGTATATTCTCTTGAAGAATAGCAATCTGTAATTGCACCTGCAGTAAAAGAACAACCTAGGACTGCACCTAGGCTACAGTTGTTTGGACTATACCCTGGGCTTGCAGGGCTGGGGAAGATGCAACTTCCTGGCTGTCAGAGATGAGGGGTGAAAAAGTAGTTTGGTACTGCTGGGTGGAGGTTGCACAAGACTAGAATGGAGATGAAGGTGGAAGGGAAATGGGTGGGGTGGATGAAAAGGAAGAAGCAACGTCTCCTCCCTTAGTCATTTTACCCTTGTGGGGGGCTGTAGCTCTTGAAATTCTCCCTTGTTTGGTGTCGACCATAGAAACCTTTGAAATCTCTCCTGGGAGAATGATCCAATTCAATCCCACTTCACAAGGCCCTCCTTCTAGTGCCAGTTTTGTTGATGGGTTTTTTGTACACTTTCTCAACATAGGCAATGCATATGTGCACTACCTCTCTTGAAAGGAAATCTCCAATGGCAAGTTGCAGAAAATCTCCCCATGGTCTCTCGAGTGTTAGGTCATGAATTGCATGAAAATCCTCAGTTGATGTTTGATGTGACATTGTTTGTAATCGCAGGGTAGACTTATGTAGCTGGATGCAAAGTGGATCTTAAAATTTCAAGTTTCTGAGATGGGAGTTATGGTGCAATTTATTGTAGGTTCAAACAATAATCTAAAACTTCAATGTTGTTCTCAAGTTTTGGCTTTACAATGTGCAATGAACCTTAGCACAGGTTGTTTCTTCAAGAAAAGAGAAAAGAGCATGGAAGAGGGAAGGTTTCTAGATCTGCAACTAATTGTGAATAGTAATCATGGAGTTCCTACCATGGACAACTTTCTTCAAACAAAATTTCACTTAACCAAAAAATTCACAGTCTCATGAAATTTGTTCTATCTTCTAAGGCCTGAAGGTATTTCACCATTCATTCACTATATACATGCATGAACAAAGATAAAAGTATGGATCAACTTTGAATTCAAGCCTAGACTAACTTTGCACAGCTATTTACCAGCAGCAAACAACAAAAAGTATGGACTAGGAAGGCATCTACATAGTAACAATTTTCATAACTACAGAACAACATTACCAAGATCTATCTAAGCATTTCAAATCTAACTAAAAGAAATAATGTAAATCTAAATAAACCATCTAACAATGGAGATTGAATCAATGTGAAGAACTCAGAAAATGCACCAAGTCAATGTATTATTATTCGAAATTTCAGTAGAATGTCTTTACAACAACTCAACTCTCTTTGGAAATGAGAGGAGACCCCATATTTATAGTGCCCAAAAAGTAGAATGAATGGCCAAGATTCAATCTTATTGTTTGGTGAAGATTCACTACAAACTAGGGTTCTACCTACCCCACAAAAACATTACAATTTAAAATACAGTTTTGTCTTCATCCCTATTTTTTCTTCTAGTGACAGCACTATAGCATTTTGTCTTTTGCTGATTGGTCTTTTTGTTGTAGCTATTCCTTTAGAAGTTCTTCACTGATAATAGGGCTGCCTTCCTGCTTCTTCAAAGTTGCATACTCCATGAATTTCAGAATCACCAGTTGGAGTTTGTCAATTTCCATGATCTCAGACCGTAGCACTGGATAACTCCATTCTTTTGAGTTGTACTCAATACTTTTCCAATTTTCATCATATTTGGCAGTGTGATCCCTGAACAGCTCCAACTGGGAGAAGGCATGGGAGGAAAAATTCATGAAATCTGTTGTTATCTCGTCAGACATCCTGTCCTCCATCTTCTTCTAGAAATGAGGCTTCATTTTCTCTGGATCAATTTGCATCGTGGGAATGTCATATCCTGTCATTAGCCTCAAATATCAGGCACAATCTACCCTAATTTCCTTGACCCATTCGATATCCAGATCCACTTTACCAATTATCTACTCCATCCTTTCTTTTCTATTATCAAAGTCCCACCTCCACACATCCACTATCCAATCATCATCCCTTTTTAGTGTGAGCTTGCTTTCCCATGTGGCCTTTGGTAGTTGGAGGATGGCCTCAATCTTTGGATAAGTGGAATTATATGTAGCAGGAAAGTCAGTGCAGAGCCTCTTTGTACCTTCCAAGGACTGCTGTAAATCAGAGAACTTGTTGGTTGTTCGAACAACCCAACTGATACCCATGTTTCCTACATAGATAACTTGTCAGAACGAGCTCTCTGTAGTCTTGTCCAAGTTCTTTCTCTTTTACAGTTTGTCAATCTATCCTTTGGAAAAGAATTGGGGTGGAGCCGTGGACGTGGTAGGCATGTCTTCAACTGAAGACCATTGTTGGATGTAATCCGTCAAGGCGGCTACCTGTGCTTTAAGCTCATCTTTTGAGACCTTATCTTGTTGTCTTAGGTGCACCATCGTAGCCACTGACTCTTCAATATGCTCCACCTTTTTCTCTCTAGTCGCAATCCCCAAGTTAATGGCATGACGTTATAGCTTACTCATCCTGGCCTACGACCGGTGTTTATACTTGCACAATTATGGACCCAGAAGCATCCATCATCACCTTGGATCTAACTTTGGGCTTCTTCTCCTTCCTAGTTGAGATCTGCACTCGGGCTAGGATAGCCTCTAGCCTTTCTCTTAGGTCCTTTAGGGTGGGAGTCTTCTTTTCAAGCTACTTCTCTAGCCATTCAAGCATGGTAGATTTTTCCTTGGATAATTTTTTATCACCCCCACCTTCCTCTGTCTGGATCTCTGTTTGCTCACTCATGGGAGCCCTTTCTTCCATTCTAGTGTTGTCTCTCGCTTCCTCATTGGAGTCTTGGATGAATGTGAGGCATTTGATGGGAGGCTTAGTAGTCAATCGCCCCCAGGGACTTTCCTTTATCTCAATTCCCTTTTCTTTTCTTTCTTCAATTGGTTTGTGCTCGTGCATGTGCTCCTTAGGATTTTCCTCCTCTATATCTCATTTTTCTCAAGGAGGCACAACCTCCAGCTATTTTTCCCTCGTAGGGAGTTCTACTATTTCCATTGTCCTGCCACCTTCTCGCTCTTCTTTGGGAGGTGATATTTCTATCTCTTCATCATTATGCTTCAGTTTTCTGGCCATTTCCTCCTCGAGGTCATCATCGAAGGTTTGTATGATGATTTTTCCACCTTTACCCTCTTGTTCATCTCCACTCTTGGAAGAACTTGTTTCTTCTTCGTGAACCACCCTGTCAATTGGCCGGTGTTCATACTCCAGGTGTTCGTGATATTCGTCGACATCCTCCTCCATTACCGTCAAGGCTTCTTTCTCCTACCTCTCCCACTCCTCTGAAATTAACATCGTGGAATCCAATGTTGGCAGTCTTGTTACGGGTTATGAAGGCATAGCAGTCACAAGGACCTACACTAAGGTAGCCTAAATGGTGGGGTCCAAAAAGAACTGGGAGATCTCAGAGGGGATGTTTTGCATGTGTCGTGAGAAAAGCCTCTAGTAATGCAAGCGCAGGCATTGGTGTTGTCACCGTTGCTAATTAGAGTGATGCAATAGGTGACATGGTGGCGGAGGAAGAGTCAATCATTATGATGGGTCCAGTCAAGGGTGAGGAGGCGAGATGGACTGAGATATCCACCATAGGCGGGGACATGGTGACCATTGTTTGGGATACAAATGTCAGGGTGGTCAAAACAGGGGGAGCCAGAGGGAGTTTTGGCTGATCTGCCTTCTCTTCCTCACCTTCTTGAATTGTTGGCTACTCTATGGCACTTGCCATTCGTTTGGGCCTCTTAGTGGGTGAGCCTCCTAAATCATTCCTCGTATACACCTTGGGATCTAGAGACTGCTCTATTTTAGTCCCTTTCCTCTTTTTTGATCTAGTGAGCGGAGGAGATTTGAATGTCTCAACTGTTGAAGTTGTAGCAGTGACCTCCTCTATGGCATTGGGTTCACTCTTGAGCCCTTCATATGTCAAGACAACCCCTTGTTGTGCTAGTTTTTCCACTTGTCCCTTAACCCACTCTTTAGTTTAGGCCACGATTGGTTTAGTTACAATGTCAAGGTCATCGACCTCTTGTTCATCCCAATCTATGGTAGGGAGTGGAAAACTGAAGACTGCATTATATCTGGGGTCTATGATGGTTCTCTCATCCTTCTCGACATGGTCTCATATAGGAAATAGTTGCACCCTTCTTACGAAGTTTGCAGTCATCCTCATGTAGTGTCTTAGATGCACCACTTTTTCATCCTGGCAGTTTTCCTAGAAATTTTCAAAGTGATGTAGGTGGGCATACTCTGGTCCTAGTGCCTTTCTCACATGCCCATATGGGTCCACCCATGGGCGAGTAGTGTGTAGGCAAAAATGGTACTACGCCAATTCCTTTTTTAAATTCTCAACACACTAAGAAGTTTATAGTTTATACATCCCCTGACTGAAGGCTAAGGGGTAAGGGATCCCCTCCAAATGTTTGCTACTAAGGATGGTATGCACATGCTACAATTTTTAGGAGAGTTCTAGTAGTATAATCTAGTCATTGGGATACCAGGGCAGTTTATCTGGCCTTTCTATGAAGCCCTAGGCATGAATATATGTGAATTTGGGGAATTGTATAAACAGGAAGGCATACTACTTCAGGAATGCCCATGTGCTGTGAGAGACCCTTTTCTAAAAATCCCTTCCAAGCAACCAGATGATGTGGCCGATGAAGGTGTCATTCACCCTGCAGTACTCTTCAAATTTTTTGAACTGTAGTTGGGGATATCTGTCATAGTCTTTCAATCTTCATCTTGACTCCTCATTGGGTGCCACAAATAATTTTTTGTACATCCTTTGCTCTGCTAGTGAATAGACCAGATAGGAGGTCATGTGGAATTTAGAGCTCTTTTTCATGTTTATAAATTGCTTATGGAAGCAGTCGCTTATGATGCCTCTGTAGTAGAATGTGGCTTTTGTGGTGACATGTTCGTCCCCACGGAGGATTTGTTCAACAAAGTATACCATCCATTCTTTAAAATATGAGGTAGAAGGGAGGCCCATTACCTAGCTCAGCATGGTTACTAGATCATGGTAGTCTTCATGGAAATCGCTGTGAAAGAGTTCTTGAGGAACATTTGCAGCGCTGCCTTTTTTCTCCTTGAGCCATTATTGATTTATCAACTTCTTGTAGCCCATTGGGTTTTCATCCCACATTGCCTTTCCTTATTCCACGGTGGGAACCTCCATCTCCTCAAAGGTAGGAATGTGAAAAGTTCTCGTGATTCCCTCAGCTGACATGTCAATGAGGATGTTCCCATCTCTCTCAACAATGGTTCTTGTCAAGGGCTGGTAGGCCTGCCGGCAAGCCATGACCAACTCAAGGGCAATGAGAGATGGGGGGAGCCTGCTGCTTTTGCAATCCCACTTTGTCTGATTAATCTAGCATTGTCAGTCTAAATGGGTGAACCCTGACCCTTTTGTTTGAATTCATCAGTATCGACATAGCCGATATTGGTGTCTGTGATTTCCTTCTAGTCAATGATAATTTTTTAATGTAGAGGCTCACCCTGAAATTGAAACTTCATTTGGTCTTTATCCTCCTTTCCATGAGGAGTCATGCCTGATTTCTTTCCTTTGTCCCTCTCTACAGTTGCCCACAAGGGACCTACACCCGATTCCATATATCCTACAAACATAGACGTAATGAGTACAACCATTTACAAAAGCATTAACATTAGAAAAAATCCTATGAATTAAATCCAGTTAGACATCATACAATTAATGAAGTTAAATTTTCTCTTTCAGATGTTGTTAGTCACTTTCTGAAGGTATTTTTGACAATCCGGGCCCAAAGGGCCAGAATTCCCTGGCAGGAATGCTATTTTGAAAGGGCGAATAGGTTGGGGCAATCTGGGTGGTTTCTCCTGTCTTCATATTTTGATGGTATGAAAGGCTCGTGTTGAGGATGGTTGAATTTAAGCACGTGGGTCAATATTGGTTTTCAAATTTGGGGTCATTTTCCTTAGTTTTAGGGCCCCAAAATGTTAAGGGCTGAAAATTTATTATGACTTCACTATTTAAAATGGCCTGGAAGAAATGGAATTCTAGGGTAAGAACTCTGAGGTTTGGGACCCGGAAGGTCAAAAGATGGCTGATGATTTTCTATGGACTTTAAGGTGTTTGGGCCCGGGGGTGTGGGAAGGTGGGTTTTTCCGTTCAGAACAACATTTGTTGCACGAAAGCCCGGCGAGAGCGGCCCAATGTACCAAACCTGATAGAGCATTTGGTCACTAGTTTTTCCTTGTGAAGTTTCTCTAGGCGATCGAGGGGGTGGAACACGAAGCACGAGGAGATGTGTTTACTTCACCCTTATGCATTAGATGAAGGCAGACGAACCCCGATAGGTGGAGCCTGGTAGGCAAAGTCAACGAATGGAAGGTTGGGACCTGAAAGGTAGGGGGATGCAACCCAATGGCTATTTCAAATGGTGAAAGCTCCACGAACCAGGACTCGGTGGCACGATGACAAAGTAACTTAAGTTTGAATCCCTGGATGGCCAATAGGTGAATGGACCCCAAAGGGTTGAAAGGAGCAACGTCCTCGCCATTTTGGAATGACAGGGGTGAGGCAGGGTTCGGTGGACAAAACTATGATGACAGGAGCTTGGGATGTACAAGAGCAGTTTAAAGTCTGTAATTTTAATTCAGGAAAAATTTGATGAGTTGGGGCCTGGTGTTTGAGAAGGCGGGAGCCTTTTGTTGTTTGGGAATGACAAACACCGTGGGTAATTCTGAAAAAGGAGTCCCATCGAGGTGGGTTCGGGAGGCTAAAAGGGAGGCCAGATTTCAAGTGTTTGTTCATTAAACTAGATGACAATTAGTCAGCAGCGATCTAGGGTGGTGTGCTCGATAGAGCAATCTGCCATTTGAAAAGTTTATCATTTTTAAATTTCTTAATAGCGGAGGGAGGGGTCAGGCCTGGATGGCACGAATGCCTTGTGTGAAGAATGGCTATAGTGGTGTTTGGTTCTGGCCTGATCTTGATAGGTGATTTTGGAGGTTTTTTGAAATTTAAAGAAATGGGTTTTGTAGGTCTTATTGTGTTCTATCAATTAAATTCATTTTTAGCCCATGTTGTTCATTATTTTAAGCGTAAAATCATAAAAAATCCTCTCGATGGAATGGACGGAAAATTGACCTTGAAATTACGATGGGAGAAGGTGTGGAATCGACTAAGGATGGTCAAGTGATGATCTCAGATATGAAGACGGAAAGCAACAGATCTACTAATCTCCTCTAGCAAGCACTTTGATCTCTTCTGGAAAACCTGAAAAATGAAAACAATAGGTTGACCCCTATATTTATACCCTCAAATGTATTTAATGCCTTCATTTAATGTCTGTATGGCCGGTTGGTGGGTTGGTTGATTTCAAATTTATGGAAGACAGTGGGAGGTCCAAGGTCTGGGGGCTAGAAGGATGCAAGTCGATGGCCATTTGAAACTTCCTTTTCAAATCAACTACGAAAGGGGACTTGAAGTCTGGAGGGTAGAAAGACATCGCGGGCTAGCCATTGGGAATGATGAAAAATGAAAGGAACTCTGAGTATGGAAGTCCAATGGGACGGACCTAGGATGGTCGATGGCTGTCTGAAACTGGCAAATTTTAAACTGGCAGAAAATAGGGAACTTGGGCCTGGGGTTTGGGAAGGTGGGAGCATTCCGCCATTTGGGAACAATGAACACCTAGTGGAGACCTCGCTAGGGAAACCTGGCAAGGCAGGCACGGGAGGTACCAAGGCCGTTGGCAGAAGAAAACTACCAACGAGAGTCCATAAAGCACTAGGACTTGACTAAGATGAGAGCTCAAAGGTACGTTGACCATCTAGGACACCAAAACGGGGGCACGCAAAATGGGGCGGCAACAGAATGACCCGACAAGGTGAAAGAAAAGAGGGTCCCTATTTCGAACGGGGCGTGTGTGCTAAGGGCACAACAATCCTCCATTTTCAGCTTCCATATTTCAAAATTATTTCTAGAAAATTTATCCACCTCTATTCTCTTGGTGAACTTGTCATGATTTGAAAATTCCTACAAGAAGATCACAAAGTATCTTATACACAAGCTCCCACTCAAATCTAAATTAGTTCAAGAATCAAAACAACCCACAACTGAAATAAAAGGTGATAATGCTCTAATACCACTTATAAGGAAGCTAAGGTAGCAGAACAACTTCCTACACTAATCTTGAGAAGAGAATAATGTAAAACTTTTACAGATCTTTAATAGTTATAGAAAATTAAATAGAAATAAACATAAATATTATGCATACCATAACACAATGATTTATGTGGGGAAAACCCTTTTGGGAGAAAAACCCCACACTCTAAAAGTTTCCTAATATATTATTCAATAAATCACAAAGATTACAATATATTTGCAGAGCAAGCTTCCCATAGGAGCATCACCACTTAGAGATCAAGAGACAACATAACTACTATTAGACTATTAGACTACATCACGATATATCTCTACCACAGCCGTCATACAACACTCTCATAAAATAGGCTCACATTCTAATATAAGAAAGACCAAAAAAAATCCACCATTAGATCTAAAACCTAATAATTAATGGTCTATATTTACAATATATAATTTATATACTATAAGCCATTTTAGAAGGTTCCTGAAAAAGTTAACAAAAAAATTGTTTACACACATCCCACTCTCCACCCCTTATTCCATTATATATTAGACCTATCACTATACAAGGTTGAGACACAATTTCCCAACCCTTTTAAGATGTTTATGTGTTTGTTGTGAAATGAATTTTGTTGCCACCTTTTCTTTTGAATGCTAAGTCACATTTCTCTAGCTGAGAAGGGTCATTCTAATACCTTGTATCTATCCTTTAGATGCTTATTCCAATGTATACATAGAGGTGTTCTCAACCTCTAAAGGACACATCTTCTGTATTCATGATGTTTTTTTCTAAGCTATTATAATCTGCATTTTTGAGTTATGCGAGGCTGGGAGTTGTGAGAAAGTTTCTTCATGGATTTACATTTTGATTTTAGAGAAGGATGAGGAAGGAATTTTGATCAACCACTTGGAGCATTGCAATAACATGCATGCTAAATTCTTTTTTCTTATTCTTTGATGTTTGAATTGATTATCTGACATTGAATTTTTGAATTAGAGATACTATATTATTTATTATAGGGAAAGATTGTTTAAATCGTATAGGAAAAGGAAAGATTGCTTGTTGCACTTTGTGCTATGATTTATTTTGTTTGAAGTGTTTGTATATATTCCGTAATAAGAAATAGACAGATATAAAGGGATTAAATATTATATTGGGCATATAGCTTTCAAAGCTAATTGGTTAAACCAGCTAAGTCTTAGAGTACTATGTTTTACTTAGTAGACATAAGATAGTTATGCATAGAGGTAATAGTTCATTCCTGGGGTTAGGATAATCCAATTAAGGGGATAGCCTATGCGTAGATTATGAATAATCAATATAAATCAAGCTAGGAAGGTTGATGATATACTTGACATCCACTTGTTTTGGGGGAATAAATACTTTGGCCAAAGTAGCATAAGTCACCACTATTTACACTGTCAGTCACTATGATCCAGGTTTACATTCTAGGTTGAGGTATGTCATATATGTAGGTTATAGCCACTGTGTGATAGAACCTAGATATGTAGGACACAACACCAAGATTAGAAAAGTTCAAGTTTTATTGTGAGGTTACCAAACCAATCTCTTCACTGAAGGGTACAACCATCTATCAATTTGATTGTTTTGCAGGGAACTACAGTTAGTCCATGGTTGGTGAAAAAGTGCTTGATTGATACTTCTTCTCATTAGTTGGTGACCAAGATTTGCATGATGATATTCCAAGACTATGTGTACTTCTTATGCCAGTAAGCTCCATGGAGCCTTGTTTTTGTATTTTTCATCCACTATGATGGAAGGATTACAAAAGTGAAATGATTTCATGTTATCATGTTTTATGTAACCATTACTTGGAATTTTTAATACTTTTATATATCGCAACGGAAAAGTTTTGAAAAGATATTATTTCAATTTTCAAATATGCATGTTATGTTTATAGTTTTGAAAGAAAAAAATTATTTCTCTTCATGGATAGATGCTAATTTTTTTGACTTTAGGTTAAAATCTAGGAAAGTTACTAAGTAGAACATTGGGCATGCTATACATTCTTCTATGTCATATCTAAATTTCATTGATTTGAGATATAAAGTACCTAACAGCACCCCCTTTGAGATAATAAACATTACGTTTTGTCCTTGTTCCTGCAACAACCAAAGTCCTAGAGCTACCCTTTTTGATTTCACAACCATCATCCTGAAACACCAAATTGTATCCTCTACTACACATTTTTCCTACACTAAGAAGATTATGCTAGAGAGCCTTGACATAAAGAAAATTATTTGTGTTATGCTTTCCATCAAAACTAGTTAAACCTTTTCCATATATCTTATCAGATATATCATCACCAAATTTAACAAGATCACTGCCATACTTTTGATGTTTAAAAACTTACTCTTATCACCTGTCATATGATTTGAGCATTCATTATCAATTATCTAGTAATTCCTCTCTTATCTTGCATGAGAAGTAGTCACCATAGTTCCTTCAATATTGCGACCTATTTATAGAGCAGTTTCATTCACCCATCTTCCAAGAATAGTATAATTAGTTCCAACATTTAGAGCCATGATCAAGAATTCATCACTATCTTCATCAAGATAGTTTAATTCTTCATCATCATATAGATGATTTTCCTTTGAACATAATAACTCTTCTTGATAGATTTACCTTTATGATCTTTATGTTTATTATTTTCATCTTTGATTGAACATTTAGAACCATAATAAACCTATCTTTCCACAAATGAAACACTTGAAGGTTAAGGGTCAATGGAGGGTCATGGGGATCTAAACTAGGGCCTTAAGTGGTAATGATAATTAAGAAAAATAGACTTACTCAACTTGACATAAAAATTCAAATAAGTTAGTAACATAATTTGACCATAATGTAAGAACAAAATTTGTAGAAAATTAAATGTAGTTTCTAATATATAATTTTTTATTTGGAAAATAGTAAATCTATTTAGTGAAAATTTAAAATTTCAATGTGGTAGTACTAAATTTCAAGAGAAAATAAAAAAGGTGTATGTCTGACCAACCTAAGTACAAGAAAAATGTAATATATTTATTTGAAACTTTCAATATAAGTAGAGGACACATGCACAAATGTTCTACAGTTTTTTTTTGTAATTTGTTTGCAAGTAAATAATTAGTTATGATTTTTTTATTAATTTTTTTTAAAAATATTAAAACTTGTTTGTCTGACCACCATAACTTGGTCTAAAATTTATGAAATTCAATTTTTTTTTAATCCTATAGTATGGGAAGAATATAATGTGCTATGTATTTCAAATTCAAAAGATGTGAAATGATTTAAGAATTATAAATTTTTCAATTATCCTATCAATTAGCACATTAGTAGAATGTATGTATAAAATCAATAATAATTATTTATTTAATTTTAAATAAGACATATCTTATATTTTTGGAAATCTGAAAATTTTCTCAATAAACCCTTTTCATTTCATCAAATTTGGATAGAAACAATGTCGTTAGCCATTTTTGGTCATATCACCACTTTTTGGACCCCAATGATCTTGCACTCACGCGTAACTTACCTCTATATTTTCCAGTGTCATTTTTCAATCCCCTTAGAAAAATTTCTTCCACCTCATCAATATCATCTAGATTTGATTCATCATCCTTCTCTGCCTTGCTAACTTGAAAAGTGGTTTCTTTGTTTGTAGCATCTTGACCAAACTCTCTCAATTCGTAAGAAATTAAAGCACCAAACATTAGATCTAGAATATTGATCTAAATTATGAGCTTCCTCAATAGCAGAAACTTTAGAATTATAAGATCTAGGGAGAGTTCTTAATACCTTTTTCACAACCTCACTTTCTTCTAGCTTACCACCAAGACCATTGATGGCATTGACAACTTCATCCACTCTAAGCATGTAGGCTATAATATCTTCATCTTGAGACATCATCAAAGTTTCAAATTTGTCTTTGTAATTCTTCATCTTTGCTTGCTTGACCTTACCATCTCCTTCATAAATAATCTCCAACTTTTTCTAGACATATTTAGCAAATTTTAGACTTATCACCTTTCCAATTTCAAAATCACAGAGTCCACTCATAATAGCATTCCTTTCTTTTTCATTGTTCCCATAATAATTGATCTCATCATCACTTTCCAAATCATTAGCAGACATAGTATATCCTTTTGCAACTGATTTCCAAAGTCAAAATCCAAGAGATACCAAAAAGGTTTCCATCCTAGATTTCTAGTAAGCATAATTTTTTTCATCAAACATAGTAGCTTTGACACCCTTTTTGTGTGTCATCTGGGTCTACCTCAAGTCATTAAGCTTCTTCCAAGGAACCACAACACTAATACCAATTTTTAGATGAACAAGACAACTAAGATGTGGGTGAATCAATTTTATATTAAAACATTCAATACCTCATTAAATTTCAAACCCTTATGAATATTTAAATCCTCATTAAGAATTAATAGAATGTAAACATATGAAACAATAATACAAAAACAACCAAAGATAATAGAATACTATATTTATGTAGAAAACCCTAACTAGGGAAAAATTATGGTGAGGATTAGATCACATATATATAAATAGCAATAGTGAATACAATTAGGCTTACTTCCCAAAAAAGAAGGAAGGCTCGCTGTTAAGGGGTCACTGCCCAAATGACTCACTGTCTAGAAGAAAGAAGAAAAAATAAGATTATTATAGAAATATTGACTATCTCAAAGTAATAGGAAGAATCTACCACTGCAACACTACACCGTCCACAACCTTTGGCTCACTATCTTTGGGTAACTTGAGACACATTGAAAATGTAAACACCTTCTACTCACTACATCCAGATTCATAAGCATTAAGCTCACACTAAAATCACCACACTTGATCAAATTTGCAACTCCCACACTTCTAACAGATGCCACTCACATCTCCAACAATTCATCAAGTACATTTATATCCAAACACCTCAAAAAACTTCTCCATGTTGGCCACAATGAAATGTATGCACCTGAAACATGCATCCACTAAATAGGTCGGCACCAAACACTTCCACAATGGAAAGAAGTGAAGGAAAAAAAAGATAAGGATTAACTAGGACCCAAATATACTCTAACACACATGGGTATGTGCAGGATCATCATGGAAAAAATAGTCCCTTAAGTGGTGAAAAATTCAAAAAAATTAGAGTTAGGCAACTTGACGTAAAAATTTGAATAAGTTATCTATATTATTTCAAAAATATGTAAGAATAGAATATGTATAAAATTGAATGTAGTTTCTAAACTAGAAGGTTTTTTTTTTTTTTTAAATCTATTTGGTGAAAATTTGAAATTTCAATGTGGGAGCACTTAAATTTCAGGGAAAAAATAAGTAGGTGTCTGTCTGACCACCCTAACCACAATAAAATGATAATATTTTTTTATAAGATTTCATATATAAGTAGAGGACTCATGTCCCGATGTGATGCATTTTTTTTGTAATTTTTTTCCAAGTAAAGAATTAATTATGTTTTTTATTACAACTTTTAAAAAATATAAAACTCATGTCCCACCTTAACTTGGTCAAAACTTCATGAAATTCATTTTTTTTAATCCTATAGTATGAAAAGCATAGAATGTAACACATGTTTTGGATTCAAAAAATGTGATACCATTTGAAAGCTATAGATGTTTTTCAATCAGCCTATCAATTAGGACTTTAGCCTATCAATCAGGACTTTAGTCGTAATTCAAATAGAAAATGAATAATAATTACTTATTAAATTCAAAGTAAAACATAATTTATATTGATGGAAAGATGAAAATCTCCTTTAAAAACCCTTTTCATTTCATCAATTTTGGGTAAAAAAAATCCATTAGCCACATACCCCACACACCCATTATATCGCCACTTTTTGGCCCATCATGATCATGCACATACCCACATCACCACACTTCCATAAACAACAAACAATCTATGTCATCAGTACTAGCAGCTAGTTTGGCCAAACCTGCACTAACACTAATAAGAAACCACAAACATGCTTCTCCAAGTCCAAAACAAAACATCCAGACCACAAAGAAACAATTCACAATGTACACACAATGTCCTAGAATTTTCCAACATCATCAAAATATTTTGCAATACTGCCACAACCACCTACAACTAACAATTTTCACCATTATTTTGTCATGAGAAATGAAGAAATGAAGCAAAGGGCCTGACTATCCTCAATGAGAAGGCGAGGCAGTGGATGGAGGAAGTCTTGGCTAGTAAGGATGTTGTTGGAGATGTTGTTGGCCTTCCTAGTGTTTTGATTTAAGAGGTAAGTGATAAGGGTCCCTATACTAGGAATCATAATAAAACTAAGCTGAATGTTGGGATTCCTTCCAAGGAGATCATTGAGGTTATGGAAGTGCATCAGAAGATTATGGATGGTGATATGAAGGTAGTTGATATTTTAAAGAATATGTAGTTGTTACTGGTCCTCGTTTTTGGAAACTTTTCTTCTTCTAGTTTGCTACTTGTTGGTTGCTTGTTGAAACCCCTTCAAAACCGATTTTGCCTCTAATAAAAAACAACATCATTCTATGCAACAAAACATATTGCAACATAACATAACTTATGAATCCAAACTTGCATAAAAAATGAACACCAAAAACTTGAAAGTGGATACAAAAAATATTATCACATTCTCAAATCTCCAATATAGGAAACAACAATGTGGAGAAATACAGAACAATCTCATTTTTCCTAGACAATCTTCTACATAGGTAGACACATTGTCAAACACATCTTCCACTATCACACAATTCTGATGCTAAAACTCTATATATAGCACTTTTTAACACCTTTGGCCATCACATCCAAACTATAGAAGCATATCTTCAACCATGAAGAAATGTGAAGCACAACATTGAACACACCTCTATCACACTACACACTCTTTTATTTAAATTTTCTCAAAATAACTTGGAAACCAAGTGAGTTGGTTGCATCAACATCACAAACACCTTATCAACATATTTATATCATTTGGAACACTAGTTCACAATATCCACATCTACAATACCTTATGAACACCACACTAGAGGTTAAAATCAGTGACAACACTAAAGGAAACATAGTGCAACACACACATTTCTGACATCAATTTCAACACTACAATAATCTTTGTGATCATACATAACTCTTTATCATGCAAAACTCTTTAATAGGTCCAAAAATCTCCACATACTAGGGGTTGACATCAATGTGACATCAAACCACAACGCATCCATACTTGACACTGATGAAAACACTACTAGCAATCTCCAATAGTCTCCCCAACTATAGTAGAGATTGCCATCAATGACAATACCAACAATATTCTAATAGGAGCGTGTTGAAGATACCCTATAAAACTATATAGGTTGAAGTTGAGAACCTTGCACAACAAAAATTGTTGGAGCTTAGCCCACTGCCTAAACTAAAATCTAACCACCAAACCCTCTAACCAAAATCTCCTCAATAAGCTTGGTCTTATCCATGGTGACCTCCAATATGTTCAACTCAATAATCAAATACCATGATTGGTTTGAAAATTGAAGCCTCTAAAAAAAAAACTACATTAACATCCCCTAATTCTTAGTTTAGTTTTCACAATGTTTAATATCAAATAAATAGTTCTCATACTAACAAACCATCATTCCAAGTTGGAATAGCTCATGGAACTCATCAACATGATTATGCTCATAATGATCTAAAAGGTAACATGAATAAATTTTTCCAAGAAATTATCCCATGAGGTTGTGGTAATGTACAAATGATGACTTTTCTCCTCCTAGTACCACTAGATGGAAGGAAATCATATCAAGTACATGATGGTGCAATGAGCCTTGATGTTTCTACTATAGGGATGCATCATGAAATAATAATCCAAAGCCAAAAGATAACTATCTACCACAAAATCCAATAATGAAACTTCAAAGGTTATTGGATGGGGTTGAAGAAGATATCTCATCTGCCTTGTAAAAATATTATCCATATCTACTAGTTGCCTAACCCACCATGAACATCTCCTCCACTCTAGAATGGCCAGATCTTCTAGATTTCTCTCTATCCAACTTGGGGCTGCTCCTCCCTCACTCTTTGAGAAGGATGGAAATACATTAAATGATACACCTCCTAATGAGGGCACAATATCACTATAATTAGAATGCTAAGCAATTAAACAAGTACACATCACTCATAACAAATAATATAAACTATAGGTTTTAATGTATGAAGATAGTTATTTGATACTATATGTGAATTGCTACCATGGAAACATTGGACATTAGATTAGAAAAAATAAATTTCTTTTATTAAATACTAAACATTAAAATAATTACACAAGACACTATGGTGTCACACCACAAGACAACACACTCAACATGAACAAGAAATCATCATTGATTAAATTGTGACATAAGAAGAATACTTACAATACTAAAACAAAAATACAACCCCCAAGAGGGATGTAAACCAGAAAGAGGTCTCTAACACAAGGGTTAGAACCCTAGAAAAGTACACAACCCTAGTAGGTACAAGCACCCTAACATAAGAAATGATAATACGATGATTTCATACAAAGGCATGTTTCCCAATGAAAAATTTGACATCAATTTTCAGCAACAATTCTTATTCACAAGATAATAAAATAATGATACTCACAAGACTAAGAGGAACAATTTTTTTTTACAACTTTCTTGCAAAATAGTATAAAAACATTCATTATTTGATGAACAAAGGGACTGTATTATGACAAATGACTACAATACACTTGGAGGTTACTAGTTCCCATATGGGACACTAGCACATCAAGGGGATACTAGTGTAACTCAACTAATTTTTTGCATCTATTTTGGTAGACCCTATTTTTAGCATTAGAGGCTTGTTTTGATGCCAAAGTCTTTGGATTGCATTGTATTCCTTTACCTAGACTATGGTCCTATTCCTAGATTGGTGTATTGGATACAAAGAAAACTAAAGATCATTCTATGACCTTTAGGACTATCACAATTATTATCAACCATGTAAGGAAATAATTACAATTAAAAGTAGACACAAATTTGACAAAAATGTATAAGAGATTAAAGTAGTCCTAGATACTTGATTTGAAGTTATACTAGCACTAAAGAAGATAACTCCCAAAGGATGGGGATTCATCAATAGACTTCGACACATGAATAATAATAAAATGGATTAATGGAATTTTTTCTACACCCCCCTTTCATGCCAAGACACTAAGGAGAACCTAAAATAACCCATCTATGAGGTAGGTCCTCACATGAAGACACACTAAAGGGTACCAAAGGAAACCAATTGTTTTCATCTTATAAATTGCATTTTGGGTGTCTGCAAGAAGTTGAGTCCACTTTTTGGCCAAAAGGTGGAAGTGTTTTTTTCTAATTTTTAGAATTTGTCACATTTCTCCTAAAAATTTGAATTACTTAGAGATTGAATCTTAAAAAGAGTCATTAATATGAAACATAGTACTCAAAGTTTAGTTCCCAAATATGGAATGTCTTTTAATACATAGATAATTCAAATTGATTTTCAATAGGTATGTATAAAAACCACTGTTTAAAAGTCACTTTCTCAAGACCATACTATAAAATGTATATGAAAACCATATTTGTACCTAAATAAAAGTATTTTTTTGAATCCTTTTAGGGAAAGATCTGTAAGAAATTGAAGATTGTTGAGGATATTTTTTTGTAATTTTTTTTCAATAATTTTTATTGGCCATAATTGATATTTTGAAAACCTCTCATGTAGGAGAAGCATAAGTAGACCTAACATTATCTTTTTAATTTTATTTTTTTTAAATTGATTTTTTTTTAATATTGTTTACATATAATTTGTTTTTCAAAAAATGTAAAAAATAAAAAGTTATTAAAAAAATAATAAAACCTATTATTTCATGTTTATGGACTAGTTTCATAAAAAAATATTTGAAAAAGAGAAGAAAAAATCTAATTGTAAAACTTACTTATTTGAAATCTACAGAATCTCATCTATAATGGGTTTTAATTTTATTAAAAAATTCTACAAAAATGTCTTCAAACATTTATCCAAAGTCACTCATTTCTAGTGACACTGACATGACCTTCAAGTTGCAAGTTAAAGTAGGTTGAAAGCTAAGGGTTAGCTTCACTAGCCTTTTTCTGGCCCAAAACCCATACTAGAATCTAGGCTGGAAATTCAAAATTTAAGAAATGAGATCTTGTTCTAAAAACGGGATCCTGTATCCTAAACGGGATCCCATTTTATTTTTTTAATACTTTTAGTGGTCTAAAAGAAAATTAGATCCCGTTTAGGATACAAGATTCTATTTTGAAAAAAAAAAACTAAGATCCCATTTCATAAATGGGATCTTGTTTGCACTTTTTGACCTCTTTTTTTATTGATAACAGATTACCAATGATTTCCTAGAACTTGACATATTATACTATACGAACAAAAATGACTTCTTCTACATATTTTTATTGATTATTATCTTGTTCATGATCTTTACATGTAATTTCTATTCAATTTTGGAAGGATTCAACCATTGGAACAATCTTGCAGTGGAATTGTGTTCATTATCTAGTCATTTTGAGGAGGAATACAAATCACTTTTATTATTCAAATTCATTTGTACTTCATAGTTTGGTATTCATGGGATCAAGATATCATGGAAAGAGGAAAGAAAGGAGGGCCATCAACCTTGAAGAAATTGAAACAAATAGAGAGTAGGCAAAACAACAAAGAGATAGAAGGATGATTATTCAACAAATGAATAATATTGAAGCATCTAGTTCCATGACTATTGAAGATAAATTTTTTTAGGAGACCATGGATGATGGGATGGACATAGATGATGCAAATTTGCAAGAGGTGAATGTGGAAGATAATATGATAAATTAATCCTAGCATGTATTCAAACCCACCTTTCAATGATATGCATAATGTGACAATAGGTATAAATCCATGTACATCTTCAAATCCACCATTGAATGATATGAAAAATGTGATTATAGATGATATTAGTATTACTAATTTACAAGAATTTGGATATACCAGTGTTGAGATTGATTCTATTCCTAGACAAGTTGTAGAAAAAAACATTGAAAATAAAAGCCCTTGTGTTGGTCAAAATGAAAATCCTTTTGTTGTTGAAAATGAAAATCCTTGTGTTGGTGAAAATGAAAATCCTTGTGTTGTTGAAATTGAAAATATTTTTAAAAATATTGAAAGTAATGTTTTGGATAATCTTCCTTGTAAGATTTCTTGGAGAAAAATAAGAACATTTGCCAATAAATTATAAAAAACAATATTTTATCGAAAAAACAATCATTTCAATGTCAAATCATGATGCAATTGATGAGAATATGGAAAATGAGAAAATTAATGAAAAGGGGATTTTTATGAAACCAAAAAAAGATGAATCACCCAAAAATACTTTATCTATTGTTGCTAGTGTCATTGAGTCTATGGGAAAGAAGAGTCAATCTAAAGATAAGAATGTTGTGAGACAAGCTATAACAACTACTATAATTAATGAAACAACTTTGGATAAAAAAATGTTAAGCAACATTAGTGGAATTATAAGCATATTGTTGAACACCCAGAATACTGAGAGGGGGGTGAATCAATATTCTATTAAACCATTCAAACAAATTATCCATCCAATTACCCTAAACAAAATTCAAATGATATAAATAAAGAAATTATGAAACATCCACAACATCAAATAAGACATGAAGATCAATATTTTTACATGGAAAACCCAAAATGGGAAAAACCATGGTGAGGGTTAGCTCACAATATATTATATCCAGATATACTATATTACAGAAGTGCTCACTACAAGTGGACTCACTATCTAGTAGAATCACTTCCCTCAAAGAATAGGATAGAAGAAATAAGGGGTGGCTTACAACCTATTTGAACTGATACAAATGCATCTACAATATGCTAGATTATAATTTTGATGAAGTACAATATCAATCTTTGCATTGATCTGGATCAATGCTCTACTAAGCTCTGTATTCACACACCTTGCAACAAAATTCACACAACTCTAATAAAATGTGTAACACACACATGTGGGTGGCACACCATACATGTCATCTATGTCTCTTTATTCACTGTGAACAAAGATTTTGGCACTCAAATGCTTTATAGTCGTTCTAGAGTTTTTCACCTAAAAGGATAAAGATTGGGCCAAAATGCAATGTAAACATTCAAAGATTAATGTGATGTGGGAATAATGTGCCTAGATGAGATGAACTAAATGTATAAAATGAACAAAAGATATTGATTATGCATGCAAAACTAAGAAATATGAAGTGTTTGAAAACACAATGTTGTATGCAAATATGAACTAAAAACATAAACAAATAAGAACAAAATTGAATGAAACTAATTGGATTGCACTTGGAAAATGAAAGAAAATCTAGGAAGATTCTAGAATGCTACAAAATTCATTGTTGGAGCCCACTAGGACTCATTCACCATAGATGGTGAATTAGTCCTGTTTTTGGTAAAATTTGTTGAAATAGGTTTCGGGACTTCAAGAACACAGAACATCATAAAACTCTCTTTCTAGCCTGGTAGTGGGACTCATTCACCACAGATGGTGAATTATTCCACCTATAGAAATATGAAAAGTCAAAGGTCAACTCTATGGGTCCTGATCTATACTTTCCTGCTTGTTGGGTTGACAAATCTAAATCTAAAAAATATGGGATAAAAGAGGTATCCAAGCTTCAATTAGGGTTATTTTGACTATGATTACTTTGATGACTTTATGATTACTTTTATGACTTTGCAACACCTCTTTGACACCTTTCTCCTTCAAAAATCTACCTACAAGACCTACAAACACACGTACAAAGAGGGGGGAAAAGGTTAAGAGTTAGAGTATAGGGGTTTTCCTTGGTCAAACCCCACTTTGGTAATTAAACCATTGATAATGAAATGAAATAAGAAGAGAATGATGAACAAATGACATGCAAATTTCATAAACTCACCAAACCCTTATTGTTGAAGTCTGAAAATATGTCAATGGTTGCTCCAAGATGCTTGATAATTGCTTGATTGAGTGATGAAAATGATAGAATGTTTGAATGTTATGATACATGGATGAACTATGTTGATTGGAGATTAAAATAAATAGAAAATCATGTATTTATACACACTTATGCCCTAATTTCCCAAAAATACATCACAGGATGACCTTAGGTCTTTAGGAATAATAACCCACCAGTAATTTAAGTTTATTTTTATTTTTGTGGCAAGAGGGAATCATTCACCTGTAGAGGTGAATGGGTCCTATTCAAGGCATGTGAATGGGTGTCATAAATTATATTGTATTAAATGATGTTTGTTAGGTTTACATTTAAAAATACACTTAATTAAGTCCTGTAAGTGCATAAAGGGGCCAAATAAAGGATAAGAAAGGTGTATTTGGTGATGACAAGTCTAGAAAAGTGTGAAAGTTAGTTACAAGAATTTATAACACTTTAAAATAAGACTTGGTCAGTGATAAAAAGGGGGTATGTAAGTGAATTATAATAAGAAGAAGCTAGAAAAGTGTGAAAATATCTTACAACACTTCACAACACTTTTACAAGACATCATAAAGTCTTAATGATTCATAAAGATTCAAGACCTAATGTGGATGTGTGGGACACATTGCAACATTAAATCAAGGAAAAATCAAGCCAAATAAGCACAAGGAGGGAAAAAAAAAGGAAAAGTAAAAGGGTTACTTTTTTCATGTCCACAGTTAGCCCCCTCTTTATTGAGAGGATGAACTTGCTTCAAACTCACACTAAAGTAGTCAGATATGCAATCAAGAGGGGTATGAATGTACTAATGCTTTATGAAATGAGACAACATCAATAAAGAGGGATGATCAAGCCCCCAATATCAAGATCCCATGGAAAATCAATCATGAGCACAAAGGAACACAAAAAGTGAATGAAGGAAAGTCGGATCAAGCTTCGATCATCTATCTAGCTTGTTATGGATTAGATGTAGGCTGCTTGTTTGGAAAATACATACTCACTCTAGGGTGATGGAACTCATGGTTGTTTTCAGGGTGAGAATGCCCCCAAGGTGAGAAACATACACTCACGGCTGGTATGTACTCACAAACACATAGGTGGCTATGGGGAAAGTCGTGCCTCAGAATGAACTTCCCACTCAACCATACTAAAGCTATACCTCTTGATAAGTTTAATAAGGAACCACAAAGGACAACTTCATTTTGTACTTCATGAGACAAGCAAATCTTCGTATGCTTAGAAATCATGAACAAATGTGCAATGGCACCACAGGCATGCAAGTTGTCTTCTACAAGGTTTCCATGTAAATGCAAAATGTAGTGTATGCAAAAGCAAATGTTCAAAGGAGTCTTTCTTAGTTCATGTGAGCTCTATAACTTAGGGAACATTGTGTCTAATGCCTCCAAGATAGGACCAATCAAAGAATAGAATATTGGAAACTTAGGGGATGCAATGTGTTGCATCAAGCCACTAAGAGGAATGTAATATGCTAAGAGATATCACACTTATGAAAGACATCATACCCAATGTCATCCACAAAGTGGCAAACACATTGTATGAAACAATAAGGCTGCACTAAGAACTAAGATAATGAAAAATGATAATGCCAATGTATGCCCCCACTTTAAAGGAATTGTTACACACCGTTTTGTGAGCAATTACTTTAAAGTAGTGAATGAAAAATACAAAAAAACAAGTCTTGAGATCCAAATTTGAACGCCCCTATGCCAAATCATACATTTCCGAGTAAGGTTGTGTCATGCAAATGAAAAAAGAACAAAAGAAAAAGGGGTTTCCCCCAAAAAGGAACACACCAAACACATAAGGGATTATGGATTTGGGGTCAATATGTTCGTTGCTACAATGTTTTGATTAAAGAGCTCAGAATTGTCATCATTCCCCAAATACATAGAATTGGAAGAATGACACAAAGAGAGAAAAAAAAAAAAAAAAAAAATCTATTTTGGGTCAACATGGAAGAGACACAAGAAGTATCAATGCTTTGCATGTCCCAAAAGGAAAACACAAGAAAATGAAAACAAAGGGAAAATGAAAATGGAAAAGATTTTGGGTCAACATGAAGGAGACATTTCGGTCTCAATGCCTTGCATCATCCCAAAAGTAAAAACAAAACAAAAACCAAAAAGGAAAATAGAAAGACTGTTTGGTTCAACATGGAACAGACATAGGGCATCTCAATGCTTTGCATCATCCCCAAAAGGAAAACACAAAACAAAAGTGAAAAAGAAAAGGATTTAGACCTTTTGGGTCAACACGGAAGAGACACTGGTCATCTTAATGCTTTGCATCATCCCCGAAAGGAAAAAAAAAAAAAAGCAAATAAGGAAAGGCGAAATCAATGTATGACATATAGAAGAATGAAGGTACAAATAGAGGAATTACACAAAGAGAGAGATAACATCAAACATCACGTCATGGGGGAACATGATACACACATACACATGCAAAAGAAAATAAGAGTACTAGTAATGCAAAGGCAAGTTGACCATCAAACAAGTCATCCACCTCCCAATCTCAGTCAGGATAAGCAGAAGGTGAAAAACATAGCTAGGTGATGAGGACAAATGCATTACTAGGACAAGGCTAACAATTATTTTCCCCCATAGAATGCAAGGAAAGAATGAGCCAAGATAGGTGATGGGAAAGGTCATGCAATAGTGAGAATGGAAGATTCTACAATGATTACATGATGAGGTGAATTAGTAATGGTTTAAGGATTTATTGGATAGAAATTGTCACCATCAAAATGATACTTGCTTAGTATTTCTTTCATTTGGAAACACTCATCACTTCTATGTCCAAGAACATGATGATAAATGCAATGTGGAATGTTAGCATATTTAGAATGTATTACTAACCTATTCATAGGTGGTAATAAAATGAGTTCTTTGTTCAGAAGGATTTGTAATTTCCTTTCACACTTAGGTGGTGGATGGAGAGGAAACTTTGGTTTTCTCAACTTGTAAAGTCATTTACATTTAATAGATTCACCCTTTTCATGGATTGAAGGAGGAAGAGGACCCATGGGGATCCTATCATTCCTATCATTGCTATCATTTAAGGGTTATTCACGTGGAAGGAGGATATTCAAATTGAGAGGGGAATCGAAGATCACCATGCCATCATCACGAAGTCTCCAATATTCTAAAGGAGGATTACTTTCATGAGGGGGATCTTGATATCCTAACCTTGTTGTGTTTTCATCTTTTGGATTTTGTTCTACCAATTGATGAATGTTGTGTTTAGTTGTTGTGTCACATCCTTGTTTCCTTAAGATTGTAAAACCTTTGTCATAAGCTTCTTGAAGGTTGATTGGTGTGTTTGTAACTTTTTTATCATAAAATGGTTGAGGAGTTGCTTGTTTAGAGGAAATAGGTCCACCTATTGGAGGGAACTTAGGTCCTTCATTTGTTTTACGATGTAGGTAATCAAACAACAGGAGGTGATGCAGTAGGAAGGTCTTATTGTTTCATGGATGGATAAAAGGATGCATTGGCTTCAATGTTGACAAGGCATCCATTTAAGAACTTATTCATGCTATCATCATCTTCTCCAATGATTTCAACAACACGAGGAGGACATTCATGAAGAGTGGAAGGATCATGAGGAAGCTCAAGTTCATTAGGATCAGTTCCAAAGGCACAATTTGACATGTCCACTAAAGATTTTAATGACATCCAGAACTTATTAAAGAAAAAATCCATGATGAAAATGAATGAAAGTAAACTAAATACAAGAAAATAAAAAATCTAGAAAGAATGAAAAACACAATAACAAAAAACTAGAATGTAGAAAATGCCCAGAAAATGCAGTGTTGAATGTGCAACTGGACTAATTCACCCAAGGTGGCGAATGAGTCTAGGGATGAAATTTTTTGAGTTCTTTCAGAAATTTTAAATGCAATTTGATGTTTTTAAAATTCTCTTATGAAAAACTATGATGTTGATGCAAAATTTTAGTGATTTTAAATGAGAGAAGATGCAAAAATGAAAACTATATGATCTTTTCACTAATGTAAGTTTGAAAACCCTAAGATGTAAAGCAATGCAAAACCCTAATGCAATGTTAATGCAAACTGAACCTAGGATACAAATGCACCTGAAATCAAAAGCGAAAATGTTCTAAAGTTAGGTTCACCAAAATGTGAACAAATATTTTGGCACATGAATGCTTTATAGTCCCTCTAGGGTTTTTCACATAAAAGTATAAAGATTGGGAAAAAATGCAGTGTACACATTCAAAGATTAATGTGATGTGGGTGTAATGTGCCTAGATGAGATGAACTAAATGTAGAAAATGAACAAAATCTATTGATTATGCATGCAAAACTAAGAATTATGAAGTGTTTGAAAACACAGTGTTGTATGCAAACATGAACTAAAAACATAAACAAATAAGAACATATTTGAATGAAACTGATCAGGGTGCAAATGGAAACTAAAATTAGATCTAGGAAGGTTTTGGAATACTACATAATTCATTGTTGAAGCCCACTATTACTCATTTGCCACAAATGGTGAATTAGTCTTGTTTTTGGTAAAATCTACCATAATAGGTTTCGGGATGTCAGGAACACAAAAATTCAGAAAACTCCTTTTCTAGCCTAGTAGTGAGACTCATTTTCCATAGATGGAAAATTAGTCCACCTACAAAAATCTAAAAAGTCAAAGGTCAACTCTATGGGCCCTAATTTGTACTTTTCTACTTGTCGAGTTGACGGATCTAAATTTGCAAACAATGGGTTGAAAGAGGTCTCTAAGATTCAATTAGTGCTATGTTGACTATGATGACTTTGGTGACTTTGCAACACCTTTTTCACTCATTTCTCCTTGACAAATCTTCCTACAAGACTTGAAAACACACTTGCAAAGAGGGGGACAAGGCTTAAGGGTTAGAGTATAGGGGTTTTCCTTTGTCAAACCCCGCTTTGGTAATTAAACCCTTGATAATGAAATCAAATAAGAAGAGAATCATGAAAAAATAACATGAAAATGTCATAAACTCACCAAACCCTTATTGTTCAAGTCTGAAGATATGTCAATGGCTACTCCAAGATGCTTGATAATTTTCTTGATTGAGTGATGAAAATACTAGAATGCTTGAATGTTATAATGCATGGATGAACTATGTTGATTGGGGGTTAAAATGAATAGAAAATCATGTATTTATACACAATTATGCCCTAATTTCTGAAAAATACATCATAGGCTGACCTTAGGTCTTTAGGAATAAAAATCTGCTAGTAATTTAAGTTTATTTAGATTTTTTTGCCAAGAGGGACTCATTTGCTCCTAGTGGTGAATGGGTCCCAATCAATGCATGTGAAAGGGTGTCAGAAATTATATTGTATTAAATGATGTTTGTTGGGTTTACATTTAAAAATACACTTAATTAAGTCATGTAAGTGCATAAAGGGGACAACTAAAGCATAAGAAAGGTGTATTTGGTGATGAAAAGTCTATAAATGTGTGAAAGTTAGTTACACTTAGACTTTACAACACTATAAAATAAGACTTGGTAAGTGATAAAAATGGGGTATGTAAGTGAATTATAATAAGAAGAGTCTAGAAAAGTGTGAAAATGTCTTACAACACTTCACAACACCTTTACAAGGCATCATAAAGTCTTAATGATTCATAAAGATTCAAGACCTAATGTGAATGTGTGGGCCACATTACAACATTAAATCAAGGAAAAATCAGGCCAAATAGCCACAGGGAGGGAGAAAACAAGAAAAAGTAAAAGAGTTGCATTTTTCGTGTCCATATTCACTCATCTTTCCAAAAATATCAAAATCAATCCAATATATGTATCCACATGAAGTGTAACATCAATTAGGCTTGCCTAATTGGATGGAACATAGAAAATTAAGCTGGTTAGCACCCAAAAAATTTCATCCTAAATTTGTGTCGTAATTCAAGATTCAAATCACCTTAAGATACATCAGGAAAAACGCTTATACATTCTTGTAAAGCATTAAACGTGTTAGGTCAGCACCAAATAGGACCTAAAGCAACAAACATTCATATGTACACTAAATTCAAATTGTGTGGAACTCAACTAAAATCTGGAAGCTTATATTCAACATCACAACACAAAAGATCCATCTATGGAGGAGTGAAAATTCTCCCATATGGACACACTATATAGAAAATGACTTTATTAAACTAGATATAAATTTGTCATCCATATCTCCCAAAATACTTCACCAAACAATATGAAATATTAGATTTAGAATCTTGTAATAACAAAAGAATTAGGTTATGATTGCAGAGAGATATCTTCCTTCATGGAGTGATGCAGACCCAAAATTGATGCTCCATAACCCTAAATTGCAAGGTTTCACATAGTCAAATTTCTACATCACTAAACTTTTTGAACCAAATCAACTCACACAAATGTTTTCCACTATACCTCTTAAATATGTTATGATGATTGACAAAAACATTGACATCAGTTACAACACTATATCCTACATTATGTACATACTGTGCTCATTTTTCCAGTACCCCATCATCAATGACAATCTCCTCAAACTTTTAACAATCTCCCCCTTTGTCATTGATGGCAACATGTTCTCCAACACTCTCCAAAAGCATTCCTTAATTACTTTCTCCCCCCCTTTTTCACATGTTTCACTCTCCCCATTTGACATCAATGGAAAAGGGTGCCTATATACACCTAGTCTATTTCATTGTCATAACTCCCCTTGATTCATATACAAGAGAACAAATTAAATTCTGTGTACCCACATATATACAAACAATGTAAAATAGATAGAAAAATGCATAAAATAGTGAAATATAAATCAACTAGAGGTTGTTGACTCTTGCAATTTCTTCAGTTGGTCTTCCTAGGCTTGTCTTCCTTGTTCCCATGCTTACTTGGTCTTCATAAGCAACCTATTCTACATTTGAAGTTCCAGTAGGAGTTATTATCCCTCTTCTAAAGTAGAAGGTACAAGAATTATCTTCTTAACCTTGTCAACATTGAGAAGTGCTATCGAAACAATTGTGAGTTTGGGATTGACTGCATCCCTGACCTCTCCAAACTACAAAATACCATTTTCTTTTCGAGCCTGCAACTAGAAATAATTCATTTCAAGATCCTCTATGAGATCTCATGTAGTACATAGGAGGTCAATAATTGGGTTATATGCACTAGAGGTTGTATTAATTTAAGACTCGATGGAGTCTATTTCTTTTCTTATACTCTATGTGGATCTAAGACACTTCATCCCATACTGCAGCAGTACCTTAGCCTCATCTACACATGCTTCTGCATCTTTCATCAATTAAGAGAACTTCTTATGTGCAACCACACATTTCTCTATGATCTCCAACATTCTCTTGTCATTCAACCTCTTTTCTACTTCCTTTTCTACCTCTAACTTCAATCTAGATGCATATGACTTGAAGGAATCATTCATTAGTTTGAGATTATCCATACCTTAGAGAGATGTGTCTATGTTTGATCCATGTATGATCTCATGCAATGCCTTCACTGCCTCATCCATCACCTCACCACTCTTTTGATGTGTATCAATGATTTGTTTTCAAGAAGATGTATGAAACAAGTCTCCTAGTTGAAGCTTGCCAATAGGAGATATCTTTTTCAAGTCAACATTACCCTAATTCATCAGTAGTTGCAATAGTTGTGAGGACACAATTAGTTGAAAGTTAGGCTAAATACTCAACATATTTCTAAGAGAATCTTCAAAGAATCCAAAAGATTCACCAAGAGAATTTGTAGTATCTATAGATGCATCCTTTTCCTTGTCCTCTTCTTCATCATGCTCTTCTTCTTATTGCTCTTGTTCTTTTTCCTCATGAAATTTTTCTTCCTCATGCTGCATCAACATTTGTATTCACTTCCTATATTTTGTTTGGAATATCCTCCCCTTTCAAAGGGGTTTCATCATGTGCAACTTCATCAATAGTATTTTTCTCATGATGAGCATCATCAGTGTGCACTTCTCTTTCCACATTTGGTTTTGGAGCAATAGTATCAACTTTTATTTCTTCCTTAGTCAACAAAATTAGTCCCAACTTATGCCCAATCTCCTCAGCTTTGTCATTGCACTCTTTATGGATTCTTTCATATTCATCTTTGTAATTTTCCATGAGAGTGGTAACTCTTTGCTTTTTCTCATCTCCTTGCTATAAATGGTAGTGACGAGGGAGCAAACCCGAGACACAAAAACAATACTCACAACTAGCAAACTTGATTATTATTCAATAAAGAAAATATTACATGCAGAGGATCCCAAATCCTCAAGCTCTGTGATACATGTAAGCTATAGAAGTTTCAGAAAAGAATTACAGAATTACAGAAAATCCCCTTTTCACAACATGTGAACTCTCTCTCCAAAAAGCTACCCAAAAATTAGAAACTAGCTCATAAATAGCCCCTTTTCTGTTTGGAACTAAAAACAACATTCAAGATATGAGTTTTGGCGGTTTGGTGCCAAAATTACAATTTGAAATTCAAGTTTAAATTCACAGTCGAAAAATAGCACATTTCTAAAATATGCATGGCAGCCATAACTTTTAAACTGACCGTTGGATCTTCAATGATAATACCTTTTCAGAAAGCTCTCGAAAAGATGATTTTTCAGCCTTTGATGGACTACTTTGGCATTTTCACAAATTTTTAGGCCCATCCGGGATTGTTTAGTGCCTCAAACTGAGCTCAGAAGGTTTTTCAGGGCAAAAAGCAGAAACTGGAACTTGAATAACTTTCAAATCGTGAATGATCTTGACCTGATTCTTTCACTAGACTATGTATTTTTCCATCCTGAACCTTCCCATAAATTTCTGTCTTCCCACGACTTCAAATTCAAACCTGCTAAAAATAGCAGTTGATCAAAAAAAGTAGAAAAGCAGTTCTGAAAGTTGGAAACTCTTATTCAACGAAAACGGTATCCAAAAATGCAAAAATATCTACAAAAAGAAAACAACAGGAACAAAAAATGGAAATCATCTTTTGGGTGATGCAAGATTTCCCTCATACCACTGGATGCTCCTGCATCAGGTAGCCAATGTGGTTCTATTTGCTTTAGTCAATGGAGCACCAACTCTTTCCAAGGCTTCATCCTTTAGCCTTCCATGTTACATTATGACTTCTTCTCTTCTTTTTAAAAGAATATTCCAAAAATCATCAAGAATATACTTTCAGATATTCTTCATATCAACTTTAAATAAAATAATATATTTGACTATGGCTTCTATGATAGTAGCTTTTTCTACCTCATTGGATTCCTTGTATAGATCTATAGCTATGAATCACTTTGAACTCTTCAAATTCTCTTTTAGTTGATCTATTCTTCTTCGAATGCTTTTGGTGAAATTAATTTTCCTTAGAAAATTTTCTTTAACTCCTCCATTTGACCTAATTCTGTCATAAATGATTCAATTCATAAAGCTGGAAACCCTAAAACTGTATGCATAGTCAACTTCCAAAGCTCCACAAATCTCTCCATTGACATATTTTCTTTCATAGTTTTTACCAATAGATATAGCTTGTTGTTCTTCATCACATACCTTCTTCTTGTAGATTTAAACCATATTTTCTCATGTGGGATGGTAGATACGCATTAAAGCTCCCCCTAAGAAATAGTTCTTGGCGTAGTTTCTAGAGGAAACATCTGCACTGGAGGGTGGTATAGATTCTTCCTTGTTCTCAATCTCCTCTTTCTTTCTCTAGATATTTTCCATTTCTTTCTTTACTTCAGTCGGATCAATATTTTTTACTGGTTCATTCCTCTTTACCATATTATCCTTATGTTTCTATTTTTGCAAAAAATAGCAATATGTCTTGGTCTATTGCAATTATGAAATACAATATTCTTTTGAATTGTATTTCTTCCATTCATCCTAGATCTGCATTGATTAGCCTTATGTACAAATCCATAGCATGTATAACAGTAATCGTTGAAAGATTGAACCATTCTATCATTGTTATATTCATTCATCGTTGGACTTCTATATTCATTTTCTCTATGCCCAAATTTCTTGCATGTAAAGCATTGACTAGTAAAGGATGGAACATTTTAATTCATTTTTCTTCTACATTCTATTACTCTATGTCCATATTTATTGCAAGCATAACAAATACCATTAAAATATGGGTAACTTTGAGCATTTTTGTTGTCTAATAAAAGGTCTTCTAGCATTATTTATTTCATTCTGGAACTTTCCATTGTTCCTCTTCTCTTCAGTCTTCTCTAGTCCATTGGTCTTCTTTTCCACATTAGGAGTTCGATCTACTTTTGATCTTTCACCTTATTCAAGTCCCAAACCACCTTTGTCTTTGGATTCTTTCTAACTTATAATCAACTCATCAAGCATTGTAGAAATTTCCTAGAATTTATCTTCATGACTTCTTTCTTTCTCTAGACCTAGTCTCAAATTCACTACTTCTTGTTCAAGCCTCATGCATTCATTAGATTTTCTTCTTACTATTGCATTTAGAAATTCTTCAACTCTTTTCTTTTCTTCAACTTGTAATTTTAGTCTGGTAATGTCTTCATTTGCTTGCTTCAGTTTTTCATTGACTTCCTTATGCCTTTCCTTAAACTTCTTGATTTTCTCTCTCAATTTTATGATACGTTCATTTTATTCTTTAACATTTTCCTTCGGATCTCTATTTTCACCTCCAACTTTTTCAATATCTTCACAAGTAAATTTGAGTTCTCCATCTCTATCAAGAATGTAATCTTCTTCTATGTATTCAGTAGTAGGAATCTCTTCCAAATGAATAGGAAACTTTCTATTGGCCATGTTTTCAATCTCCAAGATCTTCCCAAAGTGGTTAGGCTCCTTTTAGTGATCCAAGCTCTAATTTACCAATTGATGAACACCAAAAATACTGAGAGCGGGTGATTGAATCACTATTCTATTAAACCATTCAAACATTAGAAATATAATTACCAAAACACATTCAATTAATATAAGCAAATAAATCATGAAACATACACAACATCACGTAACACAAGAACATCAATATTTTTATGTGGAAAACCAAAAATGGGAAAAAACACAATGAGGGTTAGCCTATAATATATTATCTCTCAATATAGTATATTAGAGAAGTTCTCACTACACGTGGACTCATTTCCCATAGAGAATAAGATAGAAGAAAGAAGGGGTGGCTTATAGCCTATTTGAATTGATACAAATGAATCTACAATATGTTGGATTATAGTTTTGATGAAGTACAATATCAATCTTTGCAGCGATCTAGATCAATGCTCTGCTCTGCTTTATATTCATACCTTGTAACATAGTTCACACAACTTTGAACAAATTCACATCACACACATGTAGGTGGCACACCATACATGTCATCTATTTTTCTTTACTTTCTCATCCTTTGAAAAAATTGAAATCAATCCTCTATAAATCCACATGATAAGTGTAATATCAATTAGGTCAGCCTAATTGGATGTAACACACAAAATTAAACTTGTTATCCCCCAAAACATTTCATCTTAACTTTGTTCCATAATTCAAGATTCAAATCACCTTAAGATAGGTCAGGATGGACCTATATTAGATATTAAACATAAGGAAAAAACACTTATTCATTATTTGTAAAACATGAAAACATGTTAGGTCAGCCCCAAATAGGATCTAAACCAACATACCTTCATATGTACACCAAAATTTGCAATGCATAGACCTCAACACATGATTCCTTCTAGAATTCCTGCTCAACTAACATTTGGTAGCTTATCTTCAACACCTCAACATAAAAGATTCATGCATAGAGGAGTGTGAAATCTCCCATATGGACACATTGTACAAAAAATGACTATATTATACCAGACAAAACTCTAGCATTCATATCTCCCAAAATAATTTGCCAAAGAATATGAAATCTTGGATTTATAATTTTCTAATAACAAAAACTAGGTTAGAATCATAGAGAGATATCTTCCTTCGTTGAGTGATATAGACCCAAAAACTGACACTTTGTAACCCTTAACTGTTATGTTTGACACTTAGTCAGATTTCTATAGATTACCACAGTTTTTGGACCAACTCAACCTGTACAAACATCTTCCACAATACCTCTAAAATATGTTAGGATGGTCCACAACAACATTGACATCAATGACAACACTATATCCTACGCTATGTACATAGAATGCTCATGTTGCCAATACACGGTATCCTACGCTATGTGCATACGCTATGTACATACAATCCTCAAACTTCCAATACATACATCCTAAAACATTGGTAAGAGTAGAAAAAACACGAGAAAGTATTGAAAATGATCCAATCAACCAATGCTAGCATTTTATTGGTCGACTCACAAGGTCTAACATGAAATTGAATATTGAAATCAAATCTTTGGTTGAAAAATATTGTCATGATAATACAAGGGTATCATATAATGCTAGAGATGTTTTGGAATTAAGAATGGGGTATAAAAATTATGATTCACATCCAAAACACCTATTAAACACAACTCAAAAAAAAAATTATAGATTTTTTTAGATGATTTAGTGTTACCTAAAAATATTATAATAAGTTAAAGATCATTTGAAATTGTAAACCTTGGTATGCGAAAATTAATAATCAATGAATCTCTTGTAATTGTAAAATGCATGTACAATTTTTATTATTATTATGATGTTTTTCAATATATAAATTGTACTTTACATACTAAAATGTAGAAAATTGTTGCTCTATGTTTTGTGAGATAGAACCACCAATTTCCTTCTAATTTCATTCAAGGAATTCTTAGAGATCTTAATCTAGGGATGGAAATGAGGGAAATAGATCTGCAATAAGGTGTCCTAGGGTGTGATTAAATACAAAAGGGGGTTCGGCACCAAGAAAGGGCTTAGAAAGAAAGAAATTCAATGATATGTAAACCTAATTATGCAACTCAAGATGTTAAACTCAAATTTAGAAGAATAAATTGAGAAAGGATAGAGGTGCACCTGGAAACTGAAGAAGCTTGGAACAAGGTTTGAAATCTTGAAATTCTCACTTTTAATGTACACTAGGACTCATACTCTACTAGGGGTGATTTAGCCCTCGTTTTTGGGCCGAAACTAGAATCTAGAACTATTAAACTAGGATCTACCAAAAATTCTTGAAAAACAGGTATACTAGGACTCGTACACCACAAGTGGAAATTTAGTCCCAGAATCAGGGTTGATCTAAAACTCTAATGTCACTTAGGTATTTCTTGTACCTTCTCTCCTATCAAATCCCTAATTCTGAAACATTGAATTGCAACCTATTGCAATGTAGATGACAACTTTGACAACTTGCAACTTGAAAACTTTTCTCCAATCTTTCTCTTTAATGAACCTTCAACCTAAACCCCCTAGATTTGCAATCACACATCAAAGAGGGAATTTTTTTTTTGTTAATGGATAGTGGTTTTCCTTGGTCAATGATGCAAAGCAGGGTGGAGGTCTTCAAAAAGAACATAATTCAATCAACCTTCAACAACTTTTCCACTTTGGAAATCCTAACTTGGAGTTTTCTTACAATCCCTTCAATCTTGCTTATAGCACAACAAACAAGGAAATTTGACCATATCTTTTAGAGAAGGCCTCAAACCCAAGAAATAGTCACCATTCAAGATACCCTTTATGCCCTTCTTTGACATATAAAAATTGGAAATAAGGTTGTTTTGTAACATTCCCTCCTAAAATCGATTGTTGTGCTACCCTTAAGCCCAATTAGGCATCTTTTAAAAAATACTTGTATGTGATATTCCTTTCCCAAATTACCAATATTCACTCAAAGACTTTAGACAAATAATATGGGGTCTGAAACAACATATTTTCTCGAATGGACCATTTACAAATTCACCTAACACCAAAACCCTACTTCTAACCTTGCATTGTAAGCCTAATACATTGAGATATTAGGTTAGGGCTTGCACAAACGGGGCCCTACCTCCATCCCCTACATCTAAAATCACTACCAAAATGAAATAAATCCTAAATAAATCAATTCCATAGATTTGTAGAGAATTCCACTTGTGGAATGGTCCTTTATTCCATTTTCTTGTTCAAACCCTCTCAATCTAGGGTTTACAAACCTCTTTTAGTAAATTGCTTATAAAAACCTTCAAACTCTACGAAATCAACTCAAACTAAAACCAAAATAGATTTAGTTCATCCCTACACCAAATCCAATAACAATTATTTCATTTGCAACCTGTATGGAACCGTACCACTAGCTGTAGCAACATATTTCAATGAAAACATAGAAAAATAAAGTTTTCTTATTACTTGTGCACCAAAAATATCTCCAAAACCTTGCTTCAAAGTTTGTGAGGAGTATTTTAACACCAAAAAACAAGCAAAAATGGTTCATATCCACCATTAGAACACATGATCTTTTAACTTTCACATATGACAAAATTGCAAAGTTGCTTGCATACAACTTTTGCAACATTTGCTAAAACTTAATAACATTAACTACAACCGACCCCATCACACTCATTACATTGAAAATGGTATAAATAGACCTTATTACATCAAATATGACTCAAAAAACCCAAAAACACAACATTGGATGATATTTACAAAATGAGGCTAGGTGCCCTTGCACCATACGCCCATGGAGAAAAGAATCTCAAGTTCTACCCAAGATCAGCTCTTGGATTGTTGTGCCATGATTTTTAATGTCTTATTATGTCATCCATGTTCCATATTCATTAGTTATACCTTTCCATTTCACTATATGTTCATTGTACACCTTATGCCTTGCCCTCTTTGCTTCCTTTCTGTCCAAAATGCAATCAAGCTTCAAAGGTTGACTTGGTGGTAGGTCCTTGACCCAATATTCATCTTGAACTCCTAATGTAACTACATCATCACTATCAATCACAGATCCTTTGAAAGGATAAAGGTCAAAAACATTGAAAATTGGAGAGATAGCCACTACAAGAGGGAGTTTTACCTCATAGGCATTTTCACCAAATTTGTGGACCACCTTACATGGACCAATCTTTTTCATCTGCAACATTGTATACTTCCCATTTGGTAGCCTTTATTTCCCCAAATGTGCTAGAACCAAGTCTCCTACTTTGAATTGAACATCCCTCTTCTTCAAATCTACATGTTGTTTATACTTCTTCATACTCTTCTGAAGGTTTTCTTTTACTTGTTGATGTATGTCCTTATTGCAACTACAAATTCCTCTTCTTCAACACTCCTTTTCTCCATACCACTCAAATATTTGAGCTCAAATTCTCCCCTTGGCTTCAATCCATAGACTATCTCAAATGGGCTTTTTCCAACACTTCTATTGATAGAGTCATTATATGCAAACTCAGCTTGTGGAAGAATGAGATCCCATTGCTATCAATGCTCTTTTTTCAAACATTTGAGAAGATTCCCAAGGATCCTATTGAGAACTTCAGTCTGCCCATCTGTTTGTGGATGATAGGAAGAGCTAGATGTCAAGTTGGCTCCCAATTTTTTCCAAAGATTCCTCCAAAAGTGACCCAAAAACTTGCTATCCCTATCAAACACAATTGTCAATGGTAATCCATGAATTCTAACTACCTCCTTGAAAAATAACTTTACAATGTAAGAAGCATCATTTGTGCATTTGCATGGTATGAAATGAGCCATTTTGCTAAATCTATCAACAACAACAAATACACTATCAAAGCTCCTTTTAGTTTTGGATAAACCCAACAAAAAATCCATGCTGATGGATTCCCATGAACAGTTTGGAATTGGAAAAGGCTGATAAAGACCTGCATTGGTGCTTGAACCCTTTTCTTTTTCACAAACAACATAACTTTCAACAAAATTTCTAATGTCATTTTGCATTTTTGGCCAATGATAGTATCTTCTCACTTGCTCCAAAGTTTTGTCCACACCAAAATGACCCCCTAAGCTACCACAATGCTTCTCTTTAATCAGGTTAGTCCTCATGGAGAATTTAGGAATACATAATTGAGCATCCTTAAATATTAAGCCATCTTGTACCAAGAAATTAGAATATTCTTATTGGAAAGCACCATCAAATTGATTACAAACAACATACACATCCTTGAAATCATCATCTCCTTCATACATACCTTTTAGAGCATCAGTACCCACACTTTGAAGTTGAATTTCTTGCACCAATATTTGTCTTCTACTCAAAGCATTTGCCACCTTTGACTGCACTTTTTTGTGTTTTATACTGAAAGTATAAATTTCTAGGTACTCCACCCACTTCAAATTCTTGTGGCTCAGTTTATCCTAGTTTCTCAAGAGACTCAAAGCATGATTGTCAATAAAAACAATAAATTCCTTTGTCGGTATTGGCATGGTGTGTTGGTTTGAAGGTGGCATTGTTGTTCTTGCCACCAAGGTTCAAACTCCGTTGGGGTGGTATTGTTGAATGGTTGTATTCCGGTTCATAGCTCCAGTGAAAAGCATTTACCCCTTGAATAAAAAAAAAACAATAAATTCCTTTGGAAGGAGATAGTGTCTCCACTTTTTCAATGCTTGAACCATGATAAATAATTCTAAGTCATAAGAAGATTACTTCTTCTTGGCCTCATTAAGATTTTCACTAAAAAATGCTATAGTTCTAGCCTCTTGACTCAAGATTGCACCAATTGCATACTCACTTGCATCACATTCTATTGTCAACACCTTATTGAAATAAGGCAATGCTAAGATGGGTTGTTGATCTATCTTATGTTTTAGAATTTGAAAAATTCTTTCTCCCTCATCAAACCACATAAACCTTTTTCTTTTATCCCCTTTGATTGTATCAATGATAGGAGAACAAATATGACTGAAATTCCTTACAAATTTCTTGTAGAAACTAGCAAGACCGTGCAAACTTCTTACCTCACTAATTGAATTTGGAGTAGGCCAGTTCAAAAATGCTTCTACGCTATTGGGGTCCATATTCAAAGCGCCTTTTGAAAACATAAAACCAAAGTAAACCAAATCTTCTTTAATGAATTCACACTTTTTCAAGTTAATCATCAACTTTTCTTCATTCAACCTCTTCAACACCATATCTAAATGTTGCAAGTGTTCCTCTTTAGTCTTTCTAAACACAAGAACATCATCCAAATATACAACTACAAACTTTAAGATGAAAGGATTAAAAAATTCATTCATTAGTCTAATAAAAGTGCTTGGTACATTTGAAAGCCCAAATGGCATTACCATCCATTCATACAAACCCTCATTTTTTTAAAATAAGTTTTTCACTCATCCCCTTCTCTTATCATAATCTGATGATAGCCACTTTTGAGGTCAATCTTTGAAAAGTAACAAGCTCCTCCTAAAAAATACATCAAATCCTCCATTCTAGGTATGGGAAACCTATACCTTATAGTGATTTTTTTAATTTCCCTTGAATCGATGCATATTCTCTAATCTCTTCCTTTTTTAGGTGCCAACATAATAGGGACAACACATGGACTTAAACTTTCCCTTATGAGACCCTTATCTATCAATTCTTGTATTTGTTTCCTTATCTCTTCATTTTGTTGAGGAGTCATTTTGTATGCAACCTTATTGGGTAATTTTTCACCTAGTATAAAGTCTATGAGGCGGCTCACATCCCTTATAGGTGGCAAAGAACTAGGGAGCTCATCAACAACAATGTCTTGATACTTGTTCAACAAAGTTTGGTACTTCTTTGGCACATCTTCAATTTTTGTAGTTGTCATAATAGATTTAGGTTTGATTATGATTGCACACCCTTGTCCACCTTACTCTTTCATGGTTTTCAAGAATTCTTTCTCCCCAACCAACATGACACTTGACTCAACTTGTGTATCTAAGTTTTCATCTTACAAAGGAGTGAGTGTAAAGAAAACTGCATCCTTTTCAATCACATATGTATTTGTATGCCCATCATGTTTTACTTTTCTATCATACTACCAAGGTCTTCCTAATAGAAAATTACATATATTCATTGGGATGATGTCACACAAGATCTTGTCTTTGTACCAACCAATTTTAAACTCGAGGGTATGTGCAGGATTATGATGGGCCAAAAATTGGCAATATGATTGGTGTGTGGCTGACGACTTTTTTTTACCCAAAATTGATGAAATGAAAAGGGTTTTTAAAGGAGATTCTCAGACTTCCACAAACATAAATTATTCTTTACTTTGATTTTAATAAGTAATTATTATTCATTTTCTATTTGAATTATGACTAAAGTCCGATTGATAGGTTGATTGAAAAACATTTATAGCTTTCAAACGGTATCACATTTTTTGAATCCAAAAAATGTTTCACATTCTATCCTTCACATAATATATGATTAAAAAAATAAAATTGAATTTCATGAAGTTTTGACCAAGTTAAGGTGGTCAAACTTACGAGCTTTTTATATTTTTTAAAAATTGTAATAAAAAATCATAATTAATTGTTTACTTGGAAAAAATTACAAAAAAATATGCATCGCATCATGAGTCCTCTACTTATATCTAAAATATTATAAAAAATTATCATTTTATTGTGGTTAGGGTGGTCAAAAAACACCTACTTATTTTTCCCGAAATTGAAGTACTCTTGCATTGAAATTTCAAATTTTCACCAAATAGATTTAAAAAAAAAACTAGTAGTTTAGAAACTACATTCATTTTTCTACAGATTCTATTCTTACATATTTTTGAATAGATAACTTATTCAAATTTTTACATCAAGTTTCCTAACTCTGAATTTTCTGATTTTTTTGCCACTTAAGGGCCTATTTTTTCCATGATGATCCTTCTCATACCCTCAACCCAAGTTTGTTCATTAATAAAAACTTGTTGACCCTTATTCATCCAAGAACCCTTAAATAAGGTGTGGGGTGCGGGATCCTTTTCATCTTTAACTTTTCAACCATCTCCAAAGAAACCAAATTATCAATTGAACCAGAATCAATGACAACCTTAATTATCAATTGAACCAGAATCAATGACAACCTTACATACCTTGCCTTGATATTTGTAGGTAGTTCTAAACAATAAATTTCTTTGTGGAGGCTCCTTCGCCACAAGGAATTTTACTAGTTTTCTCCTCATCATCATATTTTCTCCAACCTCTGGAGCAACATGCTAAGAAGGAGAGTTAACAATCTCACAATCTTCCTCTTGGACCAATTGTGTTCTCCATTCACCACCATGAGATGTAGAAGGTTGCTTCTCTGAGCACTTCCATGCTTAATGGCCAAATTGATTGCATTGGTAGCATCTCCCTAAAATTTTGTTTGAACCTCTAACTTGTCCTCCAAATTTGCCTCTACCATTAGATCTTCTACCTCTGAAACCACCTTTTGACTCTGAGACTTGATCTTGACTGCCACTTGTCTCACCTTGTGATTTTTGTGATTGTCCTCTTCCTTCAAAGGATCCTCTTCCCTTGAAGTTCGTTCCTCTACCTCTATTTTATTTTTCTTACCTTCTTTTCAACTTCTCTTCTTCCCTAACAGCCAATTAGAAGCACTCTTCCACCGTTCTAGGGGTGGCAAGACTCAATTCATCATGAATATTAAACATTTACCCATTCATATACCTTGCTATCTTCTCAACTTCATCCTCAATATGACTTGCTCTAATTCTCAATTTATGAAACTCCTCTGTATAGGTCATGACTGTGTCACCAAAAATTGTATACTCTTGAAGAAAGAGAATTTTTTTATTTCTTTGGTCCTATTTTAGACACCCTTACATCAATCACCTCTTAAAAATTCAATTTCTAGGCACCTAATGCTCCTAATTTTGGAATTTATGGCCTATATCACACATAAATCAGTCAAATCCCAACAAGAAACATTCAAACCAGTCAAATTTCGTGAAACCCACCTCAAAAATCCTTGGTGGGACTAAGTCACCCAAGGGGGTGACTTAGTCCCTTTTGGGTTATTTTCTACTTTTGAGCAAGAAAATCACCAACCTAATTCAAATTCTTGAGGGATGTTAGCCTATGAAGTTAAAATAATAAATAATTTTGTGTTAATGCCTATAAATATATTTTTTTTAAGTCATTTTTACAAAGCAAAATCAAGAGTCAAGAGAAAAATATCTTTCACAAGAAGATTAATTAGTCTTTCTACAACAAAGTTGAAGCTTTAGGGTAGCAAAATAGGGTTTTTACAGGTCTTCAAGCTCACTTTTGGTTGAAGATCTCACATTGCAAAGGGTTTATCATGGATTCCTATGGTTAATCATGGAGAAATATAGGCTGAGGAGATGCAACCAGCCATCAAATCACACCTAAAGACTTGTTTTCAAAGTGATTCCATCTTTTATTTTCTCTCTTCTCTAGATTTAATGCTTGCATACCATTTACATTCATTTCAAATGTTGTAGGGTTTCTTGGATTGAAGTCTTGCACAATTCAAATTCCATTTACTTATCTTATTCTAGTACATTAGAATAGGGTTTTGTCTTACTTTAGATTTTCCTAGTCTTAGACACAATTAGGGCTGGGGTTTTATGCAAATTTTATCCATTACAAAGTTTAAATACCAACTAGGGGTTTGACTGAGGAAAATCCCCCATTAGCAAACAAATTATCTTATGCTTTACAAGTGATTTTGAAGATGCAAAACCAAATTTCTGTCAGAAAACAAAGTGCAGACTGTGGGCTTAGGAATTTTCATAGTTTCAGACACCCATTTGGTAGAAATAACTTTCTTGGCAGTTTCGCTGATCTGGGAATAAGTCATCCAGCTTGGAGTAAGTGTCTCAGTTGGATTAAAAATCAAATTTTCTAGAGTTTCAAAGGTCTCTGCAATCTCCAATCAGCTCTTCATCAGTTTCCAGGTGCTTAGTTTCTAGTTAGCATCTTTATTTTAATCTTTATTGCATCTTTTTCATCATTCTACATATCACACTGTATTTTCCAACAAGTTGTATTTCTTGGGTTTAGCATCATTAAATCATTTCTTATTCAGTTTATTGCATTAGTGCATCATATTTAGATACATTTCATTCCTTTTAGATTAATATTGAGTGTATACATTAGCATTTTGGCCCCCAATTCCTCTCCTTTAAGTGAAAAACCTAGAACAATTAGAGGCAACCTTTCTCAATGCAAAATCATTGTCCATATTTTGGTGAACCCAAATTTTGAACATTTTTCTTTTGATTTCTAGTGCATCCTAGGTTTCATTTGCATTAACATTGAATTAGGTATTGCATTGTTTAAATTGCATCCTAGGGTTTTAAAAGTTGCATTAGTGAAAAGCTCATTCAAGCTTGCATTATTGAATTTTATTTCCTTGCACAATAGTGAAATTATGCATTTGCACTATAGATTTACATGGTATTGTACAAAAAAGATTAATATCCATCAGAAAATTTAGAAAAACTTGAAAAATTCCACTACTGGGACTAATTCACCACCCTAGGTAACTTAGTCCCTATACACATTTTGCATCAGTATTTTCAAAATTTTATTTCTAGTTTCTTCAATTATTCTTTGTTGCAGTTGATTTTCTATTTCTAATTAGTTATTTTCTATTACACTAGAATCATTAGTATTAGTATCATTTACTTTAATGTAAATTATAGATAGCATTATACTTTTACAATGTTCATTTTCAACATTAGTTCCTAGTCCATTTAGATTAGATTCCTCAAAAACAACAAACAAAAGTGTTCAATAATCACATGAACCAATAAAAACAACGCTCCACTTTAGGACAACTCTATCATCCAAACATTTTAGTAGTGATGACTTGGATAGGTTAGATGAAGCCTTACATGGTTTTCTCTCACTAAATTCATCCACTAAGGCTTGTGATGACAAACCTAAACCTATTAATGACAATTTATCTCCCAAACCTTTTAGTAGCGATGACTTTGATATGTTAGATGAAGTCATTGAGAAATTCATCTCACTAACATCATCCACTAAGTTTTTTTGTGAGCAAACAAAAAATATATATATCAATGTTATTCAACATCAACTTGTTCTTTACCCACCTTCACATCAACCTCAACCTCCACCTAAAGTTGAGTTTACCCTCTACCCACCATAGCATGATGTTGTTGCACACAAAGAGAGTACACTAGAAATAATCCAGAACCACAACAACCTACTCCAACATTCTTACCTTTATCAAACCCCATTTTTCCTAGTGCTCCTCGCTTAAATTCACACCTTAGGGACTACTATCTCATCGAACAACTTAAGAATACCCCCACAAAGATATCCCTTTGGGATCTTCTTCAGAATTCACCAAATTACCATTCAGTGCTCCAAATAGCCTTGCAACAAATAGTGGTTCATCTTGGTACAAACACAAATGATGTAGTAGCTCTTATAAAAGGAATGAATGTAGTTAATGTGGACATTACCTTTCATCAACATGAGCTCCCTCTATTAGAATTAAGGAAGTGAAATGAGGCCTTTATGATTATTTCCCAACATAATACAATAGGCATCAAAATAACCCTTGTTGACAATGACACTGCCCTAAATGTGTGTAGTGTAAAACTCTTAGATCGATTACGCATGGATAAATCACAAATCAAACCTAATTCCTTATCTATTAGAGGATTTGATAATACCACAAAATAACCACTCGGTGTAACCACTTTGCCTATAATAGTGAGAGTAGCTACCTTGTAAACTCCTATTCAAGTCATGCCCTATGATCTCCCATATAATATTCTCTTTGGAAGGCCATGGATTCATGAGATGCATGTGGTTCCTTCGAATCTCAATCGGATAATGAAATATGTCTATGACAACCAAATTAATCAAGTTGAAATAGACCCCGAGCCTGAGAGTTGTTTGCAACTTGAAAAAGGAACAAGTCCTCTAAACACATTAATTCCAACATCTCATATTGAACCCCTTGAGACTAGAAAACAAGAAGAAGAATATGTGTCTAAATTTCTCGATGATGATTGGGGTACACTAGAATTCACACCTTCATTTATGGATGAATACATAATCACCCAAAATGAAGATGAACAACCAACGGTTATGTCAACTCATAATTTGGACAAATCTTTCCCCATAGAAGAAAATACAACATAAAAAATGAATTTTCATGAGATGGATTATCAACATCCTGCTAACTCGAAGTAAATGGAAAGATTTTATGGGAAAGGATATGTGCTAGTGAAACAATTGGGATACAATGGTAAAGGTTGTGGAAAGAATGAACAAGGCATCTGAATACCTATAGAACCTAATACACAAGAAACAAAGACTGGTTTGGGATATTCCTTTTCTAAGACAACAAAAGCAACTCAACAACCCTCATTAAACATGAACACCATCACATGTTAACCAAGAACCAATCTTACACTAAAACATCCTAAATTTGTTGATATGGATTTTCCACCATCTTGGGAGTATGTTGAAAGTGACAAAGCCCTGAAACAAATGTTAGGTGCTATTGATAAACCATCTTCCTCCAAACAAAATGTTTCCTATGCTCTGATAAGTACCAAGCCACACAATACCGATGATAATGAGAAAACCATGGAACCATATGCTCCTAAATCTCCTAAGTCAAATGCACTCCCTCTAGGTGATACAATTGATGTACCAATGGATATCAATGATAAAGAAAAAATTATTAAGATTAGAAAGTACCTTGATGATGAAGAACAAGAAGATACTACAATGTTGCTTCATGATATTCCTAAAATGCTTGCTTGGAAATATTCAGATATGCTAGGAATTGAACTGAAAAATCATAACACACAACATCGTTCTTGCTGAAAATGCTAAGCCTGTTCAACAAAAGATGTGAAAAATGAATCCTAAGATAGCCTTGCATGTTAAGGGATATCTTGAAAAATTCCTTGGCATAGGTTTCATTTTCCCTATTGATTATTCTCCTTGGATCTCAAATATTGTTGCAGTTGGTAAACCTGATAATTGTATTAGGATATTTATGGGTTTTCGTGACTTGAATAAAGCATCCTTAAAGGATGATTTTCCCCTTCCTAATATTGACATGATCATGGATTCAACTATTGGACATGCTTTGTTGTCATTCATGGATGGATTTTCTGGCTATAATCAAATTTTTATCAACCCATAAGATCAATACAAGACAACATTTACAACTATTTGGGGAACCATTTTTTGGGTTATGATGCCTTTTGGATTAAAGAATGCAGGCACAACTTATCAAAGAGAAATTCCATTGATATTTCATGATTACATACACAAAATCTTGGAATATTATGTGGATGATATCCTTGCTAAATCATTAACATGACAAGACAATGTGAATTTCCTTTGACAAATATTTGAATGATGCATAACTATAGCATGAAAATTAATCCAAAAAAGTGTGTCATTTGAGTACATAGTGGAAAATTCTTTAGGTTTATCATATCTCACAGAGGCATTGAGATGGACACAAATAAAATTGATGCTATCATAAACATGCCACCTCCAAGGAACATTTCTCAATTATGCACATTGCAAGGACGAATTCAACCCATCCATCATTTTCTCACCTCTTTATCCAATCGAACATTTCCTTTCATGCATCTCCTCAAGAAGGATGTTCCTTTTCATTGGAATGAGGAGTGTAAATAGGCATTTGATAGTTTGAACAAATACCATGCAACACCACTTGTTTTACAACCCACTATGCCAAACAAACCATTCATCCTCTACATAGCAACATCAACTCATGCTCTGGAAACATTATTAGCTCAACAAGATGACATTGGAAAAGAACATCTCGTTTATTTCATTAGTTGAACTTTAATTGATTACGAAACATGATGCACACCAATTGAAAAACAATATTTAGCTCTTTTGTTCACTACTAGTAAATTGCGACAATATTTACTTAATGTTAAAATACAAGTCAGGACAAAATTTGATCCTCTCAAACATCTTTTTAACAAAACAGACTTATGAGGACATTTAGCTAAATGGGTTATGTTGTTGACTGAGTTTAACCTTAAGTTTGTTTTACAGAAAGCAATTAAAGGACAAGCCTTTACCAACCATTTAGTTGATGGTCCTTCATCTCTTGTATTACCTAGTAATGATTCTTTTCCTGATGATAATGTGTTAAAAACAAATGTTTCGACATGGAAATTATATTTTGATGTATCTAAGTGTAGAACAGGCTTTGGTGCTGGAGTAATATTGATTCTTCCTGAATGAAAACCTATTCCCTTGTCATATCGATTGAATTTCCTATGTACAAATATTACTACTGAATATGAGGCTTTAATCATTGGATTACGTGTTGCTTTTAATCATGGGCATTAAAGATATCAAGATCTTTGGTGATTCACAATTAGTGATCAAACAAATAAATAGCGTTTATTAGGCTAAACATGATAAATTATCAAAATATAAGGATCTTACAATGTCCTTGTTGATGAAATTTACCTCATTCACCATTGATAACATCCCATGATGAAAAGATAATCAACATGTGGATGCCATGGAAAGTGTTGCTTCTCTTATATCTCCTCCAAATCCTTCAAAGGATATTATATTCACTATTCATCCAATCATGTAACCTTCAATCAATGATACCATCATTGACGCATTAGAAATAACAAAGGATGATTTGATTGAATGGTATGATGCTATATAATTATATAAAAGATGGTACAATTCTGGAACCTATAACAAATAATACTCGTGCTCATTTAAAGCAATTAGCCACCAAGTACATAATTCTTGTTGATGTGTTGTATAGAAGGTTCTTTGATGGCATTTTACTTATATGTCTTAAGGATTCTGAAACCAATATGGCACTCAGATGGGCTCATGTAGGTAGTTGTGGTGGTCATTTTGGAGCAAAGACCCTAGCACAAAAACTCATCCATATAGGCTACTACTAGAGAAATATGGAAAAAGACTTATGTGTATGTTAAGCGATGTCACAAATGTCAAGAACATAGAAATTTATTTCATGCTCCTACTTTTGAGCTCCATGCCCAAATCCTTATTTGGTCATTCTCTATATGGGGGTTGGATATAATTGGAAAAATCTCACCACCATCTTCTATTGGACATATGTTTATCATCATTTCCACTAATTACTTCATAAAATGGGTAGAAGCTATTCCTCTTTAATCTACAACTGCTGAGGTAATATGTCGATTCATCCTAGAACACATAATTGCTCATTTTGGAATCCCTTCTGCATTAGTCTCTAATAATGGTACACCATTTAAGAATAATGATGTGAAGAAATTCTTGGAGACCTTCAATATTCAACTTCATTTTTTGACACCTTACTACCCATAATCTAATGGTCAAGTTGAATCAAATAATAAAGTCCTCAAACAAATTTTGAAGAAAACTATTAATAATAATCACAAGGACTGGCACACACAATTGCACTATGCGCTTTGGGCTTACCGCATAAGTGTTTGATCCTCCACTGGAGCCACACCTTATAACATAGTTTATGGTACTGAGGAAATCATTCCCTTGGAGTTAGAAATCCAAACATTATGGATTTCTCTTCAAGGTTTGATTCACAATAACACTTATAAAGTAGAACAATTACATCAGCTTGAGATGCTCGATGAATAGCGCATTAACGCTCTTGAGCATCTCTAAGCTTACTGTAAAAGGAAACAACACTGTTACAACCTTAATGTTATCCCTCGATCCTTCCAAAAGGGTGACTTAGTTCTATCTACAAATTAGCGTAATGTTAATGTCGACCCTAATGAATGAGGAAAATTTAATCCTAATTGGTTAAAACCATATATAGTTGAGAAAATATTTGGGTCTGATGCATATGTCTTAATGGAACTCAATGGAATACCTCTTAAGGAGCCTATAAATGTCACGCATTTGTGTCGATATTATGTCTAATCCCTTTGAATAGTATGAATAAAAAAGTAGTGTTGTTAAAGTTATGGGGGGTCTTATCCTATACCCTTTCACATTGCTTCATTCTTGACAAACCACTCATGCATATGTCTCAAGCACTAGAGTGATTATTTAATCACTCTAGGTTTCATGCTATTCAAATTCATCTTGTGTGTTATGATAAGTTAAATTTAATTTAGCATAACATACTCAATCATCATGTTGTATCTAACATGAAACTGTAATATATTTTAATTAGATCACATAAATTTTGTTAAATCATGAAGACAATAATTAAGTACTCTTGCAAAGGTTATTTAATTAATCACATTGCCATTTAACATTTCAACACTTTAAGATAGATCATAAAAACATCATTTGCTCATATCTAGATATCCAAAGTTTTATGTAGATATCATCATAATATAAAATATCACTGAGGTCTATAAGAACTAGACCCCTCAGGCTCTGATGCTTGTGATCTGATAACCTGACATTGGGAGATGGTCATGTGCGATCATGATTACGATCTGCCAAACCTGAGTGCAATCTCTAGAACCTATATCCATCCAAGGGCCACTTGATGCTAATATGCTATCTTCTCCCTCTTTGCTTGTAGCCATGATACCTCTGCTTGTAGTCTCTCCACATCTGTTGGGGTATGGGATGATTTTTCTATAGTCTCAGTTCGGTAGAGTCATCTCCTCACACTCTCATGCACTGCTCGTAGCCTCACGAATGGTCTCAGTGACTCTGGCTCCTCTTCCATGATAGGTGGGGGCACATAGTTTAATTCCATATCCTCTTTGATGGATGCAGGCACTATCTTTGCAATAGCCTGACAGTAGAACTCTCGCCAGTCTCTTGTCACTCCTCTAAGGTAGAAGCAATTCACAATCAATTAACATCATCATGATATATATATATATATAAAGAGCATAAGCACTAAAGTACATGCATAAAATCAAATATCATCACCTATATCTCTTATGGGCTGAGCAATCTCAAAATCATCCTATATAGGGGCCATAGAGGATGTGCTAGAGCTTCCCCTCGACTATGGGTATTGGCACCTATTGTTGTTGCTGCTTGTGACCTCATCATTCAGATGGGTGAGGGATTTCCCCACTCATGTCAATCCTTAGCTGCTACCTCATCACTCTCACTAAGGGGTGAATCCTCCTCCTTATTCTCCTCCTCCTCTCCCTCCTAGCCATCATAATTTGGATCCACATCCTCATCGTACTCATCATCTATAACATTCATGAATATATCTATAGCCCTGTAGCATGTCTCCTTGACCATATCCTCTCAGTCATCTCCATCATCTAGTAGTGGACCCACATCTCCCACTACCTTATCCATCAGGAATACTAGTGCTGGTCCTATAAATTTCCACCACTCCTCATAATCAATTGTGGCACCAAAGTCATCTGCGTCGGAGACTGGCAACTGGTCATGATAAGAAAAGTTGAAGTCACTCTCAACTACATGCTCTAGAGTGAGTCACATTGTATCACCTGGTCTTTGGGCACTCCACACTAACCTCCTAAAAGAGGATCGTGCCTGAGGTGGTGTTTGTACTAGTCCAAATTGCTGCATGACTCAATCATAGTAGAAAGGTCATACTACGTGGTCATGACGGCCAACCAAAAATCTATCCATCTGCATCCTCCTCAATTGTCTGGTATGATATGGCCACTGTAGTTTCAACTAATAAGGTCTCCAAAGGATCTCATCCTCCTCCAGTCAATCAAATTGTACTCTCCAAAAATGTAAATCACCATACTACCATAGTTGTTGTAGAGGATAGCGGAAAGCCTAAGGATACCCTACTATTGTCACACATGGATAGCCAACTGGTCTAGTGCATATAATATGCTCAAGGCACTATACCTATAGAAGTGTGCAGTGCACCATACTATCCACCTCTCAAAATACAAATTGCCCAAGATCATAATACAGATGTGTTAGGATACATCAACCCCAGGCATATACTATACAATGCTCTACCATCCCTCAGATCAAATGGACTAGTCCTCCCTCAAGGTGTGCTACCCACCCATCAGGTACAAGAACTAGTGCTACAGTGTGCATCATAATTTGTCGAACCACTGGTGCCCATGCATATAATAACATTGGCAGCTCAATACACCCTCTCACCTGATAATCATTAACTAGACCATCTAGACAATACTGTAAATTGGCCTTCTACTCATGCAAGATGTGGCTTCTGTGGAAATGTACTCACTCTCCTTGAATTGAAATGTGGATAATCTAATGTACATCCTCTAAGGTGATCATCATCTCCCCTGTCGGTAGATGAAATGTGCATGTATCTACATCCCATCGCTCATAGAGAGCCATCAACATGGCATCATGGTACCTCATGGGAGGCATAAGTTATGCCTAATAGTTTCCCACAACCTGAAAATGCTCTCTCTCCTCTATTGATAGTGATGGGGCTACATCTCTCATAAAGTTCAACTATCTCCCTCCTAGTCGTTGTCATGATAAGGTGGGTACCTATCATAATTACACAAGTTTTCTCTAAATATCATCTAATATCTTCAATTTTTCCATTATTCATCACGAAAGTGTACTAAAGTCCATATAATCTACTTTCCTAAAGGCCCTAGACACTTTAGAACCCTTTTGGGACACTTTGCGAAGAAACAAGACACTTTGGAAACAAAAAGGACACTTTGTGAAGAAATGGGACAATTCACAAAAAAAGGGGACACTTTGCGAACATTTTCCCCAAGATCCTAAATTAACCTATATATGCATAAAAATCATTAAATCATTGCAAAATTACAAAGAAGTAGAAAAATTGACTGACCTCATGCTGATGCTCGTCGTGTGACACCTAATCTTGGAGAACATCCAGTCTCAAAGTTATGTAGCCTCATCTGCTTGGCATTTTTCCATCTCACTTGTCACTCTCACACTACAAGAAGGTAAAATGAAATAGTAAGTGACCAAATACTTCACTTTCACCTCTTTAAAATATTTTCATACCTTTTAACCTTATGCATTAACTTAGAGTTTTTTTCCTTATCTTAAGGGTTAATAAAGTACTTTTTATTCAAAACACCATAATGGGCACTAGGGAACTCCATTTTAGATGCCATTCGTGCGTTTGAATTGTGATTCTACACCTGACATCATCAATTATCTATCACTATGTGACATTGTACTTGGAAATGTCCCACGGTATGATGTTCCTTATTCGATGTGGCTAGATTGCTACCTTGATTCCACCTCTGTAAAACAAGGGGAATCAAGGGGGGGCATATATCTACCCTTGAATTTGATTTCTAAAAGTTAGGAAAAAAGATTTTTTTGGACAACTAATGAGCTTGTGTTCTAGGATGTAGTTCCTAAGGTTATGGTTTAGAAGATAACTACACTGGGGGCTTCACTCCCCATCTTTTGAATAAGTATCCTTTTATAGTAAAGTGTATTGTTTAGAGTCCTTTAGCTTACATATGCACGTAGAGTCATATGGGCACTAAAGTGGGGGCTTAATGTGTCACCAAAATTTGTATACTCTTGAAGAAAGAGACAATTTTATGATTAATTTGGTCCTATTTTAGACACCTTACATCAATCACCTCTTAAAAACTGCATTTATAGTCCCCTAATGCTCATAAATTTGGACTCTACGGCCTATTTCACTCATAAATTACTCAAATACTGACAAGCAACATTCAAACCGCTCAAATTTCATGAAACCCACCTCAAAAATCCCTGGTGGGAATAAGTAGCCCAGGGTGGCGACTTAGTCCCTTTTGGGGTATTTTCCACTTTTGAGCAGCAAAATCATCAACCTAATTCAAATTCTTAAGGGATCTTGGCCTATGAAGTTAAAATAATAAGTAATTTGGTGTTAATGCCTATACATACATTTTTTTAGGCCATTTTTCACATCTCCTAGTCATTTTTACAAAGAAAAATCAAGAGTCAAGAGCAAAATATCTTTCACAAGAAGATTCATTAGTCTTTCTACAACAAAGTTGAAGCTTTAGAGCAGCAAACTAGGGTTTTTGTAGGTCTTCAAGCTCACTTTTGGTTCAAGATCTCACATTGCAAAGGGTTGATCATAGATGCCTATGGTGAATCATGGAGAAATCTAGGTTGCGAAGATGCAACTAGCCATCAAATCACACCTAACGTAGACTTGTTTTCAAAGTGATTTCATCTTCCATTTTCTCTCTATCTTCATATTTAAGGTTTGCATACCATTTGCATTCATTTGAAATGTTGTATGGTTTCTTGGATTGAAGTCTTGCATCATTCAAATTCCATTTACTTATCTTATTCTAGCACATTAGAATAGGGTTTTGTATTACTTTATATTTTCCTAGTATTAGACACACTTAGGGCTAGGGTTTTATGCATATTTTATCCATTCCAAAGTTTAAATGCCAACTAGGAATTTGACCGAGGAAAACCCATGATTGGAAAACAAATTATCTTCTATTTTGTAGGTGTTTTCAAAGATTTAGATCCATATTTCCACCAAAAAACAAAGTGTAAATTGTGGGCTTTTGTTTCCACTTTCAGATTCGTAGAAAATCAAAAGTGGACTAAGTCAGCCATAGTGGCAACTTAGTCCCACTACACTAGTTTTTTAGGAACTTTCACAGTTTCAGACAACCATTTTGTAGAAACAACTTCCTAGGAAGTTTCTTTAATCTGGGACTAAGTCACCCAGCTTGGCATAAGTGTCCCAGTTGGCTTAAAAATCAAATTTTCCAAAATTTTAGAGGTCCCTACAATCTCCAATCAGCTCTTCATCAGTTTCCAGGTGCATAGTTTCTGGTTAGCATCTTTATTTTGTTCATTATTGGATCTTTTTCATCATTCTACATATCACGCTGTGTTTTCAAGAAGTTGTATTCCTTAGGTTTAGCATCATTAAATCATTTATTTTTTAGCTTATTGCATTAGCACATCATATTTAGATACATTGCATTCCTTGTAGATTAATCTTGAGTGTAGACATTAGCATTTTGGCCCCCAATTCCCCTCCTTTTAGGTGAAAAAACTAGAAGAGTTAGAGGGAACCTTGGGCAATCCAAAATCATTGTCCACAATGACATCCATTTCCTTTTGTTTGAGATTTTGCAACTTTCTAACATGGTCACCAAGCAAGAATTGACCCTTGAATTTGGACACCATCCTATCCCATGAATTAATTTTTGCTTTGCCCTTTTTCACTCTCTCTTCATGTACATAGTTCCACCAAGTTAGGGTGCAGGTCCTTTCAATTTGGTCTTGGAAAACTTCACCTTTTTTTAATCTACTACTAGGGTCCAACTCATAATCACCTTGGACTCCTCTTTGATGGTTTTCATTCTGAACCATCAAGTTTAAGGATGTTTTTATGTGCTTCTCTTGCACTCTTAGGATCTTTCACCTAAAAGGAGAGAGATAAAACCCCAAAATGGAGGTGGTTCACTCAAAATAAGGTATGCAAGATGGAATTGATACTAAATGAAATGATATAGATGCAACTAAGTGATGAAATTGACTGATTATGAATGCTAAACTAATGAGATATGCAATGTTTGAAACCACAGTGAGGTATGCAAAAATGAACTAATGCAAATAGAATTGATGAGGTTTAATAGAGTGTTCTTGGAAGTTGAATTGTAATCTTGAAAGGTTGTGGAAATTGGAAGAAATCACTATTGATCACCAGTGGAACTCATTCGCCACTGATGGCAAATCAGTTCTCCTACTAGTAAAAAGACCTGGAATTGCTTTCTGATTGTCGGGAACAGGATTTTGACAAAATCAACTTTTCTAGCCTATAGGTGGGACTCATTCACCAATGATGGTGAATCAATCCTCCTCCAAAATTCTACAAATTCAAAGGTCAATCATGTAGGTCCAGATCTACTCTTGTCTCCTTGTTGGGTTGATAGAGTCAAATCTGCAAAAAATGGGTTGTAGGTTGTCTCCAAGCTTGAATTAGGGTTTGGTTGACTTGAAACACTTTGACGACTTATTGACCACCTTTCAACACCTTATTTCTTGACAAATTTGCATATAAATTCTGCAAACACACATGTATGCAAAAGGCGGAAATGGTTATGGGTTAGGGTATAGGGATTTGCCTTGCTCATACGCCACTTTTGTAATCAAACCTTTGATAAAGAAATGGAATGAAATAAAGAAGGAAATGATGAATAACAACATGCAAATTTCCTAACTCAACAAAACCTTGTTGTTGAAATTTGAAGATATGGACATCAAAATGGTTGCTCCAAAATACTTGATAATTGCTTGATTAAATGATGCTTGAATGTAATTAAATTCTTGAATGAACTAGTGAATGAGATGAATGCTTGGATGAATTAGTGAATGAATGGGGGTTTAAATGCATGGAAAAAAACTTATTTATACAAACTTATGCCCTAATTATCCAATGATACAACATCATAGGCTTGGACATAAGGTCTTTTTGAATAAAAACCCAAAAGGAATTTCAATGAATTATTTTGAATTTGGAGCCAAGAGGGACTCATTCACCACCCATGGAGAATGGGTCCCACTCTAGTCTGGTAAGTGGGGAATTAAGTTGCATTTAATGTGGTTTTTTGGGTTTACATTCAAAAATACACTTAATTATGACTTGTAAGTGCATAAAGGGGTCATATAAAGCATAAGAAAGGTGTAAATAGTGATAACAAGCCTAGAAAAGCATAAAATATTGTTACAAAAATTTTCAACACTTTAAAATAGGACTTGATAAGGGATAAAAACGTGATTTTTATATGAATTATAATAAGAAGAGTCTAGAAAAGTGTAGAAATGTTTTACAACACTTCCCAACACCTACACAAGACATCATAAATTGAATGTTTAAGACCTAATGTGAATTCATAAGTTACATTACAACATTAAATAAAATAAAAATAGGTCAATCATCACAAGAGAAAGACCTAAATAACCATGAAAGTGTCAATGATCCATTTTTCTATGGTACATTTCTCACCCTCTTCCTCTTCCTCTTAGTCACTTTCATCTTCAGTGGCCCTACTTCTTCTTTGGTTTGTTTTCAATGTTGTAAGTCTAGATAAAATATCTTCCTAAGACTCCATCATCATTCTTATTTCCCTAGCAACGACTGCACTTCCCTTTGGAGGCATCTTGTCCCTTCAATTTGCAACTTTTCCTTCTTCAAAATTCAACCTTTTTCCTTCAAATGATCAAACCTATGCTTTGATACCAATTTTATTTAGAGAGAGGTGGAGGTCTTAAAAAAAACACAATTGAATCAACCTTGAACAACTTTTCCACTCTGGAAACCCTAACTTCGAGTTTTCTCACAATCCCTTCAATCTTGCTTGTAACACATCAAACAGTGAAATTTGACCATATATTTTAGAGGACTCAAAACAAAGAACTAGTCACCATTAAAGATACCCTTTATACCCTTCTTTGACATATCCAAATTGGAGATAAGGTTGTTTTGTAACATTCCCTCCTAAAATTGACTGCTACATTGCCCTTAAGCCCAATTAGGCCTTTTTTACAAAGCAACTATGTGATATTCCTTTCCCAAATCACCAATCTTCACTCCAAGACTTTAGACAGATCACATGGGGTCTAAAAAAATATATTTTATCCATTTGAACATTTACAAATTCACCTAACACCAAAACCCTACTTCTAACCTTGCATTCTAAGCCTAATACATTGAGATATTAGGATAGGGCTTGCACAAATAGGGTCCCACCTCCATCCCCTACATCTACAAGCACTACCAAAATGAAAAAAATCCTAACTAAATCCATTCCACAAATTTTTAGAGAATTCCACTAGTGGAATGGTCCTTTATTCCATTTTCTTGTTCAAACCCTCTCAATCTAGGGTTTACAAACCTCTTTCAGTAAATTGCTTATAAAATCATTCAAACTCTATGGAATCAAATCAAACCAAAATAAAAATATATTTAGTTCATCCCTACACCAACTCCATTAACAATTAGTACATTTGCAACCTGTACGAAACCGTACCACTAGTTGTAACAACATATTTCAATGCAAATACACAAAAAAGAAGAAGTTTTATTATTGCTTGTGCACCAAAAATGTCTCCAAAACCTTGCATCAAAGTTTGTGAGGCATATTTAAAAATCAAAAACCAAAAATAAATGGTTAATAACAACCATTTTAACCCATGACCTTTTAACTTCCACATATGACAAAATTGCAAAGTTGCTTGTGCAACATTTGCAAAAACTTAACAACATTAACTACAACCTACTGCATGAGATTCATTACATTGAAAATGGTCTAAATAAACCTTATTACACAAAATATGACTCAAAACACCCAAAAACCCAAAATTGGACCATATTTATAAAATGAGGGTAGGTGCCCTTACACCAGTCAGACCTCGTTTTGGTAATCAAACCTTCAAATGAAATCAAATAGAAAGAAGGAATGATGAATGAACAAGTATGCAATGTTGCAACTCACCAAACCCTTATAACAAAGGCATCAATCTTGTATATAATGGCTAGCATGAATGTGGATCTTGATTCTTGACTGTATGTTATGGATCTTGACTTGAATGCTTTCTTGAATCATAAGATACCTACATCACAAATGTTAGCTCAAAAACGAACATGATCCATGATGACTTTGACATGATGCTTGAATCTTGAATAATGCTCCAAAATGTTTGATAATAAAATCTTGAATTCTCTTGAATGCTCGTGAATACTCTAATTTGAATGCTCATAAGATCACTTAAATTGCTAGGAGAAAATATGTGAAATACCCTTGTATTTATACTTTTTTATGCCAAATTTCTTGAAATTACAACACTACAAGCTGACATCAGATCTAGGAGAATAAAATATTGCAAGAATTCAATTCAAAATTAGGTATAATATAAGTGTGATTCATACACAAGTTGGTTCGTGTGAGTCCCAATAGGCTAATCTTAGGACAAAAATTTCAAGAAATACTTATTTTTATGCCAAATTCAATCTAGGCCCCGAAACATAGGTGGGACACATATGCCCAAGGTAGCGTATGAGTCCTAGATCACTAAATCTAGGCCATACAATCCAAAATTATTAATGATGATTGGTTAATACATATGTCTCAGGATTATCCTTGGAAAGATGCATTAAATAAGGCTTGTGGATGCAAAATAAGACCATATAAGGCATAAAGAAGCCCAATTTTAGAAGGGAGAGCCCAAAAAAGTGTGAAAATGTAAAGGGCTATAGTTTTCTACACTACACATACTAACATGATTATGTAGGAATGTGGTATTAATATGCCACCTAAAACAATCAAGGATTTTATAGTGGGTTTATTTTATAAAATATCTAATGAGCAATATTTTTTAAATTCATGTATTTCTTGATAATGCACTCTAGTTGTGGAAATATTCATTATTAGGATAATGCATGCATGAGCGTATTAAAAATAATATTGGAAAAAAATTAGTGGATGATAGAATATCGAAGAATATTGATTCTTCTTTAAAGGATGGAATTAAAAAATCAATCAAAATACCCCAAATGGTTTGCCAAGTTGCACATATGTTGACATAAAACAAAATCAATTGAAAATAAAGTCTAAATTGATGTTCCTATGGTCATCATCTAGAAAAAATAATTTGATTGTTAAAATATTATAATGTTTTTGATATATGTTCATTAAGAACACGTTAAATTTATATAAATTCAACATACATATATATATGCCTATGTAGGATGATATGTATGGTGATCATCAACACATAGATAATCTACATATGAATTGATGTCATCAAATGCTCCATGTGCAACTAAAGTGGATGCACCATGATCAGAGCCATAACATATAAAAATTTACAAATGGTACAAAAATGAGGTGGCAATGCATGTGGAGTGGTACTAGGACCAACTCATCTTGATGCTCCACCATGGTTGAGGCCAATAACCTTAGCTACCATCTTAGTAATATATTCTTCAAGGTTAGTAGAAAACACACTCAATGATCCTAATGCAATTACCATCATATGATGTTGGATGGGTGTAGGTATAGTAGTAGGAGGATCCATGAGAGGTTGAGTAGGCATGGGTTGTTTGGGATCAACTTGTGCTCCTAACCTCTATTGTGGCATGCCATCACCAATACCATAGAATGATATGATATCAAAATAATTGTATTGCAAACTCATCACAAACTCTAGATATAATTTTCCAAAAAAATAAAGAGGAACCTCACAATTAGTGTTCGGTGGATGATCAAATACCATCCATCGTCACTCTCAAAAATTTCTGGCCATCTAAGGATTCCTACACTACCTAATTGATACTATTTCTTGTTTGGTGGAATTAGTTGATTGGTGATGGGGTTAATGAAATATGGAGCTAAATGGGATTTGGTAATTTTTAGGTCAAGGATTTCCCTGTAGGAGAGTCCATCTAAATAAAATAGTCTCTTCTCCTCTCTCATCAAGAGGTAACTATCTAAGTCCACATAATTATACCTAACAACATCTACAAAAATTTTCATCAAAGATGGAAAACACACTAGGTGTAGTGGCATAAATGCTTTGTTTTGGATTTCATTAATTTTTTCTTGAATGTATTTTATGTTGTCATTGATCCTAGCTTGTAAGTGAGTCTCATTAGATCCTGGGGGTGGAGGTGGTTTATTTTTAGGTGGAGGGGTGGAAGTGGAGGTGGAGTTAGAGGGGTTGAGGTGGAGGTGGATGGTGTTGAGGTGGAGGGGGAAAAGGTGGGGGATTGAGTGAATTGATGATGTCAAACTCATCCATGATAAAGGTCAACTTGCATATATAAATATATGAACAATGTTGGGAGAATAGGAGGTTCACCTCAAAAGGAAACATTTGAGAACAACAGTGCCTTTTGTAATTTAATTTTCATCAGATTTCCTCAAAGACACTACTACTATGCCACAAGGTGGAAACATAAACAATTCATTTCCCACATTGACCCTTAGAGAGAAACTCATGCAAATCAATTTCAAGAACACCTATAATAGATTCAAACATGTGGAATCAACAACCATGAAAGATGAGATAGAAGACATGAACACACAAATATACGTAGGGAAAACCCTTTCAGGTAAAAAACCCCACACTCCAAAAGCCCAGATTGCCATTGTATTATTCAACAACAAAATAGTTACAATACAATATCAGGCTCATGAACTTTATAGAGTTTACATCTTGTTTCTTTCTAGAGAGTATTCGGCAACTCAACCCTCATGACCATCTCTCTAAGTAGGAGACATTTCATGGCTACACAGCCACATGACTCGACCACTAGCCTCTCCACCTCTCTGTCACATAGTTTCTTGGCCTTCACATTCTGCAAGATCCATCTCTTCCACGTCATCACAACCACTTGACAAACACTCAAGTTCTCAGCCAGTTTGTGCCCAACATGACCTCTCTGCTTGCATCTAGCCTCTTGGCCTACATCCATCAGCTTAGCCTCCTTAGCTTATTCAATGCCCAGCCAACCGACCTCAATGCAGCCTCTCAGCCTCCATGCATCATCTTGGTCTCCACCTGGTAGCCTTAGCTAGTTCTTGGCCCTTTGGCCTCACACCCAGTAGCCACACCTCCTAGTTACTGCCGCTCACAGTCATCGCCACTCTCTCTACTCCAAGCATCGAGATCTATGAGAGTCCCCTCAGCCTTCACTACATGTAGCCTTTCGTCCTATAGCTCAGCTTGACCAAGGTCGACGTCCGCTCTAACAGAGCTTCCACAAGAGACACCAAACTTCCCCTGAGAGATTCACATCTCTATTGCTCCCAGACTGTTCAACTACCGTGCCCCTTAAGGTTTCACCTTGAGCCATACACCATCACTACATGCTAGCCATCAGATAGGTAGTCAAATAAATCTTCACCATTGATCTTAGGGTTAACCAAAATTCCCACCGCTCTACCACAACCAAGACACAACATCCTCGCGGTGTGGCGGTTGCTACACTGCACCACCACAAGCTCCTCTAAGAGTCACCAATTCAACCATTGAGCACATGGGCCCACATTCCATCTATCCTCCACATCATCACCAACTATTGGACTTTCCTTATGGTCATCACCATCCACTGCGCTATCGCTCAACAACTAAAAGACCCTCGAGGTATGGCGGTATCTCGCACTACCATGTCTCAGCTTGAAGACTCTCATGGTATGGTGGTATCCCACACTACCACACCTCTCTTACCATTAGCTCGTTGCTTAATCAGAGAAAAAAAAACTTCACAACCCCCAATCGAAGGTTAGGAAATTCCCGAGCACCATGACATTGAAGGAGATTGGCCAGTCGAGAAGTTAAGAAACTTCCAAACACCATGACAAGGTTCCAAGGTTAAAACATTTAGCGACCCTGCAACCAACACACTATCGCCCAGTTACAATCTTTCAGAACTCCACGACATAGGTTTCAAGGTTCAAGATTTGGGTGATAGGCCGACAAAGGAGGAAAACTTAAGCACTCCAAGAAGTGACCAAGCAAGTAAATTGTGTCACAATTCTCAACAAACAAGTACAAAATTAAGTTTCAAGAATCTATATATAAATTATAAATAAACATATTAAAAACTAGATATTATACATGTTGAGAAATTGCAAGAAATATTTAATTACATGTTTAAACAAAAAATTATGATACACACACATGTACATACACAAAAAAGGTAAATTTCTAGGTAATTTTAATGCCCTTAAACCATTCATTTAAAAATCCCCTTAACACATGATATAAATGACATAATGGCACAAATGAAAAAATATGTAACCGCTCATTTATCTATAAGGCATGTACAATCTTGTCGTTTGGTGTACTTTAAAGAGTTTACAAGGAATAGTGAAGTTTCCCCTTAAATCCTATTTTCTTAAATCTCCATAATCCACATGTCATATTTCCTATGTCCATAAAGCATGGTAATGGAATGCTTTTTTCCTAAACCAAGTTAAATATATAGATCTATAATAAGTTTGTAAGAACTTTGAGCATCTAACAAATTACACAAATTGATCAAATGTGAATGATCAATTTGACTATTATTAGTGGCTTAAGGGGATTAATGACTAGATTTTAGGTTGTACCATTTATATCCTCTTAAGATGGGCCTTAATCCATTTTTTAAAATCCCCTTAATCGATGTCATCATTCTTAGGTCCATAAACTATGCTAATGGAATGCTTTTGTCTAAAAAGTGAGGTTTAATATAGTGATCTTTAATAAGTTCGTAAAAAATTTGAGCATCTAACATTATACAAATTGATCAAATATGAATGATCAACTAGACTATTGTTTGTGGCTTAAGGGGATTAATGACTAGATTTCAAGTTGTACCATCTACATCCTCTTACAATGGGCCTTAAGGCATTTTTTAAAATCCCTTTAATTTATGTCATATTTCCTAGGTCAATAAACCATGATAATGGAATGTTTTTGTCTTAAGTCAAGTTTAACATATATAGCTTTAATAGTTTTGTAAAAACTTTGAGCATTTAACATTACACAAATTGATCAAATGTGAATGATCAATTTGACTATTACTAGTGGTTTAAGGGGATTAATGACTATATTTTAGGTTGTACAATGTGTATCCTCTTGGGATGGGCCTTAAGCCATTTTCTTAAATCCCCTTAATCCATGTCATCTTTCCTAGGTCCATAAACCCTGAAGTATAATGATTTTGTCCCAAACCATTTCCTTAAATCCACTTAATCCATGGCATGAAGAGGCTACCTTTATATCTATATTTTATAAAACTTTAAAACCAATGTCATATTATTTATGAAGTAGTTAAAATAAGGGTAAAAATATAAAATTATCTCAATAACATATAATACAATAGAAAAAAAACACTAGAATTATTGATAGGTTATGCATCATTAGTATCATGCTTAGTTTTTTGGATTTTTCCATAACTATATGGATCCATGGGTAAGAGGAAAATTCCAATGTTATTATTATTTATTCTGGGTAAAATTACAAAGTTGTGTCACACTTTTATAAAGGAATCGACCAACACTGATCTAACATTTAAACAAGTGAATCACTAGAAAGTGGCATATATGTTTTAATTTTTGAGATAATCAAAGTAAAATAATAAAATGTTTATTTTTTACCATATTTTTTGTTTCTATTTTTTTGATAAAATTAAAAAATTATTTGAATATATTTTTTTATAAATTAACACTATAATTTAGTTGCTAAGAAAATGCTTAAAAATGATGTTACATGAGACATCAAGCTTTATATAGTAAAATTTCTTTTATTTTCATCAATTTTTTGTGTATATTTATAACTTGAAACTTTAGGGCATGGATTTTTTTTTTTGCAATCTTAATAAATATATATTTTTAAATAAATATTTAAATGTGCATGTATTAAAACATGATTGTTTCAAATCGACATCAAGTTTTATATTAAATATTTGTTTAAAATAAAAAACAATTATACTATCTTAATCTAGATTCTTTTCTCTAGCACATCATATTTTAAAAAAAACTTAATAAGTTTTAGTATTTTTCTTGACATGGTTATCGACCTAATATTTTTGTGGTGATAACCTAATTCTAATAAAAAATATAAATAAAATATAAATAATAATTGAACTATTAAAATAAATATATATTTGAAAAATACACTTATGGATCTATAAAAGGGTTTTTTAATTTTTTTTTTAAATATTAGGGTATGTGCAGGATCATGATCGGCCAAAAAGTAGCAATATGATGGGTATGTTAGGGTATGTGGCTAACGACTTTTTTTTACCCAAAATTGATGAAACAAAAATGGTTTTTAAAGGAGATTCTCAATTTTCCATCAATATAAATTATGCTTTACTTTGAATTTAATAAATAATTATTATTCATTTTCTATTTGAAATACGACTAAAGTCCTGATTGATAGGTTGATTGAAAAACATCTATAGCTTTCAAATGGTATCACATTTTTTGAATCTGAAAGACACATCACATTCTATGCTTTGCATACTATAGGATTAAATAAAAAAATTGAATTTCTTGAATTTTTCACCAAGCTAAGGTGGTCAAACATACGAGTTTTTATATTTTTAAAAGTTGTAATAAAAAATTCATAATCAATTATTCACTTAGAAAAAAATTACAAAAAAATATGTATCACATCAGTACATGAGTCCTCCACTTATATTTAAAATTTTATAAAAAATAATTATCATTTTATTGTGGTTATAGTGGTCAGACAAACACCTACTTCTTATTTTTTCCCTGAAATTTAAGTACTACTGAATTGAAATTTTAAATTTTCACCAAATAGATTTTTTTTCAAAAATAAACCTAGTATTTTAGATACTACATTTAATTTGCTATAGATTCTATTCTTACATATTTTTGAAATAATATAGATAACTTCTTCAAATGTTTACGTCAAGTTGCCTAACTCTAATTTTTCTAAATTTTTCACCACTTAAGGGCCTTTTTCCCATGATGATCCTGCACATACTTGTTATTTATATTTGGTACCCTTGCATTAAATACCCTTTAAATGGTCATTAATAGGACCCTAAGACCCTTTATTTTAGATCTTGACGCTTGTTTCAACTAAAATCCTAACAAAATCAACAACTAGGTGGGGCCCATATGCCACAAGTGGTGTATGAGTCTCATGTGGCCTACTTTTAGGGTTTGAGTGGGAAAATCAAGTTTTTCATTGAAAATTTTGGTTGATGTCAGCTTTTGAGATCTAATAAATGGTGAATTAGGTGCAATTCCTATATAAGCAAGCTTCTAAGTCATTATTTTCATCTAGAGAAAGCAATTCAAGGTCTAAGTATTCACACGCACTCAAGCATTCTTTCACAAGAGCATTCAAGAGCAAGTAGCAAGCAAAGTTGAAGTCTTGGAGCAACATTATAGTGTTTTTTTAGGTCTTCAAGTGCAATTTTATTCAAGGTCTAGCATTGTCAAGGATTGATTATGGTTGCCTATGGTGAATCATGATGGATTCTAGGTTGGGGAGATGTAACTAGCCATTAATCCAAGCTTAATGACTTGTTTCCTAAGTGATTCCATCTTCCATTATCACTCTACCCTGAACCTAAAGAAGGTACATGCATTCATTATGGCTTATTAGGGTGATTAAGGATCTCCCAAAGTGAGTCATTCATCTTCATGTTTCATTCATGCATCTCATTCTCACACAATAGAATAGGGTTTCATTACATTTTAGATTTCCTAATCTTAGAGACACTTAAGATTAGGGTTTGTATGCACATTTACTCTCAAGATCCATTGTTTCTATCAAGGTTTTATTACTGAACTAGGGGTTTGACCAAGACAAACCCCCCATAAGGGTATGTGCAGGATTATCATGAAAAAAATAGGCCCTTAAGTGGCAAAAAATTTAGAAAAATCAAAGTTAGGCAACTTGACGTAAAAATTTGAAAGTTATCTATATTATTTCAAAAATATGTAAGAATAGAATCTATAGAAAATTAAATGTAGTTTCTAAACTACTAGGTTTATTTAAAAAAAAAATCTATTTGGTGAAAATTTGAAATTTCAATGTAGTGGTACTTAAATTTGAGGGAAAAAATAAGTAGGTGTATGTTTAACCACCCTAACCACAATAAAATGATAATATTTTTTTATAATATTTTAGATATAAGTAGAGGACTCATGCCACAATGTGATGCACATTTTTTTGTAATTTTTTTCCAAGTAAATAATTAATTATGAATTTTTTATTACAACTTTTTAGAAAATATAAAAACTCATATGTCTGACCACCTTAACTTGGAAAAAAATTCATGAAATTCATTTTTTCTTTTTTTAATCCTATAGTATGTGAAGCATAGAATGTGACGCATGTTTTGGATTCAAAAAATGTGGTACCATTTAAAAGCTATAGATATTTTTTAATGAGCCTATCAATCAGGACTTTAGTCATAATTTGAATAGAAAATGAATAATAATTACTTATTAAATTTAAAGTAAAGCATAATTTATATCGATGAAAAACTAAGAATCTCCTTTAAAAACCCTTTTCATTTCATCAATTTTGGGTAAAAAAATAGTCGTCAACCACATACCCATCATATTGCCACTTTTTGGCCCATCATGATCCTGCACATACCCATAAGAAAAATCAACATTATATTCTATTTTGTAGGTCTTTTTATAGGTTCAGATCCAAAAATCATATTGGGAAGAAAGAGTAGAGATTAGGGAGTAGATCTTGACTTTGACTTTATGAAAAATCAGGATGGGATTGATACGCCACAAGTGGCATATGAGTCCTAGTACATGCAATTTTATAGATTTCTAGAGATCTTGAGTCAACACCGTTAGATTCCTCTTTTAGCCTAGAAGCCTTGGACTGGGACTAATATGCCCAGCCTAACATATGAGACACACTATGCTCTAAAATCAACATTTTTAGGATTTCAGAGCTTGTTACAAACATATTTAAGTTTCCAGGTGTACCTTTCTTGTTTCTCAAGCTTCCTATTTTGTTTTGCATTCATTTCTAGGTCATTTAGTGAAGTCTTACATATCATTAGGTTTAATCATTAGATTTGCATATTGCTAGTCTTTCCAAGCCCTAGCTTGGTGGTGAACCCCTCCTTAGTCATTAATCATACCCTAGGACACCCTAATGCAAATCTATGTCCTTCATTACATCCCTAGATTGAGATCTCTAGGCTTTCCTTGAGTTAAACTAAGTGAAATAGGACCATCCCTAGTTCCATCTCTCAAAATTTGGAACCCCTACCTATTTCTGTTGTTCTAACTAACAACACTTGTGAAGAGGGGAAAATGAATGTAATTGATCCCAATGCTAGAATAGAGGTTGTCAATGTGAGAAGATCCTATAGACTAGATAGTAATTAGGTGCTTGAGGTCACTATTGATGACACATCTAGTGACTCTGAATAAGACAACAAACAACATGATAAAAAAAATATAGACATTGATGAGGATGATGAGAATTTCACAAATTACTAGATCCTTTTTCCTGAACTTAATGAAATGTTCAAGGACAAATCCACCTCTCTCATGAGCATAGAAAGGAAGTTTTTCATAACTACGAGAAAATATCCTAGGATTACAATGCTCTAATGGATCATTTGGAAAATCTTGAAAGGAAGCTTAATGGCATTTCCTACTTCACCCTCAAAGTGATCCACCACTCAAATATCACTCTATCTTTGGTGCTCCAAGTAGAGATAAAAAATACGACACTTCTAGTGACCCCAGCTCCATCCAGCAAATAAGGGACATCTTCAAATTCCTCATGGGCGAATGGGAAAACATTCCCAAGTAGGGGGTTATTGTTGGTTGTTTTTTGGTCACTTCCTTTATTAGTCTTTTTGTTTTTCTACTATTATTTGGTTGTCTCTAGTCATTTTTGTTCTAAATTTTTTCTTTTGTTGTTATGATCTTATGCCCTAGTGGCCTTATCTATAAAGGTTCCAACACCCTGTAACTATTACTTATCTAATAAAAAACATGGAGAGATGACACTTAACTCATTTTAATATTATTCAAAACCATTACATGTATATATCTAAAAAATGTGTTAAGAAAAAATGTTTGATGCAAGTTATAATGATTAAAATGTGAATAATAAAATTTGAATGCTATCTATGTATATGCGTAATGATAATACTTGACGATCCCCCAGACTTAGATGATGCTAAGAAATATACTTCCCTAATTTACCACTTTGAGATTCATGATGCCTGGGGCAACAAGAAAGCATCTATATTATAAAAGAGGTTGATCTCAAGTAGAAGATTAAAATTTTGAAATAGGGATACAAGGATGTACCATGCAATCCATTTCAAGGACTAGGACACACCTAATGACATAGTTATAAGTAGGGAAAATTCATGAATGGTTAAGGCAATACATAGTGGTGATTGGCTAATGTGATCGAGGATTGGAGTTTATTAGCATGTTAAATAGAACAAATTTATGTTATTATTTTTTTATAAAAAATATTTATAAATCAATAAAAAAATAAGTAAACAATTACTTTAAAACAAAATATCAAAAAATTCTCATAAATCAAATTAATATTTCACAAAATATGTTTTTTAATATTTTATAAAATAGCTCATGAAATTATTCTAAAAATTCATGGTACTACTTCCATTCAAATCTAATTTTCATTTTTTTCTAATGTATGCCTATTGTGAATTATTTACACCAAAGGCATATCTTATTTCAACAAGACAAAGCTAAAAAGTGTCGATCAATGGTTGATATCAACTTGCTCGCCATTAAACAAATCTCAGTTGTTCATCATTTTTTGCAATTTTTTTGCCGCTTTTTTTGTACTTTCCCCGACACTCTCCAAAAAAATTAAAAGTATTTTTTAAAAAGCCTGAAGGCTTTGTGCAAGTGCAGCTGCACTAGCGCCCTTCCCAAGCAAGCACATGCCTACACAACCAGTACCTGTGCATGTATGTGCAGGGTTTTTATTTTTATTTTTTCCTTTTAAAAAATAGATTATAGTAAACAAGTCTCTTGTATTGGTGACTTTGCTTTTAAAATTAATTATGTAATTTTTATTTATTTATGATTTGTATTATGTTATTTGATTTATTGTTAGAATAAAGAAAATTATTGCATGCATTGTTGATTGCATTTATTAATTTTTTAATTAAAAAGCGAGGAGAATAACCCAAAAAAACTATAAAGAACAAGAAAAAGATACAAGTTAAATATTAAATATTAGAATTTTTTTTAAAATTAAATGATTTCTTGTTTTTAATTGTTATTTTTTATTTTAAAAAGAAATAATATTATCTCTATGAATAATTTTTGCAAATTTTATTTTTAAATTTAAAAATGATTTTTATTTTAATTGTTATTTTTTATTTTTAAAAAAATAATATATCTGCATGAATAATTTTTGTCCATTTGTTTTTTAAAATCAAAAACCAAAAATGAAAATTGCCGTCAGATTCTAATAATGATTCTAATAATGAACGCATTTAGGTTTTAACATTTCGACATCTTGTTTTATTTTTTTTATTTTTAAATAATTATTTTTAAAATATATTAAATAACTCTTTCTTTAGTTAAAAAAATTGATTATATTTTGACTTACAATTTAACTTATATTTTAGTTAATATAATATTAGGTTTATAATTTGTTTAAAGTAAAATTATATATATATATATATATATATAATTTGATTTATAAGTTTATTATATGAAATGTGGATTATATTTTAATAATACAAAATAAATTATAAATAATCTAATTATACCTATTATTATATATTATAATTTTAAATAAAACTATTAATTACATTAAATGATTAAAATAGTCTTATATATTAAAAAATAGATCAAAATTTATCCTCATTGACTTTCCACACTTCTTCGGCGTACCCATTGCACACTAAGATGCGATTGCTAGTTTATAATTTAGATGTAGAACTCCATTTTCATCTGACTTCTTTTATTGATAGAATTGCAAGCAAGAACTACTCTACTTAAATGTCATTTGATATAATGATAAAACTAAAAGCAAGCTTAAAGCTTTAAAACCCAACAATATAACTTATTGAATTGAGGATTGGTTCTGTAACAAGTGTAGTAGAGGTCTAAACTCATCGATCCGTATGATGCATGCTAGACCTCACCATAATCATCATCGTGTTGAGCTTTATTCTGCACGTTAATCGAAAATATATTCTCATAATTTCGATCATTATTGTTTAATACTCCAGTTGACATGCGGCGAGACGAGAAAGTGGAGATTCACATCATGTGAAACAGGGATGCGCGTATTGATTATGATGTCGCCACCAACGCAAACAACTGTACGCTTAAAAATTTTCATTTACGGCAGAATATATCGATGCAATTTTAAGATAATCGGTTTATATATTCGATTCTCATCATTAATCTAATTTTTATCTATAATCCATTTGTATCAGTCATAGGTTGTGTGTCTCAGTACTAGATCATTCTTGGAGTCATGATTTTTATCTTTATAATTACAAAATCAAAATCTAAGTATTCAATCTGTTAGTTTCATCAAGTTTATTTTATACAATCTTTACAATTTAGAGTTATGTTTATGTATAAAAAGATATGGAGTGCATTCAATTCTATTGTGTCTTTATCATTCACCATTGTTTATAATCAATTGATTACAAGAGAACTATATGTATCTACTTTCAAAATATTGAAACTATACAAATAATCTAATCAAGCTCATCCCAGCGCATGTGAATCTTAGCAACCTTTCTAGCATTCATGTGCATGTATGAAGTTTGATGTTTGTCAAGGTATTTTTAGAATATCACCAACTTGATAATGACACCCTAAGCATGCGATAAAGAATATCGTTGCCCAATCATCAGATGGCCCTTGATTTGTTGATGATGTTGAATGGTTTTGAATGAACCTTCCAAGGATCAAGTCTTGTTAAATGTAAGGCCCCCTTTGATACTATAAGTGATGAAGTCAAGATCGTGCAATGGGGCACTTTGTAGAATGGATACCCCTGAGTGCTTGACTCTTAGTCGAAGAGTCATCAACTTAGACTTGCACTTTTGATATCAATAGGTTGAAAAAATCATCTCTATTAATGTAGAAGCCTCCATAATAAAATATCACTACCTAGAAGTTTGTTTATCTAGGAATTCATAACATAAGATTGAAATATCATCACAAGCAAGGTTGACAAGCATCAAATGAGTTTGAAGGCTCAATTTGAACTGCAAAGTCAAACTAGAAATTATAGAGTAGGGAAGAATATTCTAATTCTCATCCATATATATGATTGTATAGCACATCTCCAAATTTTAAGCCATATATATAGATCTCATTTTCTTCGTCAATTTCCATACGGTTAAACAATATCTCTTTATTAATTATTGTTTGGAGTGATTGTTTTTATTGTATGACATTATCTAATCTAACCCATTCTATTCTATTCCATCTATACCACACATTTAATTCTTGGGTTAATTTGTACTTAATTTTGTTTATTTAACTAATTAAAGGAAGGAATCCTTATTTTTCCATTTTCGTTTTGATGAAGAAAATAAATATACCAAACCTTCAACACTAAGATTTTTTGCATATCTATAATTATTTTATGTTTTTTCTTTTGTTATATATTGTTACATCCATATCCTAGAGTTTGATGTTCAACTTTGTTACCTATCTTTGGACACATCCTGCCCACTGTAGTTTGACATTAGGATTTGTATTTTTACATACTTTAAATATAATTTGTGATTGGTACTTTGTACACTATCTAACCAACTCGTGATGGAATCTAAATCTTCCTTATAGGTTTTGTATACTATTATTGCATATTTTTGTAAACCCTAGATGCTTTGATAAAGACTTCTTATTTAAAATAGGAATTATCATGCTCTTATATCCTTGGCTTCTCTCCATGTTGCCATAAAGGATTTTGATAAATTTAGATATTCTTTGATATTTTCATGATCTTCTTGTTGTTAATTTACTTATAGTATTTCTTTCATATTGATGGAATCACATTAAATATGGAAGTATTACATAATTATTTATCTTCTTTCCCTTCCTTTTAAGGAGTTGGTTATTATATTTCCTTATTTTTTAAACAATTTTCCTTCACTTTTTCATGATTACCATGCATTGCCTACATCTTCTATGGAGATTGATAGTGGTTTTCATGATTCTAATAAAAGACTAGCCAACAAACACGAAAAAGGAAAATAATTACACTACTCACATCTTTACACTGGCAGGGTAATTGCGAAGCTTAATTAAATAGTTTTAGGTGGATTCTGTTAACCAGAATACTCAATGCTTATTGCTTCATATTTTCCAATTCAAATGCATTGTGTTGTTTGCATTGAATTATTTCGAAAGGGCCTTCCAAAGGCTGTCGAACTTTCCATTTTGGCCTGCCTTTGCAGCCCTTTCATTGAATTTTAGCACTAGGTCCTTACACTTTAGACCTTGGTTCGAAGATTTCTTATCGAACCATCTCTTAACCACCTATTGGTGGTTGGACATAGCTATCAAGGCCTTTCCCCTTTTTTCTTCCACTTCCAGCAACTCGGCTTTAGCAAACCTTCATCGTACCATTTTGTTCCACGTTGAGAGATTTGAGCAATTACAACTCCAGAATCTCCATAGACATAGGCAATAGCACCTCTTTTCCATATACTAGCTCATATGACAAAGTCTTGAGGACTTTCTTGGGAAGAGCACTGCCCAAAGTTTTTTGTGCCATTCTCTTTGGTGTTTCAACCCGATCCTTTTGATGAGTCAGACTATTTTTTTTTAGTAGATTCAGCCAGGCTGTTATCCTATGGGTAGTAGTTTGATGACGTTTTTAAGAATATGTCATGTGTGAGTGTGAATTGACATACCTTAGAGCCTAGGAAAGCCTTGGCATTATTGGAGATGATGGTTTTAGGAGGGTCGAATCTCATCACCAGTTTCTCAAGGAAATCCACTATCTCTACCTTTGTTGCATTCTTCAGAGGCATCGCTTTGGTCCACCTAGTAAAGTAGTCCATGGCCATTAGGATCCAGTTGTGTATGGCACTGGAGGCATCAAGGCCCCATTATGCGAAAGACTCATCAACTTCTATCAGATTGAGAGGCATCGCAAAATTTTTCCTTCTTCCTGTGAAGAATTGGCATTCCTTGCAAGCTTTTACCAAGGAGTATGAGTCATTGAATAGTGTAGGCCAGAAGTACCTAACACACATGATTTTGATGGCGGTGGTCTTCATAAAGAAGTGTCTACCCGTTGGACTACTATGGAAAGTGTCAAGAATCCTCTTCACTTGCTCTATGGTGACACATCGCAATAGAATGTCGTTGAAGTTCCTTTTGAAAAGGACCCCTTTGATGAGCGCATATTTATTGTTTTGTAGTCAGTAAAATCTCCTCATTTGAGAAGGAAGGCCCGACATGTATTTTCTTGTGTGCATGAACCTTACTTTGTCTGCTAGCTAGCAGCCTTTGGATTCAAACTCATTTGTTAGAACCAGCTCCAGTTGCTTTTCTTCAGCTGTTATTTCTTCATCATGCACTAGATATTCACATAGTCCTCTTCCTCAGACAGTCTTCATAGGCTTGACCTCAATGTCATATTCAAGGATCTTAGTGATCCAATTAGCCCTCTTTTCAATGATTTCTCCTTCCATGATGTATTCGAGCATACTAGAATAGACAACATAAAAAATCACCTTATTGAAAGATATCAGGTGTCAAAAATTCTTGACTCCCTTCACTATTGTGAAGGCATGCTTCTCGACAAAGTTAGAGTTCATCTCATATTCCTTTAGGGTCTGGGAGTGAAATACTATCATATTTTCTCCCTTTCCTTCATCATCTTTCTAAGTTAAGACAGTAGCAATGCTTGATTTACTATTGAATACATACATTATGAAGTCCTTCGACAGGTCTAGATTGACCAGCACGGGAGCGAAAGAAATAGCATCCTTAACCTTCTCAAAGGCTAATTGATCCCTTTGAATAATTGATCCCTTTCCAGTATTAGGGTAATTGGTCTAATTATTCCTACAAAATTCAAAATGAATTTTCTTACAAAGTTAACCTTCCCCAAGAAAGATTGGACTCATTTCTTGTTGATCAGAAGGGGAAGCTCTCTAATTGCTTTCACCTACTCAGGATCAATTGTGATTCCTTCTTTGGACACTATGTGTCCCAATAGCTTGCCTTGTGGTACTCTGAAGACACATTTTTTTGGGTTCAGGGATACCCCAAACTCCTAACATTTTTTGGAAACCATCTCAAGGTGATCGAAGTGATCATCCTTATGTTTTGAGAAAGTAGTCAGATCATCCAAATAGATCAGGATGATCTTGTTGATCAATTAGCTAAAAGCAATATTCATTGCCCACTAGAAAGTGGCTCCCGCATTTGAGAGGCAAAAATGCATTTTAGCATATATGTGAACATTCCCCACTTAGTAGTGAACGTTGTTTTGTGTCGATCCTCCTCTTTGACATGAATATGATTGTAACTAAAGAAGCCATCTAGTAGAGAAAACATTTCTAATCCTGCCACTATTTGCAAGATTGAACCCACCGAAGGTAGCGGATAATGGTATTTTAGGGGTGATTTGTTCAGGTCCTAGAAGTCAACACATAGATAGATGTCTTTGTTCTCCTTTTGGGTTGGGACCAGATTGGATACCCAAATGCTATGCTTGATCGAGAAGAAAATCTAAGACTAAATTATCTTTGTCAACTCTTGTGCCAATAGTGCTTCAATCTTGGGATTCACTGGGCTCTATTTTTGGCAGATTGGTTTCGCACCTTCCATCAGCTCTATTGTATGCTAGATGATGTTGGGATCGTATCCCTTAAGGTCATCATATTACCAAGCCACTACTCCTTGATACTTCTCACAAAATTTGATGAGCCTCTCCTTATCATTATGCAGAATATCTTTCCCAACTTTGAGCTTTCTTCCATCTCCAACCTGAAGGTTCGCATAGTCGCTTTTTTCCGCTAGAAACTTCATTTTATCATTTCTTGCATTGTCACAATCGAACAGGTTTTTGAGTCCCTTCAGAAGCTTGTTAGATCTTAGCTAAATGATTTTTTTGTCGTAGGCCACAACAATCTTTGGTTGGAGTTGGTCAGCAAACTCTCCCGATTGTTGGATGACAAAGGTGATGTGTTCATCACTATCAAATACCTGCTAGCTCTAATCATTATTTGGAATTGTCAGTTAGACTATCACTCGTACATAATCTTTGTTATGAATTAGGTCAAAAGTAGGGTCAAACAAAGATCTGATTGTGGCCATGCGATCTGCATCAATATTCTATTCTCGAGGAAATGTTTGGTTGTTGAAGGCTTCAAAACGTTTGATTAGGTCCCAGACTCTGTGTCTTTAGGATCTCATACGAACATTATTTGTAGCAAAGACCCCTCGGACTTGGTTTACTACTAGTTCAGAATCTCTTAACACCATTATTTGCTTGATTCCCATCCACTCTACAAGGCTTATACCTTGCACTAGTCCTTCATATTCAATTTCATTGTTCGAACAAGCGAACTGGAAGTGGAAAGACCGAAGTGTCTTTTCATCGTGCGGGGATATCAAACATATCCCGTCCCCTATGCCCACTTTGTATCTTGCTCCATCAAAGTGCAACGTCCATAGCTCTGAAGCTTGGTCGCTTTTAGGTTCCCTCACGACCTTTGAAAGCACTTGATCTTCATCATAGATGACATAGGTGCCCAGCCTGGTAGCATGATAGTTGCCGAAAGGATCAACATCAATATATTCGCTCAAGAGAACTTCTCAATTGGTCCATTCTTCGGTCACTTTTTCATCTTCTATAAACTCGATGCAATATTTCTCCTCCTTAGTGAAAGTGGTATGAGTAGCCTCAAAGTTGATCATAGCTTTATCAACCACATGTTCTGAATGTAGAGCTTCAGACAATATTTTCATTTTAGCTTCATGCTTGGTCCTAAGGATCAAGTGAGACCAGTCCAAAGATAGATATCCACATATCTTTGAAGTGAATTCTTGGGATAGGTAAAGACCGAACATGGGAGGAACATCTATGATCATAGTATCTTGCAGAATTGTGATGCTAGGGCAGGAGAACAGAGTCAAGGGGAGGTCTTTTATGGAACCTATAGTTTCAACTTTGTTCCCATCAAGCTACATAACTCCCCTCTTTAAAGGTTTATAGCTAAGTCCTAGGGATTCAACTATCTTCTTGGGCATGACTGCAATGCTAGCACCAGAGTCAATCATGGTATTGTGCAATAATTTCTCTCCTACAATAAGAGTTAGGAAGAAGGGTCTCAGTTTCAGCTTATCTCTTACCTCAACAGAAACTTCCTATATGCTATTCGTGAGAACTTTGGCAGGAGGTGATGGAAAAATGGCCTTTTCCTTGATCGATTGCTTTGTTAGCTCGATGATTGGATCCTCTCATAGAGCCTTTTGTAGCAATGTCTTCTGCTCTAGAATAGCTAAGATATCCCAAAGAAACACATTAGTGGATGAATTTTTCAATTGTTCCACCACATTGAATGGTGGCAGATTTAGAGGCTTCTACTCCTTAGCTCTAGTTATAACAATTTCCCTTTGTGGCAGACATTGTTGTTCCACTATGAAGGTACTAGGCATCTGATCAAAAGCACTTTTGGGGTGCGGACTAACTAGTTGTGGGATGACTGGTTCTCCTATGAATCTCCTCTTTGATCGAGTGTTGTAATCAGATTACACTTGTGGGGTTTTTGATGTGGATGCATCATTGGGAAACACCGCCTCTTCTTCCTCCATCCATCAGAAGAGTGTGTGAGCGGGAGCAATATCTATTTCTTGCTCTAGGGACATCCCTTACATTTGCGCAGTAAGTACCACACTTTCCATTTATGGAGAGGCATATACATAACCTCCATGGTCTGACGTCATGCCTTGATTGCATTGCTCCACCACCTTTTGTTGTAGATTGTCGCGTGGGCAATTTCGGGGCATATGTGTGTCATCACAAGGGAAACACCAAGGGTGGATGTCATCAACTAAATTATTTTTCCCCGCTGTCAATTCTCTTCTCAAGCTTGGGTTAGCACTTTGTAGCAGAGTGGGTACTAGCACTATTTGATTAGTTGTTTGAGCCTGTAGATTTGTGCAAGTGCCTCCTTGGAATTGGTTTTGTTGGTAAGAATATCTCCTTCCCTAATAATTTGGATAGGTTGGCTTCAAAGGGGCAACCTAGTTTCACTTGATGACGGTTATTTTGTTGGCCATAGCCCACAACATCTCCTTGACATCGCTTATATCATCCTTTAAAGATACGGATGTAGAAGTGACATTCTGTGGGGCATTCGCATATGTGTACATATACTAAGGAGGGGCCGACATGCTGGTAGATGCTACTTTCAGAGTGGGATTTGATATCTCAGGAAATATAGGCATGATGGGATAAGGTGACAACTTTCCAACATCTATCAGATTGTTCTATGTTTTGATTGTGATGTTTTATGCATCCAGTAGAGTGGTTCCACTGAGAAACTGTATCATCATTGAGATGTTAGCGTTGATATATTTCAAGTAGAACATGAATGCTAGCTCAATCGATGGGTGAATAGCAGTTTGGATTCTCTACCAAATTATGTCGAATCAGGTGTTGAAGTTGGTCATGGCTTTGTGTGGGGCCTGTTTTATGATTTCCAGCTAATGATATTGTGAAGACCTATCTCCATCATTGGAGAATCTTTCATAGAAAGGGTCTCCAACTTGGTCCCAGGTACTGATAGTATTAGCCTACAAAGTGTGTCACCAATCTCATGCTTTGCCCCTAAAAGAGGTTACAAGTAGCCTTAGCGCCACATTTTGGGCAGTGATTCCATGCACCAAACATACGTCTGCCACATCTTGCAGATGTTTGGATGGTTTTCTTGAAGCCATCTTTGGTGAACTTAGGTATAGATTTTAAAGCAAAGATCAAGATAGGGGCCCAAACGATGAGTGCTACTGGCACTATGAGGGGACTTCCGAAATCTCATGCCATATAATTTCTATTAGCAGCTAGCAACATGGCTAGTAGAAGGGGCGGAGGAAGTAGAATGTTCACAATTTGGGTCACGGTTTGTACTATTCCTAGTGGCAGCACTAACAAACCAGGATTATTTGTTGTTTGAGATCTAGTAACAGGCTGATGGCTCATAGACCCTCTTTGAATTTAGATTCATTTAAGTAGTCCCACCAGGCGTGCTAGAAAAAGAAACTATTGATGCCAAAAATTGGCAAGGTAACAACCTTTAGGGAAACTTAGTTAATGGGGGGACCAATTGCGCTAAACTGAGTGACCATCAATTTTTTAAAGAAGCTGACTTCTTATGTAATTAGGGTTTTTGAATGGGAAAAGGAAGCAGATATAAAAAAAATAAAGATCTAACTAAGGTGATGGGTGAAGATTTAGATTGAAGACATGATAAACCTATCTTTAGGACATGATTTAAGGGCCCGTTCAATAATCTGCTATGTCCTAAAATAAGAGAAAATAAATATGAAAACCTGAATTATTTATTTAATGACATAAAATAATTCTCATACACATTCACTGAAAAGGGGAGTCAAAGACATGATCTAAACCAACAAACTTGTATTAAAATCATAGAAGTATTGCAAATAAACAACTTATGACAATGATAGCACAGTATAATGTTTTATTAAATAACTTAAGAAAAATAGAAAGGTCAAACAATAGAACAATCTGAGAGTCGTACACAATAATCTAAAGCAATACAAAAGGCCTGGTGTCTTTTCCCTAATTTTTCTGTATCTTTCAAACTCAATTTTGGAAGGAAGAAGCAGTATATGTAGCTAAAAATCCCATCGTCTGGAGGGCCAATAACAAAAAAGATCTTGTATCTCAAGCAATGATGCCTACAAGAATGATTTCCTTTGACCATTGTAACAGAAAAGATTCAAGCCATACAACATGGTCATTCCCCAACCGGATGCATCCCCTGTGAATGATGGTAGTGGTCCCAGAAAAAACCCTGTGCAGACAAGTGTTGCTTCCAAGTGGAGGTAGTTAGAACATGTGGCAATATGTCACAGCTTGTTATTCACTCCATCCTTCCCTTCGGTGTAACCCTCGCCAAGAAGACACATGGCGGTAGGTCACAACACGTGGTTCATTTCTCCCTTTCTGCTATGAAAGCTTGTGCTAGGAAGACACTTGGAAAAATTCTTTTCTATCAACGCTGACTATGGGTTCTACCAAAAAGTGTATGCAAATGAAAGCTACGTGGCACACAGATGAGGCTCAAATAAAAAGTGAAGGGAAGCAACCTTGAAGTTCCCGAGGTGACGACACGTGGAAGCATGGTGAGAGTTGATAGAAGAGCAAAGGAAGCAATCGCTACGAGGAGCGCCTAGCAGACACGTGGTGGCAACCGAACAAAGTTTATTAAAAAAGGGTTTGAGGTGTTGGCCAATATGTAGAAGAAACAAAACCACTCGAAGAGAGCTCGAGGAATTTTATATTCACAGCTACATAGCAAATCAGTTTCTTTGAACTCTCATTTGATATAGGTGTTTTGGTTACAAAGGATCACTAGGAGTTCTAGGGTTCACTATCAACTCCAATATGGAATCAGACCTCCATATTTGTGACTTGCTATCAAAAATTTGAGAGATCTGACCTTGAGGGAAAAATCAACTCATCCTAGTGAAAAATGGGCATCACTGTTGAGTCTAAAATAGTCAAAGACCTTAAGAAAGCTTGTTATTTCATTGAATTTGAAGCAGTTACAAAAAAAGGGAAACTTTTTTTTTGCAATAGGGACCTTCATACTGAATTTGTATGAATGTATGAAACTATTGCATTGGTTTTTGTGCAGGATTGATAGGTATGAGGGTTTTATTAAAATTCTAGTTTTTCTTTTTTAATTTTATTTTTCTAGAAAAAAAGTAGGAAAACAAAACTAATCAAAAGAAAAAAAGTAAAAAATTGTAGATAATAAAACCTATGCATGAAATCACATATTGTGTACGTTGTACTAGCCATGTAGGGCCAATCTAATATGACAATGACTTTATCCACCATCGATAGCCTCACAAACCCCCTAGCGGCCTTTTCCAATGTATCAATGGGATTAAGTAGTGGCTCCAATGGTTTCACAATTCAGTGGTGTCCAAACCAAGACCTCAAAATCTTTGGAGATTTCATCAATATTCTAAGCAGCAAAATCTTATGTCACCTCCAAGAAAATTGATGAAGAAAATATTCTAGAGGGAATATTCTGACGATAATCAAATTCCAATGACCAATGTTTTTCAGGTGAGGTATTTTTTTTCCAATTGATGAGGGTATATTTTGGAAAATATTCACTGATGTCATGCTGAAATTAGCATGACATTCATACATTGTATGACCGATCTCTTTGCCCCTTCCAAGCCCCTATTTTCCCTAAAGGATTGATTTTTTTCTTTTTCACATAACTTGGGCATATAGTGTCAAAATTGGGAAAATGAGATATCGTCAGAAAGATGGTTCCATCTACTTTATAGTGGTGTAGGTATCAGTATTATTTTTTTTGTTGGTTCCTATTATTCTTAGTCAAAAATAGATCTTCATTTTTACTTCTGATCTCATAACATTTTTCCTATATCTCTATTTTTTGTGATTCTAGGGGTGTTGGAAAGGTATTTCAAAGCTCTTCCTGGATCAATTCCTAAACTTTTTCCAGAATCTACCCCAAGTAAATTTTACTCATTTTTTTTTGTGATTTGACATTTTTCTTAATTACTTGGATGTCTTGGAAAGTGGGAAGGATATTTTTGCATTTGATGACTTTATTTGATCTAATTTATATGTATTAAGGTTATTAGTCTCTAATTTTATCATTTGAGTGAGTATAACAAGGTTTTTTAATTCATCCTTTTGTGATCAACTTGGAAAAGGATAATTATGAGTCCTAGAAAAAGGACATCCTGACACATCTTAGGCGGCTTGATATTTTCCCTTATCTATAAAGACTCATACCTACACTAGACACGCCAGGGAGTTTATTGGCATGGGATATTATTAGTGGTCATGTAGTAGGGGAACTATTTGTTCTAATGTTGATCTTGACACTATGTGTTTTGTATGAGACATGGTTTGTCCCCACACACTTTGGACTCATCTTTGGAAGATCCATGGAGGCCCTCATATCTTTCCATACCTAGAGGATCCTACTATTCATTGCCTCATCCCTCTTGCAGATGTAGATTCCATACCCTTTTGATAATGATACTTTAGAGGGGCTTTATTATATCACAAGTCTTGCATGTTTCGATGGTTTAGAGACTTGGCTTCATGTTCCTACTCTTTAGATTGAGACTTCATCATCATCTTCTATTGTTCCTGATCATTTTGATATCACCACATTCTTGACCCCTTTTGATTTAGTGCAACAAGACATATATCTTCCAGACATAACTACTGAGGATTTCTATCTTGCAAACATATCATACATATCATCCTTGTTTTTAGAGTCTTATATTGTAGATTTGGAGGATTAATTTGAGGAAATCCATCTTCTCTTTGTTGACAACCACAATATCATTTTTGGCCCACCATCTTCACCACCTTTGGAGCTTGTTCTACATTAGTCTTCACTAGTTTTTGGATTGACATTATCTCTTTCCAACATGTGGGCACATGAGCACTTTTCAAAGGAAGACACCATTTCGATTTGGATTCTTGATTCACCCATTATTTTGGATTGGCTTCTCCAATCACCACTGGATAGTTTTGTTTCTTCCCAAGGAGATTTTTTTTTTGCAGGCAATGGATCATATTCTATCTTCAGGAATTTATCATTGGCACACGATCTCTTTCTTTATGGGGGGATTCATACCCTCATTTTCTACCTCCTATTGGGGGAAAATCTATTTTACTTTTGTGATAGAAGTAGTCTTTCAGGGTCACATTGAGTCCTCCTATCTTTCTTTCACTGGTGCAGTCATTTTTTTTCTCTTTTTTCAAGAGGATTTTTTCCCATGCAATTTTCTCCTTTTCTTTGGTTATGAGAGATTTCATTTATTTATACATGGGTACCTCATCAAAACTTGTATCCAAGACACATTCATGCATCCATCATTGCATTCTTCATCAGGGTGTTATAGCTTCTCCCTAAGTTGATATTAAGGGGGGGTGTTAGAGTAATTAGGATAATAACATGATAATTAATCATTCATTAATTATTAAGTCTCTTATTACTTTAATTACTCAAGCTAAACTTAAGAGTGTTTTTTTATTATTGGATTGGGCTAAATATAGGTCAAGTTTTCTCATTACGTGAGATTAAGGCAGTTGTCACAATATGATGCAATCATCATCTAGGGTTTGCTTTTGTATTCTTTTATAAGAATGCACATTCATTATAATCAGACTCCATGTAAGGTAATTCCATTTAACTTAATTATAATTACAAGCTAATCTCAATATCAGATGCTTGTGTGATACTTGTGTGGATTTAATCTTTTCTCTCCTAGTTGCATATAAAATCAATTACTTTGACCTCTTGTTTATGATAGGCTTTTTGGTTACAGAGGATCACTAGGAATTGTGGGGTTCACTATCAACTCCAAAATTTACTTTGTGTAGGCTTGGAGTCTTTTCCAACAAATAACCAAAATTATTTTCCAACACTAACATATTCATTCTAAGCTTCTAGATATCACACCCTTCACCATTAAACCATTCTACATCCTAAATAAAAATAATCTCCATCTACTACAATATATTTATCCTTATCCTTGTAGTCCCAAAATATTACAATAGTGCATATTGATAGAATAAATCTTACCACTTTAACACCATGTGAAAACTTTCAAAAAATTAAAAAAAAATATATTTAAACTCAAAATTATAGAACAATACTCAAAATTATTTGGATTCTTTTTTACTTTTATTTTCTATAATATATTTAATCAAGAGATATTAGTTTATAAAAAAAAAATTAATAATACACTCTAAATAATCATGCACGATGTAACATAAGATTTATTTATCTATATGCACTTAGACCTACCTTTTAGGTGCTATAACACTATTCAACCATGAATACAAAGATGCTTATGAAGTTGAAAATACAAATAGTACTATGATTCTATATTACAATCAATATATGCACAAGTGACATGTGTACACTATTAAAACACACATCATGGTGAACTAAAAAAGTAAAAAGTTCTCACAATTTGATCCAATGAAATAATCCCCCATTTCAGAGATAAAGATAGAAGGTCTATAAGACCACCAAATTAAAGATTCCTCCACTGCTTCATTCAAAGAAGCATTTGCATAACACTGTCATAATCCCCCTTAATGCTAAGATATATAAGCAGAACAACTGAAATTAGGTACAAGAGTGTGCAAAGAATTTAGACCCAGAATTAGGTCCAAAAGATGTACAAGAAATTGATATGATGCGCACACACATGAGCCGAGAATCACGGGGATCCATTGTTGTGATGGAAAATCAGAATCATGAAGATCCACAAATCTGATGTCAAATGAAGGCTCTACACAACGCTCCATTACACTTTATATAATTCAATGTAAGTACAAAATTCCAAAGTTTCCTCCCTAAAGAACACATTTAGTTTTGTGGCACTTTATGTGAGTGCATTTACAAACTTATCTATTGTTGAGTTCTTACAAGTTTATGTCATGAGGTGGATTCAAAAGACATAGATTAAGTATGTCTTTCAAACTTTAATAAAAAAAAGAAGAGAAAAACATAAAATTAAAACCCACTTGATTATTCCCCCCTTAATTTGGCACTATTTAGAAGGAGTGTTTTATAACTAGTCCAAACATTGCATAAACTGACACTTTATAGTGGAAGTGTGATAGTATGCTCATTGGATACGTGAAAAAAAAAGGCACTTTTACAAAAGATACACCCAATTTTTAGTTTAAAAAAAAAGTTATGATGCTTTGAAGGTTTTCGAAAAAAAATTCTAAGTACCCTTGGATTGGAAAAGACCAAGTGCTTAATATCCATGTAACTAGGGGTTTAAAGTCAACATGGCTTGCCCCCCTCCCTTAGCTTCCTAAGCCCTGGGGTATTTGCGGATGTTAGAAAATTGGGCTAAAAAAGTAGTGAATACTGGCTTTTTTCCTACGCCCAAATTTGACGCCCATCAGTTGGGTGCTACCTGCAAATTGAAGAGATGGATCTATGTGCAAAGTTTTGTAATAGCGAGGCCTGCAAACTCTACTTGTCGTGACCTACAAAATCAAGGCCCGAGAATGAGCGTGGGCTCGGATAAGAGCACTATCGTCTGAGCGTGGGCGTGGATCGCGTGGAGATGACTATGGGTAGGGGTCATGGGGTGGCGAGGGATGACTGTTAGTTGCGTTGAGTGGTGGTTGTGCCTGAATCAGCGCTAAGAAATGGCAGCGACCTTTATGTCAAAGGCCGTGGAGTAATGAGCAGGTCGTGGGTCGCCAATGAACAAATCGCGTGTCACCTGTGAGAAGCGACCAAACCTGAGCCTAATAAGTTTTAATTCCCCCCTCTCAAAATCTTCTCGCACCAAGGCACGATTTTCTTACTACTCTTCCCGCCTACATAGAGCCGCCAATGATAGGTTCTGTCCACCCCATTGCTTCTTGGAATTTGATTTCAACTTCCTGCAACTTGTTAACACTACAATCAAATCTAACAAAATACAATTCTGTTCCCCTTTGGCCTAAAACTATCTCCCCGTAGTGCTCTAATACCATATAAGAACTTGAAAATTAAAGAGATAACATAACAAGCGTAATGAACAATCTAAATATGTATTTAGTTGATCGAAAACACAACGATGATGAAGTCTCATATATATAGGCAAAGAAGAGGCAATCCCCCTATCATGTGGATTGACAAGTGCTCCATGATGTGGCACAAATGAGTGACTACAAAAGTGACCTTTTAGGTGAGATGAAAAGTCTTCCAATCTCAAAAGGTATGAACATGAGGCTTACCAAACAACTTGGTAACCTTTAGAGGCCTAAAGGTTGCACTTTCAAGTAAGACAAGATATTGTCTAACCTCATCAACTTAAGTACACTTAAGTATAGTGAATAAATAAATTATTCACTCTAACACCCCCCTTAAGTGATACTAGGGGAGATCATAAAAGTGCAATAGATAGAAATGGGTTTTGGATATGAGGCCATGTTAGCTACACATGTATGAAGTTTCTTATGAAGTGGAGTAAAGGAGAAAATCCAATAGGAATAAAACTCAATTAATTTCAAAGTTTAATTACTCAAATGCGGTCTAACTGAGGTAGACCTCCATCCACTAACAAAAGCAACATTTTTCTTTGTGTCTCTCTTTTGTGATGTGTGTTTTGTAGATTTATATGAACAAGACTAAATCGCCACTTTGGTTGTATGAATCCCTATACAAGGGTAAACCTACAAAAGTGGTTTACAATTCAAATGAGGAAGGAAAACTTGTAAAAAATGACTCCATGCCAAAAGTTTTCATTCTGCAGGTTCAAATGAACTCATTGGTTCAAATGAACCAAAAAAGGGTTCGTTCAAACCAGGGTTTAAGCGAACCCATTTAATGCATGCATAGACAAAAAAAAATGAAAACCCCTTTTGGGAAGGGGATTCGAATAAACCTTGGTTCGTTCGAACCCCCCTGGTTCTAGCGAACCCCCCTTTTCCCTAATTTTTTACCTTGTTCACAAAAAAACCTAAAATTTTACACTTTGAAGTTCAAGTTCAGGATAAAAATGGAGGAATCTTCACAAACCCAACTGGAATCAAATAGACCTCGAAACGAGCTATCCAATGAATATAATTTTAATATGTTTTGGTTTTATTATGTCTTTGTTTTTTTAGTTTTATTAAACATAGGTTTTTCATCGAAAATGAAGGTCTCTATTCTACACGTAGAAAAATAGCAGATTATCAAAAAAAAAATTTGAAAAATATGAGTGCACTAGATATTGAAATCCTTGATCCAACAAAAAAAAATTGAATTTCGATATATACAAAAAAAAAGTTACGCGTTATATGGTTGCGCTATGTCTGAATTGTAATTGGTTTGACTTCAAAACTTGATTAAAGAAAAAATATTCAATAAAAAACTATCTAACCAAGTGGAAGCACTAGATATCAGAGTTACAAATCTAAATTCGATACAATTAGAATTTTATCCTTCATGGAAAAAAAGTTATGGATTATACGATGTGCGTCACTTTTTAAAAATGTTGTTTTCATGGGAGATGGAAAAAAAGTGCAATTTGTTTCCAAAAATTTTGAAAAAAATATTTTTAAAATCTACAGAGAAAATGTAATGAGACTCTAGTTTGCATCATCTTCAAATTCCTCACAATTTAGGAGCTATAGGTGCTTGAATGTGAAGATTTAGTTAAAAATAATAATTTCAGTGTCCTGTTTGGCTAAAAATTGTAAACCACTATTGTGGGATCACCCACAACCATTTTACAGGTTTTCAAAGGATCTTGATTTGTCACTTGAAGATTACTGTTTCTACTCAAAAACCCTAAACTTGGACTAAATCGTCCAGTTTGGCATATGAGTCCCAGTACACAGCAAAGGTAGAAAATTTCAATGTTTGTAGGCCTTTCTTAGTCATCTCTACTTCTCCAGGTACTTTTCTCTATCTTTTTGTTTAGTTATATGATTTCATGTTTTAAGTTTCTAGGGTTTAGTGTATTCATGTTTGCATTTCTCTTTTGAAACTTCATTAAATGTCGAACCTCTCTTTTACTCACACCTAAGGAAACTATACGCACCCTTTTTATTTTGTATTTCTTCCCTCAATTGAGTCACTTGGATGAGGGATCTTGGTTTCCCAATGAACTAAGATTGAACTAGGTCCCCCCTTGTATTACATCTCCTAAAAGGTGGAGCACCCTATTTCCTTGTGTTCACATCCTTAATGAGAGTCAATCTATTATTTTAGATTAAGTCATCTAGAAATATCTTTTAGCATTGGAAGATATGAATAGTCAAATATATAACAAGTGAATTGATGTATGATCTACTAACATATGCATGTAATTAAAATAAAATATCTTGAATCAAATGCATGTATAAACATCATCAATATCATCCTAGTTATGGATTTGAAACAAATGTGGATCATACAAAACTATACACATAAAAAGGGGAGAAATGAAAGTGATCAAAAGAAAAATTATCATGAAATTGACATGCATATTGAAAACAACCATCCACTAATAAATCATATGCCTCCATCATGAAGGTATACATCAAAGGATATAACAGCAAACCACAAACCAAGATAGGTAGATTTGAAAGGTGACAATCAATTAAAGTCTAAATCCAAGATGAAGTATAAGAAGAATAAGGGACATTTTTTTTTGTATAAATAAACACATACAAATAGAATAAAATAAGAATACATGACCTTAAATACTATTCATTCAAGTTATAGGTTTGCAAAATAAAGTGGATAAAAGATATTTTTTTAATAAATAGTTAGGATAATCGAGCAATAGTCAGACTAACCTAAATATAAGAGTTAACTTTAGACATGTTCCTAAATTTGGGATTGAAAAGTAAATAAAATGAATGAGTAACTTGAATATAAGGGAGATTGGTTTAAGTATAACCAAGATCACACCTAAAATTTGAAATTGGATCTAGAAATAAATTGCTATGGAAAATGCAGTAGAAAATATTAAACTATGAAGAGACTAAAATCAAGGAAATATGGATGTCATAAGTCAACCTAAAACATTTGGTAAATTTAGTTTTCTACTAATTTTATCATATTTATAATAGTAGCTTAGAATTTCTTGATTTTGTACATGTTTAAAGAATATTAAAAAAGTTTAAATTCATATGTTTTCAAATAATTTGTAAGTTCTAGATCACATGTACAACCTTGATCATAAAATTTACATTGCTAAACCTCTACATGTTCTTGATCTAGAAAGTGATGGCCTTACTTTAATTTCACTACCTATATTTTTTTTTCACATGTTCTTAAACCTAAAAAGGGTGGTGGTATTGAGAAGCACCATATTAGAACTTGTTATAGCAATATGAAAACCTTGAGACTTTCTCCATTACATTCAAGCCCTATTAGATCAATTCAAACATGTTGTAACAAGTTAGTAGAGATGTTAAGCAATGCATTCAATGGTTGTTTAAGTACTTAAATTTGATAAAATATAAATTATGTAATGATTATTTGAGATTTGAAATAGTGTATGGTGTAATGAATGACTAATTAGTAGACTAGAATTAAGAATTCCAATTTTTATTTTGTTGATGCAAGAGCTCATGTCGACAAGATGATTAAGACAAGGACTTAACATAAGTGTGATTTTTGAGTGATCATTTATCCAAGTAACAATGGTTGTGGATGAAAGATTGAAATGGCCTAGTGCTGACATCCTTTTATACAACTTTTAGTTTCACAATTTAAACATTTTGATGTGTGAATCGAGAAGTAATGCTAATACTAGAATAAATAGGCTTAGAACCACAATAAATTTTATTCGAAACTGAAGCGCATCTAGGATTAAGTGCAACCTTCTATTGGCTCGACATTTGGTATGCAACCATAGAGTGAATAGAGAAAATGTTATATGAAAATTGAGAATGATCCCAAAAAAAGTAAATATAAAATTAAGTAGTCAATCAATCAATATAACAAGTCAAATAAAATCATGAGTCAAAAATATGTACTTAAGAAACTCACATAAAATAACATAAAACAAAAACATGTAGAACACATAATTTTCTAGTTTCAAGTTTTAAGAATTTTTATCACCACATCAAAAATGTTGGAAAAATAAAAACTAAAAAAAAGTTACAAATAAAAATATAAAAGAAAATTTTAAAATGATAAATATTCAAACAAAATTCAAAAGTTATATATGAAAAAGATGAAATAAAATTTAAATTGAATTTTAAATTGACAATAAAAAATTAATTTAAAAAAAGAAAAGAAAAAACAAATAAACTAAAAATATATATTAAAAAATAAACTTTAAATTAAAAAATAAATTAAGATATAGAAAAATGGCCAAATATACTTCATTATTCATCTCAAAGAACAATGAAATATAATGCTTTAAACGTGGAACTCCAATAAGAAAATATAAAAAAGATGCGCATTACGGCCTACTGAAATGAACGTTTTTCTCGAGTTCCAGATGGCAAATAACAAATTTCACTACATATAAGCGGGCAGAGGTGCTGTGAAGAGGCGGCGGATTGTCGGTTTACTGGAATTTGACGGTCATTATTGCCTCTCATTATAGATTGGATATTTAACTCTCCGAAGATGCTAGGAGATATCATTTTTATTATTATAATATTATATTTTTATTTTATATTATTATAATTTTTATTATTTTATTATTTTTCATTTTTAAATAATTATTATATTTTTTATTATAATATTATTAGATCTTATTATCTTATCTTACTTTATCTTCATTTTTTATTTTATATACCTAAATTTTCAAATTCTATTTTGTCATTGATTAATGCTCAAATTCCATTTTGTTATCAACTAACGTCTTTAATATAATGAAAATTTTGAAATTAAATATTTTACCTTAGAAAAATGCAATTATAATATTTTATTGGGGTTGATCTCATAGTATGATGGTTAAGTGGTCGTGTTGTTGTTGTGGCCACCAGGGTTCAAGTCTTTACAAGCTTGACCCATAGCATTAATGTTCTTGATAGCATTCATGTTATGTGTGTGTCAAGCGTTAATGCCTGAGGCCTATTCCCTCGTTAGGCTAGTGTACTTGCAGCCCTTGTGCCACTGTTGGGCTACCACACTCATGGGGCCATAGACTGTTACTTGCGTTCATGTCAAAGAGGATGCAATCATAGGAGTAGGTTGTTACTTGTGGGGCCATAGACTGTTACTTGCGTTCATGTCAAAGAGGATGCGATCATAGGAGTAGGTTGTTACTTGTGTTCATGTCAGAGAGGAGGTCCCCCATTTGTGGCCTCTCTAATTTATAGCTCCAATCAAAAGCTTGTAACCGATAAAAACAAATTATAATATTTTTAAAAATTTTATAGATCAAATATTAAAGAAATATACAATATAAATATGAATTTTAAATAACTATATTATATTTTATAATTTATTTATGATTGTAAGTAATTTCATATATATAATTTAAAAACTAAAATAATTTTCTTAAACTGTATATTTGTAAATATGTTTTCTAACGTTCTAGTTGTTATCTATGTTTCTATGTTTTATATTAATTTTTTCCAAGAGGAGCTCCCCCATTTGTGGCCTCTCTAATTTATAGCTCCAATCAAAAGCTTGTAATCGATAAAAAAAAATTATAATATTTTTTAAAATTTTATAGATCAAATATTAAAGAAATATACAATATAAATATGAATTTTAAATAACTATATTATATTTTATAATTTATTTATGATTGTAAGTAATTTAATATATATAATTTAAAAACTAAAATAATTTTCTTAAACTTTATATTTGTAAATATGTTTTCTAACGTTCTAGTTGTTATCTATGTTTCTATTTTTTATATTAATTTTTTCCAAGGTTTTTTAGTAAGAGCTAGGAAAATTATATAGAGATTTTTGTGGGCTTCTTAAGAAGACAAATTTTTTTATAAACTTTCTTGAAAATTGTGTTTCTTATGATTGTGGAGGATTTGTTGTCATTGACATATAATGATAAGATATAATCTTATGTGCCAAATGAAAAATTAGATCGTTCAATTGTAATAAGGCTTGGAAAGTTTTGGTTAGATACTATATTTGTATTAGAGTGTCTTATGGACATAAAGTCTACAAAGACTTCAATAATGATAAGGTATAATCTTAGGTGACAAATGAATAATTCGAACTTAAATGATAATGAGGTTTGGAAAGTTTTGATTAGATACTATATCTGTATTAGAGTGTCTTATGGACATAAGGCTTAGAGAGAGACTTCGATTTTTATCATATTTTTATTATGAAATACATTGATTATTTTTTAAGTATTGTATTTCTATTAGAGTATCATATAGGAGTATGAATTTTTCCATTGTACGTATAATATATGATAAAAGTGATATTTTAATAAGAAATGTGAACTAAGAGGGACGTAAAAAATACAAGTTATATTCGTAGAAATGAAAATTAGGGGAATTATTTAATAATGCATGATTGTAGATGATACATGATGAGTTCAATAAGCTAGTCTTTTGGTGTCTAGGCTATCCCTATAAAAATTTTATTTTCTTGATTTACATTTTGGTGAATTCAACTAATCATAAATAAACTAATTTTAATAGAGGATTTCTCATCACATAATAGTTTTTTAGTTTTATCATTTTGTGAGTTTAAATTATATTTTCGAAAAAGAACTTCATTTTGCATCTTTGTGCCTTAAATTGATAATTTCCTATCTATCAACCACATTACCCAACTTCCTATTGGCTTTAGAATTTACATTTTCCACTAATTTTCAATCATCATTTATCTAGGGGTGGTGGGCCTAGCTCGATTAGCTAAAGCATCTTGTTGTAGGAACTTGAGGTCACAAGGTCTAGTCTCCCACCGTCCCGATGGTATTGAAGGGTGTGTCTTCTAGCGTCACCAGTCACGTGAAAAAAGTTTACCAAGCACACTGCAGTTTATAGGGGGACATATGTACCTGACTGATTCCTGCAGTCTAAAAAAATCATCATTTATCTAGATTTTTTTTATAGATTAGGTTCGATTATCCTTTCCCATATATTATTACTTATTTCAAGATCTAACAATGGTACTAATCTTCCATTGATAAGGACTTACTTACATAAATTCAAATATGGCTACCCAATCTAATAAAGATTGATATTATTAACGGCGGTAGTATTGAGGTCAACATAAATGACCAAGAAGACTTTGATCATGATGCATATGTGACTCATAATTATATTCATTATATAAGATAGTTTTTAATAGATATGTTTTTGAAAGAGGAAAAAATGGGTTTTACAGGGATCCGAAACCACAAAGTTTACAAACAAAATAAAAGATCGTCAAAGACCCCATAAAAAAAGAGGTTGTAGAGAGGACAACAAAATGAAAAAGCCACAGCCACCAAAAAATCTAGCAAGGGCCACAAAAAAGACTCAAAAAGACCAGACAAAATGCCAGCAGTGACTAAACTTGGGACTTTAACATTTCCATTGTCTCAGCTTCCATGTCATTCATTTCCTGATAAGATCTGGACCATCTAGGTAGTAGGAGGCGCTTTCCTCTTAAGGTTGGCATGGGTCCTCTTCGATATTCCTTGGTCCTCATTCTTGCTTTTATCCTTGTCATCTTCCAGATCAACAACCAGCGAGCCCTGTTGCAATATTTCCAACTTTTCAGACATTGCATTGATGATAATGGAATTGTGCCTTGCCATTCTACAGTTTTGTTCCACAACAGTTTTCATGTTGTTTTTTATTTTAGCAATTTCATCTTCCAGATTCTTATACTTGTCCTCAATGTTATCATCTCTTGTTCCAGTATTGTTCTTTTTCCGTTTTCCTTCTTCATTGCTCAGAGCAGACAACTTCAATTCTAGTTCCTCCAACTTGCTATTTAAAACCCTATTTCTGAGATTAAGATCATTAATTTCTTGATAGGCCCATTTCATAACCCTGAAAATATCACCAATGCCAGTTCTAGCAGAGGCAAGGATATCTCTAGATTGATCCCAATCTAAAATGAGGTTAAAATCATCAGGGCTAGGGGAGCTGGGAAATATGGTACCATCATCTCTGAAAGAGGTAGGAGGGGTTGAGACAGAGTTTATGCTAGCTTTAGGATTCTTAGTTTTGTCCTCCATAGAGTTCACAGAGTAGGAAACCAACTTATTAGCAGGGGAACCCTTGAGAGCGGTATTCTTTAAAGGAACTGGGTAGTTGGGGTAAATCGTAGGGTTAGCTTTTGCTAGCTAGGGTTTACAAAGCTGGGTTTTCTTACCAAACAGAATAGGGGACGGATGGGCTTCAACAATTCTCTTTGGGTTAGATATGTTATGTTAGGGTAAATGAGAAATTTACCATGCTTAAGTTTACTTAGGCGTGATTATGCATTTAATTACTATGGGTGGTTTCTTTCCCATATCCAGTAATTTTACACCCGTTGCATATTTTCATGCCTAAATATAAGGCACTATTGTACAATATGCATTTTATCTCAATTTATTTCCTCTTTATGGTGAAATAGCATATTTTACTTCTCTCAATTTCTGTGAAGGTTTATTCTGCAAAATGGTGATCTTGGGCTCCACCAACATGGTATTAGAGCCAACCATTATGCAATCCTTCCTTTAGAGTTTTCATCACAGGTTTTGAGATTGTCAATTTGTTAAATATTTTTTTGAGATTTGAATTTTTTTCAAATTTCAAAATTGTCTTATTTTCCTTATTTCTGATTATTTCAATTTTATGTTACTGACAAATATCCTAGAGCGATTAAGGCATCATTTTCAGTTTGCTATTCTCTGGAGGCATTATTTCTCTAGAGGGCACCCATTTACAATCATTTGTGTGTTGCACTAAGTTGCCATTTTCAATTTTTTAGAAGACATGTATTACCTCTGTGAAGCATTTCCAAGCATTCATCAAAAGCTACTCCCAAGCTTTTTGGCAGGCCATGCAAACCTTTGGGAGGACGCGATTTACATTATTCTAGCTTGGAGAGTTGGCATTTGAAGGTCCGATCCATATTTATAGCCCGATTTTCTACAGAAGAGGCATGCTAACCTATGATTTTCCCAAGCCCACAATTTTGTGCTGAAGGCAATTCTATTTTCTTTTTTTCTACCACGTGAGATGGAGAATTTTCCTTTGGAGGCCCGATTCTAAATTTTTGAGGGGCCATTTAAAACCTTAAGCCGCATTTCATACTAGCATGATTGTATTTGGAGGCCCCAATTCAATTGTTGGTTGGGTGCGATTCTTATGTGGGAGGTGTTTTGATTATAGTCACCATGAATTTTTGTCTGAAGGCCCGATTTTCTCTTCCAAAGACATGATTTTCTCTGTTAAGAGATGACATCTTTAGTCTATGGCTGCATTCTGAATCCTAAAGGCGTTTTGGCTTGGAGGTGATCTTGTTGTTTTCTAGGCCACGTTCTTTCTTGCATGTCTGATCCTCTACATTTTGGAGGTGTGTTTTTCTCTAAGGCGATTCTCTATTGGGTTTTGATTTATCTCCACTGCAAGCTCTTCCTGGGTGTGGTTCTTGTATGTCACTTCTTCCTTGCTGGGAGTAACTCTTCCCTACATTTCTGGGTGTGATCTTTGTTTATAGGTTGTGAAGATTCCATTTAGGGTTTCTTTCCTCTTTTCTCAGCGTGCAAAGAAAATGTTCCATTCTTTTAACTTGGCCACACCAGATTATCCCACATTGTTGAGAAATTGGTGAAAATCAACCCTTTTATTTTCCCATGCCTTCATTACTTTGTGATTCGAGGATCATGTGGAGTGCTTAGTGGAGTTTGCTTGACATCAACATGGAAATAAGACAATGGGTTGCATTATTTTTTCATCAAATCAAGTTTAACTCTTTTTTGGAAATTTTTTGAAAGCACTATCTTTGAAATTTTGAAGAATTATTAAATTATAATGGTTTCTTTGGAGAAAGGGAACTTTAGGAAATGGAGTGATTTTATTCTCACTCATCCTAGTGAGGAGAATCTGTTGCCATATTTGTATAATGAAATTCATGTTTCAGACACACGTAGTAGGTATACAATTTGGAAGGGATTTAGGGCTAGAGTCTATGGAGTTATTTTTTAGCATATCAATGATGAGGACCTTTTGGATTCACTTTTTTATTTTGAGATCTCTCATGCTCTTTGGACTTACCTTTGAGAATCATATGGAGATCCTGATACTCCATTATCTCTCAATGAGCCTCCCTCCAATACCAATGTGTCTCTTTGTTCTTTAGAGAAGATAAACCATGCTTGTGATCCTTTGGAGGTTGTTGAGACTTCAGATGAGGTTGTGGCTGCTTTAGAGGTTCTTGATTCTTTTTCAGAGATAGTTGATCCACCTTCATTGATTACTTGCATTATTCTTGAGCAATAGGATTATCATTGTCTTCCTGATTGGGATTCCTACTTTTTGTACATTGCATCCTTGTTTATGGAGTCTCACATTTTAGATTTGTAGGACACATTTGAGGGTATATCCCTCCTATTTGATGATAGTTGTGGTACAACTATTGTCACTCCATCTCAATCTCTATCTTTGGAGAATGTTCAAAATTAGTTTCTAGTGGTACCTTGTTTGTCACCTTCTATTGTGATTGGGCATGTTCCTGATTGGTTCATGACATCATCTTACAAGGTCATAGAAGCACATGAGAAAATTTTAGAGACATCATAATACATCCTCATGCTTCCTTCTTTTAATTTCTATCTGGAATGGGTAGCATACCTACATTTGTACTTGGTTATGTTTCTTCCAAAAGGGAGACAAGTTGTTTGTCTACATTGGATCATGTTTTGTCTTCAAGCAGTTACCATTTTTGCAGGCGATTACACATTGTGTGGGGGATATATAGTCTCTCTCTTTCCCTCTTATGAGGGGCCTTTGATTGTATATACATGATGTATGTAGTCCTTGGGGGGTGTGATTGAGTCCTCCATCCATGCATCATTTTTGTTTTCTTTTCTCTCTTTTGGAGAGGGGTTTTTTCCCACAAGGTTTTTCTCTTTTTCTCCGGTTGTGAGACATTTATTTTTGTAGTTGTAAATGGGTACCTAACATGGTTGTGTATTCGAGACCCATATTACATCTTCGTTTTGCATAATAATCTCCTTAAGTTGCACTTAAGGGGGGTTGTCAGGGTAAATAGGATATTTACATGCTTAATTTTACTTAGGCATGATTATGCATTTAATTACTCTATGTGGTTTCTTTCCCATATTGGGCAGTTTTACAATCATTGCATATTTTTATGCCTTTATAAGGAACTATTGTACAATATTTAATTTATCTCAATTTATTTCCTCTTTCTGGTGAAATAGTGTATTTTGCTTCTCTTATTTTATGTGAAGGTTTATTCTACAAATGGTGATCTTGGGCTCCACCAACATGTTACAACAGGTTGAATCCCTTTATCAAGTGCCAATTCCCTTTCATGACATATTGGAATAGCCTCATGACATGGAAATATTACAAGATCTTAGATCCTTAATGAATCTTTCTAAAGATGGTCCCTCCAACACATTTTTCTCTCTCCATCCCACATCATTCCTTTCCATTACAACTACCACCATTAATCCTAGTCTTACCACTAATATTTTGATTTTCCCTACTTCGTTTAATTTTGGATTTAATCCCCAATATGGTCTTCTCAAAAGTGACACTACAACTTTCGTCAACCCAACTACTACTTTCATCCATTTTATCATTCCATCTAGTTCCATTCATATCACTTCTACAACCACTACCATTACCCCATCCACCTAGATAACCTATGCCATTTCCTCATCCTAAGTTATGGCAAATACTTCCTAAACTATATGTAATCCACTTGCATGCATATCCACACCTCATAATTCCCAACCCCTTTATACTTCCTTTACCATTTTCCACACTCCTAACACTACATTTTGTCCCTTTAACACCTTGAATATACTTGTGCAAGAGAGTGAATCTAATGAAATAACTTAATAATAAAAAGATAGATAATATTGCAATAATCCTCCACAACACATGCCTTTAGCTTTTGAGGTTTTTTTATTTCCATCTCATGTAGGATAAATTATGGTTCCTTGTTTTGAGATTCACAATGGAAAAACAAACACCAATATCAATTCAAAATTATTCATAAAAACATGAGTTTACTTTGTGTATGATGATGCGATCTTAGTCATGTTATTCCCATGATCCCTTAATGATTATTAAATTCAATGGTTTTTTTATTCATTTCCTTTGAGTTCAATCGGGTGCTTTGATGATCTTGCTATTACATTCATACAAATTTTTTTTAAATAAAAATAGAATTAAATCTATTTCTAATGAACTTATTAAATGCATACAAAAGAATAGGGATCATATCAATAACTATATTGTTCAAGTGTAATCTTTGTGTACCAAGGTAAAATACTAGTTTGATGATGATGAATTACAAATCATTTTAGTATGAGACAACTTTGACTGATAAAAAATAATATGCACCTAAGTAGCTTTCCACATTTTAGAGACATGTGCACAGATTTGAAAATCTCAAGGTTAAAATTTTAGTATCAAATAATATGAATTATGGTTCATCATCACCATCTAAATTCCTACTTTTCTATGTTTCAATATTCAAATATTTTTTAAATGGTAATGATATGGAAGAAAGTGTGAATGATGATGCTACTACTTGTTTTTCTCCTTTATTTAAACCAAATAATAATTAAAAATTTACTAAGCTTCAAGAATTCATTGTTGGTGTGAATGGGGTTATTACCTAACTAGTTATTAGTGAGGACCTATTCACATCATTAATAATTTTACTTAGGAGTTAGTTTCCTAGGTGGCATTCTATAAACTAGTATTTAATGTGGTCATATCTCATTCATAAGCATGTAGTTATCTAGGAATTTAATATTTCTCCCATGCATTTATATTATGCATTAGGCATTTAATGTTTGAAACTAAGGTGGTTATCCAACCTCCTCTCACCTTGCTTATATTTAAGCAAGGCTCTTGTACATTTGTAAATCATCTCATGAGTTCTATCTCAATACATTCAAGATCATTATTTGATCAAGTTGTCTTATTGCTCATGATGTATCACTTCTTTATTCATGTGGATGGTATTCTTTTTTGGTTGATCCTTTAAAGTCTGGCCAACTTCATTTGGGTTATTGTTCATATTTCCAACATGGTATCAGAGCTTCTAGACCATATGATATCCATCTCATATCAAGAAGTTGAGCTAACGAGACTATCGAAGGCTGAAGGTTTTTCTTGAATGGCTAGTTGTTCTCATCTGAGATGCAATTGATTTTTTATGCACTTTGGATCAAATATGATCTTGTTGTTGTGTTCAGAAGGTCTGAAAACCTAAGGATCACCTACCCATTTGTTGAAATTCAAATTTGTCATCCAGAGGTCATCAAAGGCTTTTTGTAGCAATATTAGTGGGAAAAGGTACAGATCATACAAGTGTTGGAGAAAAGAAAAATCTCTAACCATGTTGCAAAAAAAATATATCCTTCCTCTGGTCAATATCATATCCATTTGTAGGTTGGAGGGTACACATTTCGAGCTAGTTGCAATCATCTGGGAGGTAACTGATTTCTGGAGAAAATCAGGTCATATTTGACCCTTCTGTTGCATACATAAGGCCGAAAACCCCCCATTTTCATATGAAATTCTTTATATTTTGAGGTAAATTTATTTTTTGGTGATTTTTTAATAAAAATTGGGTAATCTTAAATTTGATGGCCAAATGATTGTCACAAAAGCCCCATCATGTCTTAATTAAGCAGTTTTCTTAAAATCACCATAACTTTTGACTTGGGTATCAAATTTTCGCAAATAAGATATCGTTGGAAAGCTAGTTGGAGAAATTTCTATTGGTGTAAGAATTATTATTATATTTTATTTCTGTAATATTTTTTTCTTTTTGAAGTTAGATCTCCCATTTGGACTCCCGAGCTCATATCTTTTCACCAGTTTGTCAGATTTAGGAGATTCCAGTGGCATTACAAAGGTGATTTAGAGATCTATCAATTTATCCATCTACTTTTTATAGGTACATATTCATCATGACATATTCAGTTTTCTAGACTTGGAATCATAGGATGGCTTTTTTTTAGGTTTTGTAGACTTGGCTACTTCTACAAGTTTTGGAGGATGTTCTTGAGGCCCAGATATCTCTCATCTATGCAAATTCTACTTTAGAGGGTTTTATTGAGTCTCCACATTCCATTGTTTCAACCTCTATTGGGGATCCTGAACTTGGTTAGACTACCTTGGAGGCACTTGATTCCTTCTTAGATATTTCATATATGAGGCTTCTTCTCTCCCATTTCATTATGGAGTTCAAGTTTCTTCAGCATCTACCATTGGATTTTCTTCTTCCTAGTGGGAGACATGTGGTTTTTCATCATTGGACACTCTTTTGGCTTTAGACTTCTTTCAGTGGTTTTGAGGACACTTCATTCTAGGGGAAATCTAGTATCCATCTATTCCTTCAATGGAGGAATCATTGTATTGCATTCTTTGGATCTTGTTCAACATCAGTTTCCACATAGTCTTGGTTTTCTACCTTCTTCTTTGATTGGGCATGTACTTGATTTGATTGTGGCATATTCATCTTCCTTGGGCAAGGAAACACATGAGTAGTTTTTAGAGACATCATCATCATATACATTCATTTTTTCTTCCTTAAATTCCTATCTGGAATGGGAAGCATCCCTACATTTGTACTTGGTTTTGTTTCTTCCAAAAGGGAGACAAGTTGTTTGTCGACATTGGATCATTTTTTGTCTTCAAGAACTTACCATTTTTGTAGGTGATTACATATTGTGGGGAGCTATATAGCCTCTCTATTTCCCTCTTATGTGGGGCTATTGATTATATAGTAATTTTGTGATAGATGTAGCTCTTGGGGGTATTGGTGTTGAGACCTCCATACATCACTTCCATTACTTGCACATGATTAGCATTAGATCTTTCATTATCTCTTTTTTGGGGAGGAGTTTTGTCCCATGATATTTTCTCCTTTTCTTCATTTTTAATAGATTGCATTTTCATTTTTACATGGGTACCTAACATGGCCTCATAGCAGAGACCCATCCTTGTATCATTCACATCATAACTACACTCTGAAGTTGCACTTATGGGGGGTGTTGGTGTGAATGGGGTTACTTCCTAACTAGTTGTTAGCGAGGACCTATTCACATCATTAATAATTTTACTTAGGATTTAGTTTCCAAGGTGGAATTCTAGAAACTAGTATTTAATGGGGTTATATCTCATTGATAGGCATGTAGTTTTCTAGGCATTTAATATTTATCTCATGCATTATGAATTTAATGTTTATAACTAAGGTGGTTATCCAGCTTGCTCTGACCTTGCCTATATAAGCAAGGCTCTTGTACATTTATAAATCATCTTATGAGTTCTATCTCAATATATTCAAGATCATCATTTGATAAATTTTTCTTCTTGCTCATGATGCATCACTTCTTTATTCATGTAGATGGTATTCTTCTTGGTTGATCCTTTGAAGTGTGGCCAACTTCATTTGGGTTATTGTTCATATTTCCAACATATGTATGGATGATGTACTTCAATATTATTTATGTTAATTTACATGCACTCCCCTCCACGTGTACTATAGATCTAAAAAAATCACTTCCTAAAGCATTTAACTATCAATTTTTTTTAAATTACTATTGATTTAAAGGTCATTATAGAAAAAAATTATGTAGGTATTAAGCACAAGTTATAGGACTTATTAAAAAAATAATATTTGCACCCACTCATTTCCATTAATTCAAAAAATATTGAGGCACATGAAGCTAACATGGAAAATGACCTTATAATGTATGATAATACTTGTCTGGGATCCATTGAATTTAATCTTACATATTCTTCTACTCCTTTTGATCCATTTATTTAATTTTATGATGAGGATATCTCATGCCAAAAAAATATTATGGAACATTAGACATTAGAGCACAAGTGTGAGAATGAGAAATCTATGATATTATTTTTCTTACAAACAAATATAACATATGCACATATGATCTCTTAGTGTGTAGAAATGTTAAACCACAATCATACACTCATTTAGTGGTTTCTTAAAATATGACAAATAGAATGTTATTTGATATTTTGATTTGTGTTGTCTTACCACTTTAGTTTAAACCAAAAATGATACCAAGTGTTATGCCATGTCATCCTTGCTATATATTGATACTATATATTACTTGTAATACCAGGGTAAGAATGTTTAAAAATAATTCCTTCTATATTTTATCAATGCATTAAATTCGTTCAAAAAGAAATAATCAAGGTTCAAAGAAATAGGTATAGACCAATTATAGAGCTGAGTAACTTCACATTAGATGCATATATCCAAAATAAACTCCACATAAAAATGATAAAGGAATTCATAGAACATTTCAATATATATTTTAAGGAAAAATAAAATAATTAAAGAAGAAACAAACAAAACATAGAGTGTATAATGTAGAGTAATGTACCTAAACATCAAAAAGAAAATGCAAAGAAAGAAAACACCTAACAAAATTAAATAACTTAAATTCATACCTAAATTTCATATTTGTAAATAATATATGGAAATACGTGCCAAGACATTTGGATGGATCAAGTTCCAATATTTCCACTAAATAACAAGTTAAAGAGTAAAGAATGGGAAAGAAAATATGTGCCTAATGTTATACCTAGTGCACATGCCTTTATACCTAGCACAATAAAATATAAAAAAAAAACATGTGCCATTAGAAAGTAAAGCAAATAACAAGAGTCAAAAGAAAATGAATATAAAATTAAAGTTTGTTTGGGAGATAAATATGATCTCTTGGAGGCTGGTTCTAAACGGGACACTTAAAATGTTTTTTTAATGATTTATGATAAAGTCACTATAAGATATATCCACACATACCTATAACTTGGATATCACCTTTTTATCCTTTTTTGTTTTCTTATGCGAATTTATCACTTTGGCCTTTTTTTTCTTATATATTTGTTCTTTCGATTATTTTGGTTTGCATTTTCACTTGTTACACTAACATTTCTCTTTTAAATTATCAATTCACATTATTTTTCATTATATTCATTTCCTTTTCATCTATAATCTCCCACAAGGGTTGATTTGTTTCATTTTTCTTTCTTTTATTTTTTATTTTTATATCCAATCTTTATTTTATAATTCTTGTTTTTATCAATTAGTATGCTTGCACTACCTTATCTTATTGTATTTTATCTATATTTCAAATTTCATGTTTACTTTATTTTTTTCATATCTATTATGTTCTATATCATACCTATAACATTTATCGTATTATGAGACCTATGTCTTTACTGTTATTCACCCTATTAAACTACCATATTGTGCTTATTAGACCTTCTACACTGTGCTTATATTCATAAATGTTACACTTTCTAGAGTTACTTGTTGATCCTGCCTTTCTATATTAGTATTTTATATCTTTTATTTTTAATCTACATTTCTATATCATACTTATAGAGCTACCCCTACTTTTGGGCATCATAGATTCTTCCACTGTATATTAATGTTTTATTACCCTATATTTTTATACATACATTAATTTTATAGCAATCAAGGGTTGTTTCACCATTTCACATTGCACATGCTATAGGAAAGTTGCTACTTAGAGATTCATCTCTATTCCACTTGTACTTGCTATACTTTACCATTTTAAATGTTACATAAGTTAGTACAAAATGTATTAATTATTTTTTTAACTTTATGCTTATACAATTAAATATCTTAGTGATTTCATTTAATTTTATGTATGGCTTTCCATCTCTTTCAATTCCTTACATCTTATGGATAAAACCAATTAAAGGGGCATAAATTGTCAAAACTTTTGTATCTCAAATTTTTAGATAGTGATAAGTTTCATGTGAAGAATCATTCCATGATAAAATTGATAATTATAACATGACACACCTTGTACCTCTAGTGCCTTTTAATGCTAATGATATTTTTCCAAACACATCATTATCATTTTTATAAATAGGTGGAATCTCATAATTTTACCCATTGTTTATTTTTCCTATTTCCCATTTTAAATTACAAAACTCTCTTTTCTTACCTAAATTTCATTTGTTATAAAAAATATACACATGACATTCTTTTCATCTCTTTTGAATTTTATCGTGTAGATTATATTATGAAAGACAAAAATATATTATCACATCCCATGACATATCTTGATGTGGGTTTTGAAACACCAACATGTTCAAAAGTTGTGAAAACTACAAGATAGAACAACAAATATTTTTCCCCTACTTAAAATTTTGATAGCCTCAAGATTTTTCATCAAATAAGTATCAAAATAATAAAAAATATAAAATCCTTACCAATATCCCATAGTTAGAGAGCACTTTGATTGATTCATTTACAATGGGCTATATGATTGATAAAACAATTACCATGAAAATTGACACACTTAGTAGTAAACATAATAGTATTAGTTAGTGCAATTCCTCATTTTAATTTAAAACCATAAATGTAATCTAGGAAGATTTGAAACACTAAAAAATGGGTTCACCAAAATGAATCAATAAGATGATAAGCCACAATTTTTCTTAAGGATATTTCATTCAATTATGAGGGCTAAAATACATAAATAACAATTAGAAATCAATCCTAACTATCATAACAGCAATAGGGGAGATTTTGAGAGGCTGAAAGAGTGTGTACTTTACTAAAAAAGTGTTGTTTTGAGGTCACTAAGGACTCAATCGCCCAAAGTGGTGAATGGGTCCTTGTTAGGGTTTTTGAAAATCACTTTTGGGGTCTTGTTCCTTGATGTTTGCACTCTAAATTCCCAAGTGACCAACTCCTGAAAGATTGAAACAAATTTTGTAGAGCTCTTTCCATGATCTTGCAATGTAGATGGCAACTTTACGACTTTTGTTCTAATCTTGTTCTCCACTTGATCTTCAACCTAAGACTTGCAATAACACATCAAAGGAGAATAAAAAAATGTTTATTGTTAGAGAATAGGGGTTTTCCTTGGTCAAACCCCATTTAAGTAATTAAACCTTATAATGAAACAATGAAATATGAAATGTGAAACAATGATACCTTGGATAATTTTTCTTGCAATGTAAATAAAAAATCTAACATGAAGTGTCCATGTAGAATGTAGATCTTGACCTTGAATTGGATGTGAAACAATGCTTGCAAATGGATCTTTAATACTACATCAACACACACTAGCTCAACAACATGCTTGATGCACTGTGCCTTTGACATGATGATATGATATTGAATTGCTGCAATAAAACCTTTATAATCTTCCCTTGAATGTCCTTAAAATGCTCTTGAAAATGCTCTATAATGATCTTGTGAAAGTTATCTAATGATAACTTGAACTTGCTAGGTGAAACTATGTGAATTAGCCTTGTATTTATACTAAACTTAATGTTTAACCATGAAATTCAAATAACACAAGCCAAAATCAAATGTAGGATTCAAAATCATTAAAA